>JAKZJZ010000024.1:880000-913158 GCA_022702705.1 Papilionanthe hookeriana x Papilionanthe teres
TTTTTAACCCAACGACCATCCTATCGACCCAATAGACCTACTTTTCGACCAAAAATCATCTTCGATCAAAATTGGTCAATTCTCGACCTAATTACTAACTCTTCGACCAAACAAGTTAACTTTCGACCAAAAGTCAACTTTGGTCCAAATATTAAATATCTAACCCAACGACCACCCTGTCGAATCCAATAAGTTAACTTTCGACTAAAAATTCAATTTTGGTCAAAATAGGTCAACTTTCGACCAAAAAGTAATCTTCGGTCAAAATGACCAATTCTCGACCCAATGACCTCCTCGTTCGGCATATGTCTGCGATATTTTTAAAGTATGCTATTGTATTAAAAAGGATCGCCTACGTGTTTGTCGCTGAATTTTTAATTTAATTTAAATAAATAATTTGAAAAGTAGTATTTGATTTTAAAATAATTTTAAATTCGAAAATTTTAAGATATTTAAATCAAACCGATCTCACATCCCAAATAAGCTTATATAAATGAAGCACCACACCACAAACCGTATATCTATCCCTGAGAATAGTACACACTACTGATGATGTGGGCTCGCTAAATAAACTGTAAGATTTCATGACATCCGTTCGGCCTACGAACTAGCTTTTATAAGTCGATATGCTTCCCCGCTTAATATAAACGAATTAAGTTATGTTTATATTACCTCGAGTTCTTAAAGCTTCCTATAAAGGCAAGTTCTCATAGTTAATTACATCTTAAATGAAGTCGAATCATTTAAGAAAACTCTCGATAATGATCGACTGGTTATTGCTCTCAAGAATTTCAAAGTTTAAAGCTTTTCAAAGGATTGGATTTTGAAATTTCAAAAGGATTAACCAAATTTGAACATTTATTTTCGGAAGTTCAAAAGGAAGAGAAGTAGAGAAGCTCGAGGATCCAAGAAGAATCTCTGGCAACTTCCCACACTATCCTATGGCTTTGCTTCAATTTGAAATTTACTTAACGTTTCCATCCCGCCAATTTTAATTAATTATGACTTATATTTGCATGACGCAGCCATACGCAAATAACTTCAAGATGTGAGGGTTTATGTCAGTATCGGACGACGACCTCGAATCCTAAAGTGTTAGTGCTTATATCGCACAATGTAGCCAGTGCAAAAGCTCTAAAGACGAAGTTAGGATTTACGTCGCACTGTAGCGAGCTACCTCGAAATCCTATGGGTTTGTTAATTAAATTACGAAGAATTCAATCGAGGATCGTCTTTCGTTTTGTTGCTGTGATCGCTATCGTCGTCTCATTTACATATTTACAATCAAATGTGAACATTCTCTCAAATAGTGTTAAGATGCGTATATAAGAATACGGGAAGGTTTACATACATGTCCATCAATGCATATGTGTTTACATATTTAACTTTCATTTCAAGCTCCTCAAACATATAACTTTAACTTAGTGTAAAAAAATCTCTCTTCCCCTTTTCATCATTGTTATTATCATTCATTTGTTACTTATTGTTATGGTTTTATAGTAGGTATATGTGTATGTATTTACATTTATCTTAAGTATGTACTATCGTTATGTATGTTTTATTATTATTGTTATTGAGTGTAGAGGAATGTTTAGACTTATTTTTGGATATCATATGCTTAAGGTTTTAAGATATAAATCTGTATCCTTCAATTTAAGACGTAAGCTCATAGTGATTTAAAGATCTAAAAATTTCTTTTATTTTAAAAGTTATTTATGTAAAAAGTTAAGAAATTTAATATTTTCATATTCAATACAATAATTTAGGTGTTATATTTACATAACTACAGTAATTTTGACAAATAATAAATGTACATATAATTTTTAAGTGCTATACATATGAAATATCAAAATTTTAAATTAATACGTTTAAATTGAGTGTTATATATTTAAATATTATAAAAATCCGAAAATTATACATATGTAAATATTATTTTAAAAAAAATTCGAAAATTATATATTTATATATTTTTATTATGTATTAAGTATGTAAATGCATTGAAATTAAATAAATATATAAATTTATATCTAGATTTATGTTTAATACATAAAGTATTTTAAGTTTAAATAACCAGTATTACACATTTATATATTTAAGTGTCAAAATATATGAGTAATCAAACTTTACAATTTCATAAGGCTTAAGTATAAGAAACGTGTATGCAAATATATTAATAAGTTTAGGTTTGAATTTACATGCCAAGCATCCAAAATTTAATATCCAAATGGTCTTTTATCAGATTTGATAGTATATTGAACTTAAAAGACAAAAAACACAAGAAATTCCTTTATAATTAGTACCAATCATTCGTAAACTTCATAAACCCATAAAGCATTGACTCCAGATCATTTAAAAGCATGTAGGACTAGACATAGAGCAGTTTTGAGTTGCAAAATTGATCTAAACATAAGCTTCACATATAAACGAGTTGCGAAAATGGAGAAATCTAGAGAGATTCAGAAAAATCTAAAACCTACAATTTCTCAAATGCTTCATCCAAGTGAAATCAAATATTGTAAAGAGGATAAATATTTTTGAAGTTGCAAGGTAAGCTCAAGAGTAAGAATAAGTAATTAGAAACCGCATTTATATGTTGTGATGGCTTCACCTTCTTTCATAGCCGCCATTGCAAGGAGAGAAAGCTATCCAGCAGACACTTGATTCGAAATCACCCCGCCGCTTGCTTCGAGCTCGTCGGTATCCCGTCGGCACTCCAACGAACCTCGCAAAGGCACACCAACAAATTGGTATGAGAATTCAGTTCAATGAAATGTTACATAAATAAGTATACAAATGCGTATAATGAAAAGCATGCAAAAAGAAAGACATGTGTATCGAATATCTAAGTCAATCAGCTTCAATGTCTTTGCACATTTAATGCCCAGGCTTCACTTACACACCTAACAATCAATTCTTATGCACTTACACATAGTATCCACACTTCATATTCAAAACATCCAAATCAAAAGAGGTATTTATTAACACATATTCAAGTCTTCCAAACATTGAATTATTGATCTCAAGCCAACAAATTACCTCTTCATAAACATGTTTCATAATGAAATAAGAAGAAAGTTTGAGCCACATCACGACATACAACTTCCAATAAATAAAGAAATAATGAAGCCGCATATCATCTCTCGTCAAGCTCGAAAATCACATTCTTCAAGTAAATCTTAAAAAGAAATATTTGAAAGTTTTAAACATCTAGCTAACTTAAGCAAAAGAGATTCAAATTAATCACAATGAAATATTAATCCAAATGTGCACATTAATTCTAAACAAAACCTTCATCTCCAAATGATAAGCTCATATAGCTTAAATCGATTAGGGAATTCAAGAAAAGTGTTAGAGCATTCCACGCTTCCAAGAGAATTCACTTATAACTATTTGCACCAAGATCTTGTACTTGTCTTATATCATGAATTTTCACCATCATTTGAGGCTCGCAATCTTTATTTTAAATTTATTCATGAAAGTGAAATCTAAGCCACAAATAAATTTATAATGAAGACTTTCCCGACACAAAACTCATAAATATGAATGCATAAATAAAGTTCGGTATGAGATGAATTATACCTTTATGAAGAATTGTCTGACTTAGCTATCACGTTTGCTAGCATTCTCTTTACATAGCTTTGTGAGGCGTAGCTAACATCGAGGCGAACCCGGATTTATGTCACAGAGGTTGATGTTTATTTCGTTGGCTCCAAAGTGATGCGATCGTCCAATATTTCCACCACAATCGTGTTTACCTCGCAAAGGCACACCAAAAAGGTGGTATGAGAATTCAGTTCAAAACAAGATCGCACAAATATGTAAATGTGCATAATAACAAAGAAATAAAAACAAAAATAATAATAAAAAAAAAAAAAAAAACCAAGTATCATATATATGTATGCAAGAAAACAATGTGAAGAGTTTTCATAATTAAAATGTGCATGAGTTTTCATGTGTTAAGAAGACACTAATCTATGTAAGCCTAACACGAAATATATAAAAAGGAATGGAATACCCCTACACACATAAATCCAAACATATGCTAATTTCAACACAAATGAGCTCGATGCATTGGAATTATTTGATTTGCGTGCCTAAGTGATGTGAAAATCTCATATAGCTTAATTCTAATGAATAAAAGTAGATAAGATTATATCACATGATGTATACAAAATAAGAGTAAGAAGTTAAGGATAGCTGTTGATAACCAACACCATAGAAGCGTCTCGTCAAAAATTTGATGTGTGTGTTTATTAAATTAACTGAAACGTATCTAAATGAAAAATTGATCCATGTAATCATATACAACCAACGGAAGTATATATACATACACAATTCATAGATGAGTGCATGAAATAAATTCATTTTTTATGTAGACCTCTTAAAGCATACCAATCTCGTATTCTCATGATTATACTTTAAGGTTAATTTGTATAAGATAAAATTTGTTCAGCAAACAATTTAAGACATCAAATGCTAAACCACTTGAATAAACTTTATGCAATTATTTCAAATCAAAGAAATTTTCAGCAAGCCTGCATGAGAGGCATTTCTTTTTTTTAGAGAGAAAAAAAAAATCATTTCTTTGCAATAAATCAACTTTTTTTTTTTTAAAAAGGACACTTGAAAGCCATGTATAACAAAATATTAAATCGTTTCTTTACATACACTTGTAGGTACTCTGTCTTTTCAACTTATTATAATTAATTTCGCAAAAGAAAGCTCATACACAAGTTTAAAAGGAAAAGAAGCATACCCCTTAAGAAAGAGCAAACATTGATTCCATAAATACATTCAAATGAATATTTTGGGCACAAAAGAATCTTCAACAAGCCTTTAAATAATAGAACGTTCAAGGAAATCAACTTGGAGCAAAAGAAAACTCCACAATTTATTCAAGTTATCAAACTCAAACCACTTGAATATGTTCAATAGACTCATTTGGGCATAACCCCTTCAAAGCATATTACCTTAGATAAAAAGAAAAAAAAAAAAAAAACTTATGTTTGTAAATCAGATTAAACACACGATTTCAATGATGATGAATCATTTATATGAATAGAGCTCAATCCTAAACCAAGTTATCTTGAAAATTTATTTGTCAACAAAAGTCTGAAATACATAAAGATTATATGCATAACTTAGATTTAGCAAATGAGAAGAAATATACCTATGCAATGAGCAAACAGTGACGGCTTCAATATTAGCACACCAAGAGGTACTTCTCGCAAGATGGAGAAGAAACACACCTCGCTGGTGAGAGCCAGCGAGCAGGCTGTCGACGAGGAGGAAGGGCAACGGGTTGGCTTCGTTCGCTGGTTCAGACGCGAGGGAGAAGATCTGGAGCTAGGGTTCACGAATGGCGGCCGTGGGATTTTCTTGCGTCGTGATCCATTAGGGAGAGAGGGAGGAACGATGCTTTTGGCGCTGGGAGGAGATGGGTTTTCGGCCGAATGAATCTTAGGGTTTGTGTGTGAGGTGTTTGTCGGCTGTGAGGAGTGTCTAGGGTTTATGCGTGTATGAGATGTTTAAATAGGAGACTTTCCCTTTTTTTTATTTTAAATAGCATGATTTCCGTGCAATTTGCCCGTGCATGGAACACTAGCAAAATGGGTGTCCTACCTAGCTAAAATCGACGTTCCGGACGTAACGGCGCAATCCATTTCGTCATCCGAGGTCGTTCGGACAACCTCGTCGACGGTCACGTCAAAAACGGGTGAAATGGGGATTTTAATAAAATTGGGTCAAATTGACAAAATTGGCTTATGGTGTAGTTGAACAAAATGAAATTGGGAATATTTGGGATTTTCTGGAATTTTCTGGGAATTTTTTGGATTTTTAGATTTTTGGGTTAAAAAGGGTATTTTGGGTATTTGGAGGTCATTTGGAGGGTATTGGGGTATTTTGGTGGGTTTAGTGTTCAGAATGTGTGTGAGAGTGTGATGTGTGCAGGTCAACCCTCACTGCACCAGTGCCACCTGTGGTAGTCCTAAGGCCAAAGAGTCCTATAGGGAACTTATCCTTTAAACCTTCACATTTGATTTCAACCCTCTAGGTGATTAGGGGTCTACAATCAAGCTTGTGGGGTTTGCAGGGAGTCAAGAGGTGGTTGAGTTTCTAAAGGGGTAGGTTCCATCTCTAGTCCTCTAAGATAGTGAAAGGAAAAGCCTAAGGCTAGATCCTAAGTACTAAAGAGAGAAGAGAAGACCTCATCAAAAATGAGGTCAACAGCATATTTTAGGTTTTGTGTTTTATTTGGAAAAGGGGGTCGCCTACAGAAATTGTCGGCGAATTTTAGATCTTAAATTTAATTTAAATATATAGTTTAAAAGATAACATTTGATTTTGAAAGTAATTTTAAGTTTGAAAATTTTAAGATATGAAATCAAACTGATCTCACATCCCAAATAGTTTATATAAACGAGCGCCGCACTACAAACCGTGTATCTATCCCGAAGAATAGACACACTGCTTGATGATGGGGCTCGATTAAATAAACTAGAAGATTTCGTGACATCCGTTCGTCCGCGAACCAATTTTATAAGCCGACAAGTTCCCCCGTCTAATACGAAAACATTAAACAGGTTTATATTACTCAGGTTCTTAAAATTCCCTATAAGGGCAAGCCTCTATAGCTAATTACATCTTAAGTGACGGAATCACCTAAGAAAACTCTCGATAATAATCGTAGTTCGCTCTCAAGAATTTCAAAGTTTAAGTTTTCAAGGGATCGAATTTTAGAATTTCAATAGTGGAATTCGATCAAATTCGAACATTTTATTTTGGGAATTCAAAGGAAGAAAGGTAGGAGAAATCACGGATTCGAAGCGAACTTCGGTAATTTCCCGACTATCCTATTGTTTCGCTCGAATTTAGGAAAGTCCTAATGTTTATTTAATGTTTCGATCTTACCAATTTTAATTAGTTAGGACTTATATTTGTATGATAAAATCATACAAATAAATTTCTCAAGATGTGAGGGTTTATGTCGTACCAAACGACTACCTCGAGTCCTAAAACCGTATAGGGCTTAATTTGCAATGCAAATGCCTAACAAAAGGTTGAGGATTTATGTTGCACTAGGCAAACTACCTCGAAGTCCTATGGTTTTGTTGTTTAATTCTAGGAATGTCTAGCTGATGTAGAGTTGTTTTGCTGACGAAGATGGCCGTGCTGCCCACCATGCTCCGAGCTCCTTGTTGTTGCAGAGATTTAGTTTTAGAAGTCATAAATCAGGAGATGAGAGAAGTGTTTTGGTTTAGAGAAAATCTTAAAATCCAGGTGTTTTTAATATTTTAATTAAACAAATCTTAAAGTTGATTATAACAACACCGGTTAAGATCCCACGGTTCCATCCTTCCGGCATCGTTATTTTTATCGGATTCACTTAGTTCCACACTTTCATTTAGACCGTGGGAAATCCCGTTAGCAACACGTAGGTTACATCATCCGAGGTATTCCCGATCATCCAACAAGACATTTTAATTTAGTTGTAGTTGTAGTTTTGTTGTTCTGTTTGTGATTAAATTTTGAGTTGTTTTATATTTTGAAATGTCATGGCGGTGAATTTTATCTTGTAATGACTTTTAATTTAGTTTTGGTTTCAGCTTTAGGACTATCCTAAAGGTGTAGGTTTTCATGCAACGATTGTTTATCATACAAGAAAAGTAAGTGCAATGCGATTAAATAAATTGCAATAAAATAAAAGCGTACCTGGAGGGTCTTCCCGTCATCCCAAGCTGCACTTAAAACATAGTTAAAATATTTAAGCATTTAAAGTAAGTTCCTAGGTAAAGCTAAGGGAAGGTTATGGTTTTCTACCAAGTTCCTAACCCTATAGCTAGTCATCTCCTATGACGTCTGAGTTCTCGTATTTCAGTTCGAGGACGATTTTCTTCATCAAAGAACAACTAAGTTCAATTGTTCTTATAAATATCCTATCATATTGAGGAAGTGCTTAAGATAAATCTTAAACATCTTTTCAACATTTCTAGGATTATTCTAAGTCCAAATGAATTTAATTAAACAAATGAATTAATCGTCCGGGAGTTTAAGTTTTGTTATCTTGCTCAGTGAACTAGGACATTTGAATATCCTATAAGTGAAGTAATGCTTCTTTTAACACTCCTTTTAAGAGTTATGACATCACGAGCTTTCGAGGGTAAATGGATGTTCAAGTGAGTTCATGATTTGATTTTAGTTAATGGATTTAAGTTTGGAATAGTGTTCAAGTTGTTTTAGATTTACTTTTGAATTCTTCATGTCTTAAGTGATGTTATATTTAATTCAATTTAATTTAATTTAACTTAATTTAATTTAATGTGGTTTAATTTAATTTAATTTAACTTAAGTTAATTTAATATAATATGGTTTAGCTTAATTTAATTTAATTTGATTTAATTTAATTTGATTTAGTTTTAATTTAATTTAATTTAATTTAATTTAATTTAATTTAATTTAATTTAATTTAATTTAATTTAATATGTTTTAATTTAATTTAATTTAATTTAATTTAATTTAATTTAATTTAATATTTTATTTTAAAAAGGTTTGTTTTAAATAATTTAACTTTAACTTAATTTAATGATTAAATCTTTTAGCATTTTAAATCTTAAACTTGAATTATCATTTTAATTAGGAATTAAATATTATCGGGATGATTAATTTAGGGATTCTTAAATTAAAGAGCAAACCTCTTCCTAATAACATCCCTATTTTAATAATTCCAATTTTATTATTCTTCCAAATTTAATTAATTATTTTAATTAAAGTTCATTTCAATTATTGTTAAATTGTTTAATAGGTTTCTACCCTTTAATTATTTAAATTTCAATCATCCAAATCAGATTAAGATCAAATATTTTACCTTTTCATTTTATTAAGCCTAAAGTTTTAATTAAGGGTTAAAATTTTAATTACCATTTTGCCCTTCAAGCTTAATAATTTTATAACTCACTAAATTGAGCTCAAATGAATTTGAAATTTTTATGTGACTTCACTCATATGTCAATAAAGACATTAGAGGAGAAAATGTGATTTTTCTGTATTTAATTTATTTATGTAATTATTTTTGGTGGAAAATAAGGATTTCCAAGGAAAATTTAATAATATGACCAAGGAAAAATTTCTGTCCTTAAGAAAATTATGGGACATTCCTAATGACTAGAGGACCACTTGGACCAAGTTTGGTGATTTTTTGAATTATATTATTTTTATTATAATTATTTTGATTTTTTGAGTATTAATTAATTTAAAAATAAAATAAAGTTTGAAAAATGAATTTTATATTTTTCAAAAATCTCTCTGATATCAAGGAAATCAAAGAATCAATTTTTATAATTTTCTGATTTTTCTTTGATTTATTATAATTATTTTAGTGGAAATGCTAGAAAATACATTTTCTTTAATTTTAAAATTACCTTAGGGCTTTAAAATTTAATAACTCATCATAGAGACCTAGGAAAAATATGGGGTTTGTTCCTATGTGATTAAAATTCAAAATATGACATTTTGGTGAATTTTATTATTTTTGTGATTTTTATTATTTTTTAATTATTAAAACATTAAAATAATACAAAAAATCAACTTTTTTAGAAAATTGAAATTTTAATTTTCTTAAATTCCCCTGATATCAGAGAGGCTCCAAAACCAATTTGGTAAATTTTTTAAAAGTATTTTGAAAGTTATGAATTTTTAAAGTTTAAATTGGCTAAATCGGCTTAATCAACCCATTTGATAGTGGCTAACCAAGTCCAATTGGCTTCAAATTTTTATGGTGGGTTCCTCTGATCCTAAAGGTCAGTGGAGAATTGATTTCAAGTCAATTTGATGTATGATTAGCTCTAATTAATTAAGAACCTATTTAGGGTGTTTAAGCCAATTAGGGTTATTCCAAGTGGATTAATTCAAAACCTATTTTTCCTAGGGTCCTATGGTCATAAGGAACATCACCAAATTTTCCTAGAATTTATTTCACAATATGCTAATTATTGGATTTAAAATACTCAAAACAGTAACATGAATTTGAAAAATCAATAACTTCTCATAGGGATGGCCTCTGACTTTGGAAAATTCAGGAATGTTCCCAAATTCAGAGGCTTCAAAAGCCTTATGGTCTTATGCCATGGTGAATTTCCTATATGCATGGAGAATTAAAACAATGCAGAGGGTAAATAAATCATTAAAAATAAAATACTGGATGAAATTAAATGATTTCTTTTCCACATTATTCTCCTCTGTTCACTGAGCAATAGGGTATTTTTATTTTATTTTTCTCGATTTTTCTACACAAAGTTATGAATTTTCCAAGTTTAGGGAATTAAATAAATAAGAAAATACCCTAATTTTCTATTTAAAACGGCGGCGCCGACTCAACCTTCGCGCTCCGAACGCACACGCGTCGCCTTCCGATTCGGCGCCGCCATCCAACTCGCCGCTCCGGGGCCCGCCGTATCGTTCCGTCTCCTCATCCGGCGCGATCCTGGCCGTCCATCCGCGCGTGTATTAAATGAACGGCATCCGTTCATCGTCCCTAAGCCTCCTAACCCGAGAACCGTCCACACTAAATCCCTAATATCTCACTCAATACTTAACGGATTTTTGTGTTCTTGTGCTCTATGGATTCGTCTTGAAGAGACGAACACATCTATACGGTGATCATGCATCGAAATTAAGGCATTTGAAATGGAGAATCTTCGAAACTCGGGATAAAGAGTTAGCTCAAACCTTTGCTCGTAGAAGTGTGGCTTCAATCCGAGGGTTGTGTCACCTTCGATCGGATCCCAACAAGCTCCGCATGAAGTCTCCCGGTCCCGTGAATTGTCTAGGTATGATTTCGACCAAGCCCGATCACAAAGCTTCGAGTCCGGGAACGTATGGGTGGCCCGGAGAGGGGGCTTTTGCTCGGTGGACTTCTTCCCTCGGTCTCGGTGAAGGTGTAGGACCAATCAATTTAAGAATTGATCCACCGCGGAGAAGTGTCCCGGTTTTGGGTGGAATTTCGGTCGAGAAATCGGGCTCGTTGGCGGGGATCGTGGCAAATCGGCACTCGGGATCAACTCGCTCTAAGTATGGGGAATGATCTAGAGCAATTTTGGCGCAGTTTCAAGCAAGGTTTGGTTTAGCACCTCTCATGGCCGAGAGGAGGTGGTGTTTAAATAGAGAGGGTGGAGGGCCTCCTGTGGGGGTTTAAGGCCGGGGATCACCGCTTCGGTGAGGAGAAGAAGAGCTATGCTCGTCCATTCGGGTCGAGACAAGTCGGCAAGGAGAATTGAATTTTTCGCTCCTCCCAAGGTCTCGGCCATGGTGTTTTCCGGCGGCCCGGTGGTCGGCCGGCCGTGCACCGGTCACCATCTTGTTCGACCGGGTCAGTGGCCGGGTTTAGTGCAGTCAATCGGCCATGGACATGTGTAAAGGAGTTTGATTTAAATGGAATGGAAGAAGGCTCATTTTGGCTCGGTTTGGTTCAACTCATACATTTGGGCTAGGTTCACCATCCAAGGCTTCGACCTCGGGCCGAGGGAGAATCATTTGGGTCGACCGAATCGGGGTAGTGAAGTCCCCATCCATGGTGAGGCGGCTAAGCACGGTATAGTGTGCGACATGCTTAAGGTAAAAAAGGTTTAAGGGAGGTTTAAGAAAGAACCCCTCTTCTTGCCATAAATGGACTAATGACAAGTCAAAGCCCTCATGGCTTCATGTGGCTTGAGAATGGCTTGTTCATGGCTCCATTTGGCTTGGGAAAAGTTTAGTCAACTTCATGGAAATAAAATTTAGAATTTTGGTATTTTGGTGGAGAATTTTCATGAAGCTTGATTTGGAATGGCTTAATGATGATTTTAAAACTTAGGGGTGATTTTGATTAAATGGATGATGTGGGTAAATGTCATGTGGGCTTTGGATTAAAAACTTGGGCTTTTGAAATGGTCTTGGGTGGACTTTTTAAAGTGGTTTAAGGAAGTGGGCCTTTAGGTTTAAGAATGAGTTCATGGATGGGAATTTTTGTAAAAGGTTGGGCCAAATAATTGTTGGTTTTGGTTTAGGGATGTTTCATGACTAATTTGAAATAGATTTAAGGTGGTTTGGGTTTGAATTGGGCTGAATTTGGGTTTATTTCGTAAATGGGCCAATGTAGGTTAAATTGGGCTAACTTGGGCCAATGTTGGGCTAGGGTTGAAATTGATGTAAAATAAATGTTGGGAAATGTTTATGGGAGTGTTTCAAAGAGGTTTTGGCTTTGGTTGGGTTTTGATTTTGAGGTTTGGGTTTATTTGGGTTAGGTTTCGGGTTTAGGTCAAAATTGGGCTTTTTGATTTTAGGTCGAATTTGAGTGGGGTTTGGGTCTAAATTTTGGGCAAATCATGTTAGTGTTTTGTTTATGGGGATGTTAAGGAAGGTTTAGAAAAGATTTGGGGTTAATTGGAGTTGAATTGGGTGAGTTTGGGCTAAGTTTGGGTCATGGGTCCAAAATGGGCTTTAAGGCCAAAAGTGAAATTGATCCAAATGTCAATCAAATTGACTTGGATTCAGTCTAGATTGGTGTCGGGATGTCGAATTGAAGTTTAGAATTGAATTGGACCAGAATTTGGGTCAATCGGATAGGTTCGGTTTGACATCGGGTTCACTTTGGGTTAAAATCGGTCAAATCGGGAATATTTGGGATTTTCTGGAATTTTCTCGGGAATTTTCTCGAATTTTTGGATTTTTTGGCTAAGAGGGGCATTTTGGGTATTTGGAGGGTATTGGGAAGTATTTTTGGAATTTTTGGTATTTTTGGGTGTGGATGATCAATTTGAGTAATGCGGGAATGTTTAGAATCGATTTCGAGGATTTTTGGGCGATTTAGTGATTTTGCAAATTTTGGGTGGTTTCAAGGGTATTGGGCAGAGTAGGCGGGTGTAGGTCCCGGGGTCAAAAATTGAAAATTTGGAAAATTGAAAATTTGGAAAATTGAAGCTCAGGTGAATGTAAGTGGAATGAAATCATTTTGGCTGAGCCATGAAGCCATATCAAGCCCACATGAGCCATGAAGGACTCATTCGAGGCACCCACTATGTTGTTTCTAACCCTCTTAGCCAAGGGCTTAGGGGTTAAAGACCATCCATGTGAACCACCTGCATGAGTTAGGAGGTCAAATTAGGTATGGGTGTGTTTTTAGGAGGTGTGTGAAAGTGTAGTGTATAGGTGTAGTGTGTGTGTAAGTCAGCCTCTTCACTGCACTGTGCCACCTGTAGGTAGTCCTAAGGCCAAAGAGTCCTATTGGAACTCATCCTTTAAACTTCCACATTTAATTTCAACCCTCTAGGTGATTAGGGGTCTACAATCAAGTTTGTGGAGTTTGCGTGGAGTTAGGAAGTGGTTTGAATTTCTAAGTGGTGGGTCTCAATTCTAATACTTTAGGATAGTCAAAGGAAAAGCCTAAGGCTAGATCCTAAGTACTAAAGAGAAGAAGAGAAGACCTCACCAAAAATGAGGTCAACACTCCCTATTGACCCAAAGACCAACCCATTGACCCAATAGGTCGGTTTTTTACCAAAAAGTAAATTTTGGTCAAAATAGTTAATTTTTGATATAATGACCAATTATTCACTCAATAAATTAATGTCTAACCAAATAGTCAATTTTTGACTGAATGACCACCAATTGACCCAATTAGTCAACTTTTGATCAAAAAGTCAACTTGGGTCAAATGATAAGTCAACTTTTGACCAATAAGTCAAGTTTTGACCAAAAAAAGTTAATTTTAGTCAAAATGGTCAACTTCTGACATAATGACCTCCCCGTTGACCCAATGGCTCAACTTTTGACCAAAAATTTAATTTTGGTCAAAATAATTAATTTTCGACCTAATGACCAAGATAGTCAATTTTTTGAATTAATGACTAATTATCGACCCAATAAGTCAATCTCTCGACCAAAAAGTCAACTTTGGACAAAATGGTCAATGATCGACCTCAATGACAAACCCATCGCCTAATAAGTTAAATTTCGACCAAAAAGTCAATTTTGGTCAAAATAATCAATTTTTGACCTAATGACCACCCATTGACCAAATAGGTCAACTTTTGACCAAAAAGTCAACTTTGGTCAAAATGGTCAATTTTTTACCCAATGATCAACCCATTGACTAAATTAGTCAACTTTTTAGGTAAAAAAAACAATTTTTTTATCTAATGACCAATTATTTACCCAATAAGTAAATCTCTGACCAAAAAGTCAACTTTGGTCAAAATGGTCAAACCTTGACCCAATGACCAACCCATTGATCCAATATGTCAACCTTTGACCAAAAAGTCAATTTTGGTCAAAATAGTCAAATTTTGACATAATGACCCCCATTAACCAAATAGGTCAACTTTTGGCAAAAAGTCAACTTTGATCAAAATGGTCAATTTTTTACCCAATGACCAACCTGGCCATAATGGTCATATTTTGACCAAAAGTGAACTTTTCGTCAAAATAGATAATTTTTTACCTAATGACCAATTATTAACTCAATAAGTAAATATTTGACCACAAAGTCAACTTTGGTCAAAATTATAAATCCTTGACCCAATAACCAACCCACTGACCCAATAGATCGACTTTTGACTAAAAAGTCAATTTTGGTCAAAATAGTAAACTTTTAACATAATTACCATTTATTGATCAATTAGGTCAACTTTTGAACAAAAAAGTCAATTTTGGTTAAAATTGTAATTTTTTTACCTAATGACCACCTCATTGACCCAAAAGGTCAACTTTTAACCAAAAGTCAAATTTGGTCAAAATGGTCAATTTTTTAAACAATGACCTAATTGTCAACTTTAGTGAAAATGTTCAATCCTTCTTCCAATAACCAACCAATCGATCCAATTTGTTAACTTTCGACTAAAAAGTCAACTTTGGCCAAAATGGTTAATCCTCGACTCAATAACCAACCTATCGATCTAACAGTCAACTTTCGACCAAAAAGTTAATTTTGCTCAAAATTGTCAATGTTCGACTCCATCGACCGCCTCATCGACCTAAATAGTCAAATTTCGACCAAAAGCCAACTTTGGTCAAAATTGTCAATCGTTAACCCAATGAAAAACTCATCGACCTAATATGTCAACTTTTGACCTAAAAGTCAATTTTGATTAAAATAATCAATTTTCGACTTAATGACCAATTTTCGACCGAGTAAACCAATCTCCGACCAAAAAGTCAACTTTGGTCAAGATGGTTAATCTTCGACCTAATGCCCAACCCATCGACCTAATAGGTCATCTTACGACCAAAAAGTCAACTTTGGTCAAAATGGTCAATCTTCGACCCAATGACCAACCCATTGGTCTAATAAGTCAACATTCGACCAAAAAGTCAATTTTGGTCAAAATAAATAATTTTTGAATTAATGACCCAATAAGTCAATCTCTCGACCAAAAAGTTAACTTTGGTCAAAATGGACAATCTCGATCCATCGATCCAATAGTCAACTTTCGACCAAAAAGCAAATTTTGGTCAAAATAATCAATTTTCGAATTAATGACCAATTATCGACCCAATAAGTTAATCTCTCGACCAAAAAGTGAACTTTGGTCAAAATGGTCAATCCTCGACCCAATGACAAACACATTGACTCCAATATTTTTATTTATAACCTATTTAATTATTAAATATTTTTATAATTAAATTATATTTATAAATAATATACTATAACTAAAACATTTAAAATAAAAAAATATTATATATATATAAATATTTATATATATATATATATATATATATATATATATATATATATATATACATATATATATATACATATATATATATATATATATATATATATATATTAATTAATTAATTTATTTATTTATATATACATATATTTATATTTTTATTTATAATTTATTTAACTATTAAATATTTTTATATTTAAATTATATTTATAAAAAATATACTATACTTAAAATATTTAAAATAAAAAAATAATATTATATATATATATATATATATATATATATATATATATATATATATATATATATATATATATATATATATATATATATATATATATATATATATATATATATATATATATAATTTTTTTAACTATTAAATATTTTATAATTAAATTATATTTAAAAATAATATATTATACTTAAAATATTTAAAATAAAAAATAATATCACATAAACTTATATATATATAAATATATATAATTATATATACACATAAATATATATACTTATTTATAATTTATTTAATTATTAAATATTTTTATAATTAAATTAAATTTATAAATAATATAATATACTTAAAATATTTAAAATAAAAATATATAAATAAATATATATATATATATATATATATATATATATATATATATTTATATTTATATATACCTATATATATTTTTATTTGTAATTTATTTAATTATTAAATATTTTTATAAATAAATTATCTTTATAAATAATATACTATACTTAAAACATTTAAAATAAAAAAGTAATATTTTATATATATATATATATATATATATATATATATATATATATATATATATATATATATATATATATATATATATATATATATATATATATATATATATATATATTAATATATACCTAAATATATATATATATTTATAATTATTTAATTATTAAATATTTTTATAATAAAATTATATTTATAAATAATATAATATACTTAAAATATTTAAAATAAAAAATATATTTGTTTATTTATTTGTTTATATATATTTATATATTTATTTATCATTTTTTTAACTATTAAATAATTTTATATTTAAATTATATTTATTAATAATACATTATAAATAAAAATATTTAAAATAAAAAAATAATATTATAAAAATATATATTTTTTATTTGAAATTTATTTAATTATTAAATATTTTTATGATTAAAATATATTTATAAAGAATATACTATACTTAAAATATTTAAAACAAAAAAAAACAAAATTAAATAAATTTATATATATATATATATACCTATATATATTTATATATAATTTATTTAACTATTAAATAGTTTTATAATTAAATAATATTTATAAATAATATACTATACTGAAAATTTTTTAAATAAAAAATTATATAATATTAATTTATATATACAAATTTATATTTATTTAATTATAATTTATTTACCTATTAAATATTTTTATAATTAAGTTATATTTATAAATAATATACCGTACTTAAAACATTTAAATTAAAAAAATAATATTATATATATATATATGATATATATATTTATATTTATATATACCTATATATATTTATTTATAATTAATTTAATTATTAAATATTTTTATAATTAAATTATATTTATAAATCATGCACTATACATAAAGTTTTTAAAATAAAAAATTAAATATTATATAAATATATATATATATATATATATATATATATATATTTAACTATTAAATATTTTTATAATTAAATTATATTTAAAAATAAAATACTATACTTAAAATATTTAAAATAAAAAAATAATATTATATAAATTTATATATATATATATATATATATATATATATATATATATATATATATATATATATATATATATATATATATATATATATATATATATAGTTATTTATAATTTTGTTAACTACTAAATATTTTTAAAATTAAAATTTATTTATAAATAATATACTATACTTAAAATATTTAAAATAAAAATAATATTATACCTATACATATATATTTTTATTTATATTTTATTTAACTATTAAATATTTTTATAATTAAATTATATTTTTAAATAATATACTATATTTAAAATATTTAAAAAAAGGTATATAAATTTATATATATATATACATACACATATATATATTTATTTATAATTTATTTCACTTTTAAATATTTTTATAATTAAATTATATTTATAAATAATATACTATATTTAAAATAGTTAAAATAAAAAAATAATATTAAATATTTATATATATATATATATATGTGTATATATACCTAAATATATATTTATTTATAATATATTTAATTATAAAATATTTTTCTAATTAAATTATATTTATAAATAATATACTATACTTAAAATATTTAAAGTAAGAAAATAAGATTTAAAATAATATATTTAAAGAATTTAAAATAAGAAAAATAATTTTACATAAATATAAATATATATATATATATATATATATTTATATATACACATATATATTTATTTATTTATAATTCATTTAACTATTAAAAATTTTTATAATTAAATTATATTTATAAATAATATACAATACTTAAAAAATTTAAAAAAATATTTTATATATATATATATATATATATATATATATATATATATATATATATATATATATATATATATATATATATATATATATATATATTTATAATTTTTCTAACTATTAAATGTTTTTATAATTAAATTCTATTTAAAATAATATACTACACTTAAAATATTTAAAATGAAAAATAATGTTATATATATATATATATATATATATATATATATCATTTATTTAACTATTAAATAATATTATAATTAAATTATATTTATTAATAAAATATTATACTTAAAAAATGTAAAATAAAAATAATATTAAATAAATTTTATTAAATAGATAAATATATATTTATGTACCTCTATATATATTTTTTTATTTATAATTTTTTTAATTATAAAATATTTTTATAATTGAATTATATTTATAAATAATCTACCTTACTTAAAATATTTAAAATAAAAAAATAATATTAAATAAATTTTTTTCTCTATATAAATATATATTTTTGTACCTCTATATATATATTTTTTATTTTTAATTTTGATAATTATTAAATATTTTTATAATTAAATTATATTTATAAATAATATGCTATACTTCAAATATTTAAAATAAAAAAATAATATTATATATATATATATATATATATATATATATATATATATATATATATATATATATATATTTATATTAATATAAAAAGATATAAATTTATTTATTTATAATTTATTTAACTATTAAATATTTTTATGATTAAATTATATTTATAAATAATATAATATTCTTAAAATATTTAAAATAAAAAATAATATTATATAAATTTATATATATAAATATATATATATACACCTTTATATATATATATATTTTATTTAATTAATAAATATTTTTATAATTAAATTATATTTATAAATAATATACTTTACTTAAAATATTTAAAATTAAAAAATAATATTAAAAAATTTATATATATATAAATATATATATATATATATATATATATATATATATATATATATATATATATATATATATATATATATATATATATATATATATATATATATATATATATATATATATATAGTTATTTATAATTTTGTTAACTATTAAATATTTTTATAATTAAATTATATTTAAAAATAATATACTATACTTAAAATATTTAAATTAAAAAAATAATTTTATTAAAACTTATATAAACATATATATGAATATATATATATATAAATATATGTTTATATTTATATATACATAAATTTATTTATTTATTTATAATTTATTTAACTATTAAATATTTTTATAATTAAATTATATTTATATATAATATCCTATACTTAAAATATTTAAAATAAAAGAATAATATATATATATATATATATATATATATATATATATATATATATATTTATATATTTATTTATACCTATATATATTTTTATTTATAATTTACTTAACTATTAAATATTTTCATAATTAAATTATTTTTGTAAATAATAAACTATACTTAGAACATTTAAAATAAAAAATTATTTTATATACTATACTTAAAATATTTAAAAATAAAAAATAATATAAAATAAATTTATATATATATAAATAAATATATATATATAAATATATATATAAATATATATATATATATATATATATATATATATATATATATATATATAGTTATTTATAATTTTGTTAACTATTAAATATTTTCATAATTAAATTATATTTATAAATAATATAATATACTTAAAGTAATTAAAATAAAAAATAATATTAAATAAATTTATATATATATATATATATATATATATATATATATATTTATATGTATGTATTTTTATATACCTATATATATTGTTAGTTATAATTTATTTAATTAATAAATATTTTTATAATTAAATTATATTTATAAAAAATATACTATACTTTAAACATTTAAAATAAAAGAAAATATTATATATATATATATATATATATATATATATATATATATATATTTATTTATTTATAATTTATTTAATTATTAAATATTTTTATAATTAAAATATATTTATAAATAATATACTATACTTAAAACATTTAAAATAAAAAAATAATATAATATAAATTTATATATATATATATATATATATATATATATATATATATATATATATATATTTATATATTGCTATACATATTTTTTTATTTATAATTTATTTAATTGTTACTTATTTTTATAATTAAATTATATTTATAAATAATATACTATACTTTAAACATTTAAAATAAAAAATACTATATAAATTTATATATATATAAATATATATATATATATATATATATATATATATATATATATATAGCTATATATATATTTTTATTTATAATTTATTTAATTATTACTTATTTTTAAAATTAAATTGTAATTATAAATAATATACTATACTTAAAACATTTAAAATAAAAAAATATTATACACACACGTACCTTTGTATATATTTTTATTTATAATTTACTTAATTATTAAATATAAATGATCAATCGATGACCTAATGCCCAAACCATTAAGACTAACAGTCAACTTTTGACCAAAAGTCAATTTTCGTCAAAATAGTCTATTTTTGAATTAATGACCTATTATCGACCCAATAAATAATCTCTCGACAAAAAAGTCAACTTTGGTTAAAATGGTCAATCCTCGACCCAATGACAAACTCATTAATCAAATAGAGTCAACTTTTGACCGAAAGGTCAATTTTGGTCAAAATAGTTATTTTTTGACCTAATGACCACCCTTTGACCCAATTGGCCAACTTTTGAATAAAAGTCAACTTTGGTCAAAATGGTCAATTTTTGACACAATGACCAACCCACTGACCCAATAGATCAACTTTTTGACTAAAAAGTCATCTTCGGTCAAAATGGTCAATTCTCGACCCAATTACCAACTCAACACTTTCGACCAAAAAGTCAACTTTTGTCAAAATGGTAAATTTTTAACCCATCGACCAACCCATCGACCCAATATGTCTACTTTCGACCAAAAAGTTATCTTTTGTCAAAATGGTCAATTCTCGACCTAATTACTAACTCATCGACCAAATATGTCAACTTTCGACCAAAAGTCAACTTTGGTCAAAAATATCAATATCGACCCAATGACAACCTCGTTGATCCAATAGGTTAACTTTCGACCAAAAAGTCAATTTTTGTCAAAATAGTCAACTTTCGACCAAAAGTAATCTTTGGTCAAAATGGCCAATTTCCGACCCAATGACCACCCCATCGACCCAAAGACCAACCCATCGACCCATTAGGTCGCTAATCGAAAAGTAAATTTTGGTCAAAATAATTAATTTTAGATCTAATGACCAATTATTCACTCAATAGGTTAATCTCTGACCAAAAGGTCAACTTTGGTCAAAATATACAATCTTTAGCTCAATGACAAACCCATTGACCCAATAGGTCAAGTTTTAACCAAATAGTCAATTTTGGTCAAATAGTCAATTTTTGATCGAATGACCACCAATCGAACCAATAAGTCAACTTTTGACCAAAAAGTCAACTTCGTCAAATGATAAGTCAACTTTTGACCAATAAGTCAACTTTCGACCAAAATAGTTAACTTTTGACCAAAAAAGTTAATTTTAGTCAAAATGATCAACTTCCGACATAATGACCTCCTCAGTCGACTCAATGTCTCAACTTTTGACCAGAATTTAATTTTGGTCAAAATAATTAATTTTTGACCAAATGACCAAAATAATCAATTTTTCGAATTAATGACCAATTATCGACCCAATAAGTCAATCTCTCGACCAAAAAGTCAACTTTCGATAAAATGGTCAATGTTCGACCTAATGACAAACCCATCGCCTAATAAGTCAAATTATGACCAAAAAGTCAATTTTGGTCAAAATAATCAATTTTCGACCTAATGACCACCCATCGACCAAATAAGTCAACTTTCGACCAAAAAGTCAACTTTGGTCAAAATGGTCAATTTTTTACCCAATGATCAACCCATCGACTAAATCGGTCAAATTTCGACCGAAAAGTTAACTTTTCGGGTCAAAATGTACAATTTTCGACCTAACGACCAATTATTGATCGATTAAGTAAATCTCGACCAAAAAGTCAACTTTGGTCATAATTATCAATCCTTGATCCAATGACAAACCCATCGACCCAATATGTCAACCTTCGAAATAAAAAATAACTTTCGGTCAAAATGGTAAATCCTTGACCCAATAACCAACCCACCGACCCAATAGATCGACTTTTGTCCAAAAAGTCAATTTTGGTCAAAATAGTAAATTTTTTACATAATTGCTAATTATTGACCTAATAGGTCAACTTTTGAACAAAAAAGCCAATTTTAGTCAAAATTGGCAATTTTTCACCTAATGACCACCTCATCGACCCAAAAGGTCAACTTTCGACCAAAAAGTCAAATCGAGTCAAAATGGTCATTTTCTCGACACAATGACCTAATTGTCAACTTTGGTGAAAATGATCAATTCTTCATCCAATGACCAACCCATCGACCTAATTTGATAACTTTGACTAAAAAGTCAACCTCGGCCAAAATAGTTAATCCTCGACCTAATGACCAACCTATTGACCCAATAAGTCAACATTCGACCAAAAAGTTAATTTTGCTCAAAATTGTCAATTTTCGATCTACTCGATCACCTCATCGACCTATATAGTCAAAATTCGACCAAAAGACAACTTCTGGTCAAAATCGTCAATCCTTAACCCAATGACCAACCCATCGACTCCAATATGTTAACTTTCGACCAATAAGCCAATTCTGTTTAAAATAATCAATTTTTAACCAAATGACCACCCATCAATCCAATAGGTCAACATTTGACCAAAAAGTCAACTTTGGTCAAAATGAATATTTTTTTACCCAATGAGACACCCATTGACCCAAAGGTCATCTTTTGACCAAAAAAGTCATCTTTGGTAAAAATGGTTAACTTCTTGATCCAATTACCAACACATATGCCAAATATGTCAACTTTTCGACTAAAAAGTCAACTTTGGTCAAAATGGTCAATTTCTAACCGAATGACCTCCCCGTTGACCTAATGAGTTAACTTTTGACCAAAAATTCAATCTTGGTCAAAATAGTCAATTTTTCACCTAATGACCAATTAATGACCAAATAAGTCAATCTCTGACTAAAAAGTTAATTTTTGTCAAAATAATCAATCCTTCACCCAATGACAAACACATTGACCCAACAGGATAACTTTTGACCAAAAAGTCAATTTTGGTCAAAATAAGTAAATTTTTAACCTAATGACCACCCATTAACCCAATAAGTCAACTTTTGACCAAAAAGTCAACTTTCGTCAAAATAGTATGTATAAATATATATATTTATATAATATTATTTTTTTATTTTAAATATTTTAATTATAGTATATTTTTTATAAATATTATATAAATATAAAAATATTTAATAGTTAAATAAATTATAAATAAAATATAAATATATGTATATATAAATAAATAAATATATACATATATATAATAAGTATTTTTTTATTTTAAATGTTTTAAGTATAATATATTATTTATAAATATAATTTAATTACAAAAATATTTAATAATTAAATAAATTATAAATAAAAATATTGGGTCAATGGGTTTATCATGTGGTCAAGATTGTCCGTTTCGACCAAAGTCAGCTTTTGGTCAAAAGTCGATCTATTGGGTCAATGGGTGATCTTTGGTCGAAATCGACAATTTCGACTAAAATCGTTTTCGTCAAAAGTCGACCTATCGGGTCAATCGGGTTTATCATCGGATCAAGGATTGACCATTTCGACCAAAGTTAACTTTTTGGTCGAGGTCGACTTATTGGGTCCTTAATTCAAAAATTGTTTATTTTGACCAAAATCGACTTTTGGTTAAATGTCGACCTATTAAGCTAATGGGTTGATCATCGGGTCAAGGATGAATCCATTTCGACCAAAGTCGACTTTTTGGTCGAAAGACGACTCTATCGAGTCAATGGGTTCAACGATTAGGTCAAAGATTAACCATCTTGACCAAAGTCGACTTTTTGGTCAAAGATCGGTTGACTTGGTCAAAAATCGGTCATTAAGTCAAAAATCGACTATTTTAATCAAAATTGATCGTTTAATCAAAAGTCGACCTATTGGGTCAATGAGTCGGTCATCGGGTTAAGGATTGACCATTTTGACCAAAGTTGTCTTTGGTCAAAATTTGACCTATTTAGGTCAATGAGACGATCAAGAGTCAAAAATCGACAATTTTGAGCAAAATTGACTTTTTGGTCAAAAGTCGATTTATTTGGTCAATAGGTTGGTCATTGAGTCAAGGATTAACCATTTTGGCCAAAGTTGACTTTTTAGTAAAAAGTCAACAAATTAGGTCAATTGGTTGGTCATCGGATGGAGGATCGAACATTTTCACCAAAGTCGACATTTTCGTCATTGTGTCGAAATTGACCATTTTGACCAAATTTGACTTTTGGTCAAAAGTTGACCTTTTGGTTCAATGAGGTGGTCATTAGGTTCGAAAATTGACTTTTTTGTTCAAAAGTTGACCTAATGGGTCAATAATTGGTAATTATGTCAAAATTTACTATTTTGACTAAAATTGACTTTTTAGTCAAAAGTCGATCTATTGGGTCAGTGGGTTGGTTATTGGGTCAATGATTGACAATTATGACTAAAATTGACTTTTTGGTCAAAGATTTACTTATCGGGTTAATAATTGGTCATTAGATCAAAATTGTCTATTTTGACCAAAAAGTTGACTTTTTTGTCAAAATATGACCAATTTAGCCATTGGTTAGTCATTGGTCAAAAATTGATCATTTTGACCAAAGTTACTTTTTGGTCAAAAGTTAACCTATCAGGTTAATGCGGTGTCATTAGGTCGAAATTGATTATTTTGACCAAAATCGACTTTTCGTCAAAAGTCGACATATTGTTCAATGGGTCAGGTTATTGAGTCAAGGTTGGTTATTGAGTCAAGGTATAACCATTTTGACCAAAGTTGACTTTTTGTTCAAAAGTTAACATATTGGGTCAATGGGTCAGTCAGTCAGGTCGAAATCGACCATTTTAACTAAAGTCGACTTTTCGGTCAAAAGTTCACCTATCGGGTCGATGAGTTTGTCATTGGGTCAAAGATCGACCATTTTGATCAAAGTTGACTTTTTGGTCGAAGATCGGCTTATTCGATCAATTATCGGTCATTTGGGTCAAAATCGACTATTTTCGACCAAAATCGAATTTTTTGTCAAAAGCTAACCCATCGGGTCAATGAGGTAGTCATCGGATCGGAATTGTCCATTTTGACCAAAGATGACTTTTTGTCAAAAGTTGACTCTATCGGTCAATGGGTCTGTCATTGGGTCAAGGATAACCATTTCGACCAAAGTCGACTTTTTAGTAAGAGATCGGCTTAGTGGGTTAATAATTGGTCATTAGGACAAAATCGACTATTTTGTCCAAAATTGTTTTTTGGTCAAACATCGACTCTACTGGGTCAATGTGTTTGTCGTCGAGTCAAAATTGATCATTTTGACCAAAGTTGACTTTTCGGTCAAAAGTTTACCTATCAGATCAATGGGTTGTTCATTGGGTCAAAGAATGATCATTTTGACCATAGTCGACTTTTTGGTCAAATATTGACTTATCGGGTCTAAAATCGGTCATTAGGTCGAAAATCGATTATTTTGACTCAAAATTAAATTTTTTGTCAAAGGTTTACCTATCGAGTCAACGAGGCAGCATTAGGTCGAAATTGACCATTTTGACCAAAGTCGACTTTTGGTCGAAAGTTGATCTATTTGGTCAATGAGTTGGTAATTGGGTCAATATTCGACCATTTTGATCGAAAAAAACTTTTTGGTCAAAATTTGATATATCGAGTCAACGGTAGGTCATCGGGTCAAAATCGACCATTTTGACTTAAAGTTGACTTTTTGGTCAAAAGTCGACCTATTAAGTTAATAAAATTTACTAAACTATTAAATATTTTTATAATTAAATTATATTTAAAAATAATAAACTATACTTAAAACATTTAAAATAAAAAATAATTATATATATAAACATATATATATATATATATATATATATATATATATATATATATATATATAAAATTTATTTCACAATTAAATATTTTTATAATTAAATTATATTTATAAATAATATACTATACTTATAAAATTTAAAATAAAAAAATATTAAATAAATTTATATATATATAAATATATATATATATATATATAATTATTTAAAATTTAGTTAACTATTAATTTGTTTATAATTAAATTATATTTAAAAATAATATACTATACGTAAAATATTTAAAATAAAAAAATAATATTAAATAAATTTATATAAATATACATACATAAATATATATATATATATATATATATATATATATATATATATATATATATATATATATATATATATATATATATATATATATATATATATATATATTTATACATACTTATATATATATTTGTTCATTATTTTTTTAATTATTAAATATTTATATAATTAAATTGTATTTATAAATAATATGTTATACTTAAAATATTTAAAATAAAAATAATATTATATATATACATATATATATATGTATATATACGTATATATATATATATATATATATATATATATATATATATATTTATATAAATATAAACATTCATATATATTTATATATACAAATATAAATTTATTTATTTATAAATTATTTAACTATTAAATATTTTAATGATTAAATTATATTTTTAAATAATATAATATACTTGAAATATTAAATAAAATATATTAAATAAATATATATATGTATACATATATTTATATATACATATATATATATATTTTATAAAAAATATATATATATATATATATATATATATATATATATATATATATATATATATACATATATATATATATATCATTTTTTTAACTATTAAATAATTTTTGAATTAAATTATATTTATTAGTTATATATTATACTTAAAATATTTAAAATAAAAGAAGAATGCCAAATAAATTTTTTTATATATGTAAATATATATTTATGTACCTCTATATATATATATATATTTATTTATAATTTTTTTAACTATTAAATATTTTTATAAGTAAATTATATTTATAAATAATATACTTTACTTAAAATATTTAAATTAAAAAAATAATATTATATAATATTTTATATATATGTAAATTTATATTAATATATACCTATATTTATTTTTATTTACATTTTATTTAATTATTAAATTCTTTTACGATTAAATTATATTTATAAATAATATACTCTACTTAAAATATTTAAATTAAAAAATAATATTTTATATATATGTAAATTTAAGTATATATATATATATATATATATATATATATATATATATATATATATATAAATTTATATAATACCTAAATATATATATAAATAAATTTATATTAATATATACCTATATATATTTTTATTTACAATTTATTTAATTATTAAATATTTTTATGATTAAATTATATTTATAAATAATATACTATACTTAAAATATTTAAAACAAAAAAATAATATTAAATAAATTTGTGTATATATATAAAAAAAATAATATTAAATAAGTATATATATATCTATATATATATATTTATATATACCTATATATATATATATATATATATATATATATATATATATATATATATATATATATATTTATATATTAAATTAAAAAAACTTTTAAATAAATAAATCTATATAAATAAATAAATTAAATATATATATATATATATATATATATATATATATATATATATATATATTTATTTATTTATATATTCGCATATATATTTATTTATTTATAATTTATTTAACTATTAAATATTTTATAATTAAATTATATTTATAAATAATATGCTATACTTAAAATAGTTAAAACAAAAAAATAATATTAAATAAATTTATATATATATATATATATATATATATATATATATATATATATATATATATATATATATATATATATATATATAATCGTAATTTATTTAATTATTAAATGTTTTTGTAATTAAATTTTATTTATAAATAATATAATTTTCTAAAAATATTTAAATTAAAAAAATAATATTATATATATATGTAAATTTTTGTATGTGTATATATATATATATATATATATATATATATATATATATATATATATATATATATATATATATATATAATACATACATAAATTTACATATATATATTTATGTATGTATACATAAATATACCAATTCATTAACCAAATAGGTTTACTTTTGACCAAAAAGTCAACTTAGGTTAAAATTGTAAATTTTTAACCCAATGACCAACCCATTGACTCAATAGGTCTACTTTTGACCAAAAAGTCATCTTCGATCAAAATGGTCAATTCTTGACCCAATTACCAACTCATCGACCGAACAGTCAACTTTCGACCAAAGTCAACTTTGGTCAAAATAATCAATATCCGACCCTATGACCACCCCGTTGACCCAATAAGTTAACTTTTGACCAAAAATTCAATTTTGGTCAAAATAGGTCAACTTTTGACCAAAAAGTAATCTTTGGTCAAAATGACCAATTTCTGACCCAATGACCTCCCTATTGACCCAAAGACCAACCCATTGACCCAATAGGTCGGTTTTTGACCAAAAAGTAAATTTTGGTCAAAATAGTTAATTTTTGATATAATGACCAATTATTCATTCATTAAGTTAATGTCTAACCAAATGGATAATTTTTGACTGAATGACCACCAATTGACCCAATTAGTCAGCTTTTGATCAAAAAGTCAACTTTGGTCAAATGATAAGTCAACTTTTGACCAATAAGTCAAGTTTTGACCAAAAAAGTTAATTTTTGTCAAAATGGTCAACTTCTGACATAATGACCTCCCCGTTGACCTAATGGCTCAACTTTTGACCAAAAATTTAATTTTGGTCAAAATAATTAATTTTCGACCTAATGACCAAGATAGTCAATTTTTTGAATTAATGACCAATTATCGACCCAATAAGTCAATCTCCGACCAAAAAGTCAACTTTGGACAAAATGGTCAATGATCGACCCAATGACAAACCCATTGCCTAATAAGTTAAATTTTGACCAAAAAGTCAATTTTCGTCAAAATAGTCAATTTTTGACCTAATGACCACCCATTGACCAAATAGGTCAACTTTTGACCAAAAAGTCAACTTTGGTCAAAATGGTCAATTTTTTACCCAATGATCAACCCATTGACTAAATTGGTCAACTTTTGACCGAAAAGTCAACTTTTTAGGTCAAAAAAATAAATTTTTTATCTAATGACCAATTATTTACCCAATAAGTAAATCTCTGACAAAAAAGTCAACTTTGGTCAAAATGGTCAAACCTTGACCCAATGACCAACCCGTTGACCCAATATGTCAACCTTTGACCAAAAAGTCAATTTTGGTCAAAATAGTTAAATTTTGACATAATGACCCCCCATTAAGCAAATAGGTCAACTTTTGCCAAAAAAGTCAACTTTGATCAAAATGGTCAATTTTTTACCCAATGACCAACCCGTGACTAATTGGTCATATTTCGACCAAAAAGTGAACTTTTGCGTCAAAATAGATAATTTTTTACCTAATGACCAATTATTAACCCAATAAGTAAATCTTTGACCAAAAAGTCAACTTTGGTCATAATTATAAATCCTTGACCCAATAACCAACCCACTGACCCAATAGATCAACTTTTGACTAAAAAGTCAATTTTGGTCAAAATAGTAAACTTTTAACATAATTACCATTTATTGATCCATTAGGTCAACTTTTGAACAAAAAAGTCAATTTTGGTCAAAATTGTAAATTTTTTACCTAATGACCACCTCATCGACCCAAAAGGTCAACTTTAACCAAAAGTCAAATTCTGGTCAAAATGGTCAATTTTTTAAACAATGACCTAATCATCAACTTTAGTGAAAATGTTCAATCCTTCTTCCAATAACCAACCAATCGACCCAATTTGTTAACTTTCGACTAAAAAGTCAACTTTGGCCAAAATGGTTAATCCTCGACTCAATAACCAACCTATTGATCCAATAGGTCAACTTTCGACCAAAAAGTTAATTTTGCTCAAAATTGTCAATTTTCGACCCATCGATCACTTCATCGACCTAAATAGGTCAAATTATGAGCAAAAGCCAACTTTGGTCAAAATTGTCAATCCTTAACCCAATGACCAACTCATTGACCCAATATGTCAACTTTTGGACCCAAAAGTCAATTTTCATTAAAATAGTCAATTTTTGACTTAATGACCAATTTCTGACCGAGTAAACCAATCTCTGACCAAAAAGTCAACTTTGGTCAAGATGGTTAATCTTTGACCTAATGCCCAACCCATTGACCTAATAGGTCATCTTATGACCAAAAAGTTAACTTTGGTCAAAATGATCAATCCTTGACCGAATGACCAACCCATTAGTCTAATAGGTCAACATTTGACCAAAAAGTTAATTTTGGTCAAAATAAATAATTTTTGAATTAATGACCCAATAAGTCAATCTCTGACCAAAAAGTTAACTTTGGTCAAAATGGACAATCCTTGATCCATTGACCCAATAGGTTAACTTTTGACCAAAAAGCCAATTTTGGTCAAAATAGTCAATTTTTGAATTAATGACCAATTATTGACCCAATAAGTTAATCTCTGACCAAAAAGTGAACTTTGGTCAAAATGGTCAATCCTTGACCCAATGACAAACACATTGACCCAATATTTTTATTTATAACTTATTTAATTATTAAATATTTTTATAATTAAATTATATTTATAAATAATATACTATACTTAAAACATTTAAAATAAAAAAATATTATATATATAAATATTTATATATATATTTATTGATTTATTTATTTATTTATATATACATATATTTATATTTTTATTTATAATTTATTTAACTATTAAATATTTTTATATTTAAATTATATTTATAAATAATATACTATACTTAAAATATTTAAAATAAAAAAATAATATTATATAAATTTATATATATATATATATATATATATATATATATATATATATATATATATAATTTTTTTAACTATTAAATATTTTATAATTAAATTATATTTAAAAATAATATATTATACATAAAATATTTAAAATAAAAAAATAATATTATAAAAACTTATATATAGATAAATATATATAATTATATATATACACATATATATATATATATATATATATATATATATATATATATATATTTATAATTTATTTAATTATTAAATATTTTTACAATTAAATTAAATTTATAAATAATATAATATACTTAAAATATTTAAAATAAAAAATATTATATATATATATATATATATATTATATATACCTATATATATTTTTATTTGTAATTTATTTAATTATTAAATATTTTTATAAATAAATTATCTTTATAAATAATATACTATACTTAAAACATTTAAAATAAAAAAATAATATTATATATATATATATATATATTAATATATACCTAAATATATATTTTTTTATAATTTATTTAATTATTAAATATTTTTATAATAAAATTAAATTTATAAATAATATAATATACTTAAAATATTTAAAATAAAAAAATATATATTTGTTTATTTATTTGTTTATATATATTTATATATTTATTTATCATTTTTTTAACTATTAAATAATTTTATATTTAAATTATATTTATTAATAATTCATTATACTTAAAAATATTTAAAATAAAAAAATAATATTATATAAATATATATTTTTTATATAATATTTTTAGTTATAATTTATTTAATTAATAAATATTTTTATAATTAAATTATATTTATAAAAAATATACTATACTTTAAACTAATAAAAAAAATATATATATATATATATATATATATATATATATATATATATATATATATATATATATATATATATATATATATATATATATATATATATATATATATATATGTATATATATAACTATATATATATTTTTATTTATAATTTTTTTATTTATTAAATATTTTTATAATTAAAATATATTTATAAATAATATACTATACTTAAAACATTTAAAACAACAAAATAATATAATATAAATATATATATATATATATATATATATATATATATATATATATATATATATATATATATATATATATATATATATATATATATATATATATATATATATATATATTTATATATTGCTATACATATTTTTTATTTATAATTTATTTAATTATTACTTATTTTTATTATTAAATTATATTTATAAATAATATACTATACTTTAAACATTTAAAAAAAATATAAATTTATATATATATATATATATATATATATATATATATATATATATATATATATATATATATATATATATATATATATATATTGTTATATATATTTTTTATTTATAATTTATCTAATTATTACTTATTTTTAAAATTAAATTGTATTTATAAATAATATACTATACTTAAAACATTTAAAATAAAAAAATAATATACACACACACGTACCTATGTATATATTTTTATTTATAATTTACTTAACTATTAAATATAAATGATCAATCCATGACCTAATGCACAAACCATTAGCACAATAGGTCAACTTTTGACCAAAAAGTCAATTTTGGTCAAAATAATCCATTTTTGAATTAATGACCTATTATCGATCCAATAATCATCTCGACAAAAAAAGTCAACTTTGGTTAAAATGGTCAATTCTTGACCCAATGACAAACTCATTAATCAAATAGGTCAACTTTTGACCGAAAGGTCAATTTTGGTCAAAATAGTTATTTT
>JAKZJZ010000240.1:0-61334 GCA_022702705.1 Papilionanthe hookeriana x Papilionanthe teres
TGGTCAATGAGTTCGAAATTGGGTCAAGAATTGACCATTTTGATCAAAGAGAACTATTTGGTCAAAAGTCGATCTATCGGGTCAACTGGGTCGAGTCATTGGGCCAAAATCGACCATTTTATCAAAAATCGGCTTTTTAGTTAAAAATCGTCCTATCGGGTCAATGGTCGAGTCACTGTGTCAAAATCGACTATTTTGACTAAAAATAGACTTTTTAGTTAAAAGTCGACCTACTTGGGTCAATGGGTTTATCATTGGGTCAAGGATCGATCAATTCGACCTAAGTCGACTTTTTAGCGGAGATCGACATACCGGGTCAATAATTGGTCATTAGGTCAAAAATTGTCTTTTTTTACCAAAATTGAATTTTTATTCAAAAGTGAACCCATCGGGTCAATGGGGTGGTCAATTGGTCAGAAATTGACCAATTTGACCAAAGTTGACTTTTGGTCAAAAGATAACATATTGGGTCAATGGGGTGGTCATTAGGTAAAAAATTGACTATATTGACCAAAATTAACTTTTTGGTCAAATGTTGACCTATTGTGTCAATGGGTTGGTCATCGTGTCAAGGATTGACTATTTTGACTAAAGTTTACTTTTTAGTCAAAAGTTGACCTTTTGGGTCAATGGGATGGTCATTGGGTCCAGGATTGACCATTTTGACCGATGTTGACTTTTTGGTCAGAGATTTACTTATTGGGTCAATAAATTGTCATTAGGTCAAAAATTGATTATTTTTACCAAAATTAAATTTTTTTTCAAAGTTGACCCACTGGGTCAACGGGGTGGTCATTGGGTCAGAAATTGATCATCTTGTCCAAAGTTCACTTTTTGGTCAAAATTTTACCAATTTGGTTAATGAGTTGGTAATGGAGTAAATAATTGACCATTTTGAATAAACATGTCTTTTTGGCCAAAATTTGATATATTAGGTCAATGGGTTAGTCATTGGGTCAAAAATTAACCATTTTTTTCAAAGTTGACATTTTCGTCAAAGATTGACTTATTGGGTCAATAATTAGTCATTTGGTCAAAAATTGTCTATTTGAATAAAAATTGAATTTTTGGTCAAAAGTTACCCCATTGGGTCAACAGGGTGGTCATTGGGTCAAAAATTGACCATTTTGACCAAAGATGACTTTTTGGTTAATAGTTAACTCTATTTCGACCAAAATAGTAATTTTTGGTCAAAAGTCAATCTATTGGTTAATCGGGGTCGTCATCGGGTTAGAAATCGACAACTTTGACAAAAGTTGACTTTTTGGTTAAAAGTCGACCTACTCGATCATCGAGTCGGTAATCGGGTCAAGAATTGCCAATTCTGACTAAAGATGACTTTTTAGTCAAAAGAACACCTATTAGGTCAAAGGGTTGGTAATTGGTTCAAAAATGGACCTTTTTGACCAAAGTTGACTTTTTGGTCAGAAGTTGACCTATTTAGTTAATGGGTGGTCATTAGGTCAAAATTTGACTATTTTGGCCAAAATTGACTCTTTGGTCAAAAGTTAAGCTATTGGGTCAAGGTTTTCGACCATTTTAACCAAAGTTGACTTTTTGGTCAAAATTTCACCTATTTGGTCAATGGGTTGGTCATTGGGTTAGAAATTGACCATTTTGACCAAGTTGACTTTTTTGTCAAAATTTGACTTATTGGATCAATGGGTATGTCTTTGGGTCAGAGATTAACCATTTTGAGGAAAGTTGACTTTTTAGTTAGAAATAGGCTTACTGAGCCTATAATTGGTCAATAGTTCAAAAATTGACTATTTTGACCAAATTTGACTTTTTGGGTCAAAAGATGACCTATTGAGTATAGTGCTGGTCATTGGGTCAAAAATTGCCAATTGACTAAAGTTGACTTTTGGTCAAAAATCGACCTATCGGATCAGATCGGGTTGTCATCGGGTTAAGGATCGACCATTTTGACTAAAGTCGACTTTTGTTCAGTGATTAAATTAATGGGTCAATAATTGGTCATTCGGTCAAAAATTGATTTTTTTGACCAAAATTAAGTTTTTGGTCAAAAGTTGACCCATTGGGTTAGAAATTGACCATTTTGACCATGGTTGACTTTTTTAGTAAAAAAATTCTGACCTATTCGTCAATGAGTCGGTAATGGGTCAAGAATTAACCATTTTGACCTAAGTGACTTTTTGTTCAAAAGTTGATCTATGGGTCAATGAGTCGGTCATTGGGTAAAAAATTGATCATTTTGACCAAAGTTGACTTTTTGGTCAAAATTTGACCTATTGTGTCAATGGGTGGTCATTAGGTCAAAAGTTAACTATTTTGACCAACATTGCCTTTTTGGTCAAAAATTGACCTATTGGGCAATGGGTTTGTCATTGGGTCAAGGATTGACCATTTTGACCAAAGTTGACTTTTTGATTAGAGATTGACTTATTGGGTCAACAATTGGTCATTAATTCAAAAAGTTGACTATCTTGGTCCTTAGGTCAAAAATTATTTATATTGACCAAAATTAAATTTTTCGTCAAAAGTTGACCCATTAGGTCAACGGGGTGGTCATTGGGTCAGATTTGACATTTTGACCAAAATTGACTTTTTGGTCAAAAGTTGACCTATTTGATCAATGAGTTGGTACTTGGGTCAAGAATTGACCATTTTGACCAAAGATTTTTTGGTCAAAAGTTGATCTATTGGGTCAATTGGTTGATCATTGGGTCAAAAATTGACCATTTTGACCAAAGTTAACTTTTTGGTTAATAGTTGACCTATTGGGTAATTGGGCAGGTCATTGGGTCAAAAATTAAATGTTTTGACCAAAGTTGACATTTTGGTCAATAGGTTAATGGTGATCATTAAGTCAAAAATTGACTATTTTGACCAAAATTGACTATTTGGTCAAATGTTGACCAAAATTGCCTATTTGGTCAAAAGGTTTGTCATTGGGTCTAGGATTGAACATTTTGACCAAAGTTGACTTGTAGTTAGAGATTTGTCGGCACATTTTTAAGTTGTGTGTTTTATTTTGAAAAGGGTGTCGCCTAACAGAAGTTGTCGGCGAACTTTTAATTTAGTTTAAATAAATAATTTGAAAAGTAGTATTTGATTTTGAAAATAATTTTAAGTTTGAAGGTTTTAAGATATGAGATTAAACCGATCTCACATCCCAAATAGTTTATATAAACGAGCACCGCACCACAAACCGTGTATCTATCCCTAAGGATAGACACACCGCTCGACGGTGGGGCTCGATTAAACAAACTAGAAGATTTGTGACATCCGTTTGGTCCGCGAACCAATTTTATAAGCCGACAAATTCCCTTGCTTCATATGAAAGACATTAAACGTGGTTTATATTACTCCGGTTCTTTAAAATTCCCTATAAGGGCAAGCCCCTATAGTTAATTACATCTTAAGTGACGGGAATCACTTAAGAAAACTCTCGATAATAATCAATAATTCCGCTCTCAAGGGTTTCAAAGTTTAAGTTCTCAAAGGATTGAATTTTGGAATTTCAATAGTGAAATGGATCAAGTTTGAAACATTTTGTTTTGGGAATTCAAAGGAAGAAAGGTAGGAGAAATTACGGATTCGAAGTGAACTTCGGTAATTTCCCGACTATCCTATTGTTTGGCTTGGATTTAGGAAAGTCCTAATGTTTATCTTAGTATTTCAATCTCGCCAATTTTAATTAATTAGGGCTTATATTTATATGACGAAATCATACAAATAACACTTCGAAGATGTGAGGGTTTATGTCGTATCGACGACTACCTCGGAATCCTAAGACCGGTTAGAGCTTAATTTACAAGGTAAATGCCTAACGAAGAGTCGAGGATTTATGTTGCACTAGGAAAACTACCTCGAAGTCCTATGGCTTTGTTATTTAATTCTAGGAAAGTTTTGTCGAAGTAGACTCAAGTTTTGCCGATGACGATGGCCGTGCCGCCCACCATGCTTCGAGCTCCTTGTTTTTGCGTAGGTTTAATTTTAGAAGTCATAAATCAGGGGATGAGAAAAGTGTTTTGGTTTAGAGAAAATCTTAATTTCCAATGTGTTTTTTTTTTAACGTTTTAATTAAAACAAATCTTAAAGTTGATTATAACGACACCGGTTAAGATCCCACGGTTCCATCCTTCCCGCATCATTATTTTTATCGGATTCACTTAAGTCCGGATGAATTTGCATAATCTCAACCGAATGAGTTCCACACTTTCATTTAGACCATGGGAAATCCCGTTAGCAACACGTAGGTTACATCATCCGAGGTATTCCCGATCATCCAACGTGACGTTTTAATTTAATTGTAATTGTAGTTTTGTGTTCTATTTGTGATTAAATTTTGAGTTGTTTTATATTTCGAAATGTTGTAGCGGTGAATTTTATCTTGCAATGACTTTTAACTTAGTTTTGGTTTCAGCTTTTAGGGACTATCCTAAAGGTGTGAGTTTTCATGCAACAACTTGTTTATCATGCAAGAAAAGTAAGTGCAATGCAGCTTAAATAAATTGTAATAATGTAAATTGCAAGAAAGTAAATTTCAATAAAACAAAAGCGTGCCCTGAGGGTCTTCTCGTCATCCCAAGCTCGCACTTAAAACACAATTAGAATATTTAAGCAAGTTCCTAAGTAAAGCTAAGGTAAGGGTTATGGTTTTCTACCAAGTTCCTAATCCTATAACTAGTCATTTCCTATGACGTCTAGGTTCATCGTGTTTCGCTTCGAAGACGAGTTTCTTCATCAAAGAACAATTAAGTTCAATTGTTCTTATAAACATCCTATCATATCGAGGAAGTGCTTAAGAAGAATCTTAAACATCTTTTCAATATTACTAGAATTGTTTTAAGTCCAAATGAATTCAATTACACAAATGAATTAATCGTCCGAGGTTTAGCTTAAGTTTTCTTATTATCTTACTCATTGAACTAGATGTTCGAATGTCCTATAAGTGAAGTAACATTTCATTTAATATTCTCGTTTAGGAGTTATGATAACTAAAGCTTTCGAGGGTAAATTGGTGTTCGAATGGTTTGTGATTTAGTTTAACTTCAATTAAAGGGTTTAAATTTCGAATAAGTGTTCAAGTTACTTTTAGATTTATTTTAATTTCTTTATGTCTTTGGTGATGTTATATTTAATTCAACTTAATTTAACCTTAATTTAATTTAATTGAGTTTTAATTTAATTTAATTTCGATTTAATTCGATTTAGTTTGATTTGATGTTAAATTAATTTAGTTTGATTTGATTTAATTTTAATTTAATTTGATTTAATTTAATTTAATTTAATTTAATCTTTAATTTAATTCGACTTTTAATTTTAATTTAATTTAATTTAATTTAATTCAATTTAATTTACTAATTTAATTTAATTTTAACTTAATTAACTTAATTTAATTTACTTTAATTTAATTTATTCATTTAATTTAATCTTTAATTATTTAATTTTAATTTTAATAATTTAATTTAATTTAATTTAATTTAATTTTTAATTTAATTTTATTTTTAATTTTAATTGAAATTTTAAAAGAGTTTAATAATTTAACTTTAGTTTAATGATTAAGTCTTTTAATATTTTAAATTTGAGTTATCATTTTAATTAAGAATTAAATATTAATGAGATAATTAATTTAGGGATTTTTAAATTAAAGAATAAATCTCCTCCTAATAATATCCCTATTTTAATAATTCCAATTTTATTATTCTTTCAAATTTAATCAATTATTTAATTAAGGTTTAATTATTTTAAATTGTTTAATGGATTTCTACCCTTTAATTATTTAAATTTCAATCATCCAAATCAGATTAGGATCAAATATTTTACTTGTTAATTTTTATTAAACCTAAAGTTTTAATTAAGGATTAAAATTTTAATTACCACTTTACCCTTTAAGCTTAATAATTTCATAACTCACTAAATTGAACTCAAATGAACTTGAAATTTTTATGTGACTTCACTCATATGTCAACAAAGACATGAGAGGAGAAAATGTGATTTTTTCTATATTTAATTTATTTATATAATTATTTTTGGTGGAAAATAGAGATTTCCAAGGAAAATTTAATAACATGACCAAGGGAAAGTTTCTATCCTTAAGAAAATTAGGGGACATTTCTAATGACCAGAGGACCACTTGGACCAATTTTGGTGATTTTTTGAGTTATATTATTTTTATTATAATTATTTTAAGTTTTGGAGTGTTAATTAATTTAAAAATAAAATAAATATTGAAAAATGAATTTTATATTTTTTAAAAATCTCTCTGATATCAAGGAAATCAGAAAATTAAATTTTGCAATTTTTTGATTTTTGTATGATTTATTATAATTATTTTTAGTGAAAATGCTGGAAAATACATTTTTTTTAATTTTAAAATTACCCTAGAGCTTTAAAATTTAATATCTCACTAAATAGACCTAAGAAAAATATGGGGTTTGTTCCTAAGTGATTAAAATTTAAAATGTGACATTTTGGTGAATTTTATTATTTTTGTGATTTTTATTATTTTTTAATTATTAAAAATATTAAAATAATATTAAAAATCAACTTTTTTAGAAAATTGAAATTTTAATTTTCTTAAATTCCCCTGATATCGGAGAGGCTCCAAAACCAATTTGGTGAATTTTTGAAAGATATTTTGAAAGTTATGAATTTTTAAAGTTTAAAATGGCTAAGTGCGCTTAATCAACCCATTTATTAGGGCTAACCAAGTCCAATCGACCTCAACATTTTTATGGTGGGTTCCTCAGATCCTAAAGGTCAGTGGAGAATCGATTTCAAGTCAATTTGATGTATGGTTAGCTCTAATTAATTAGAGATCCATTTTGGGTGTTTAAGCCAATTAGGGTCGTTTTAAATGAACTAACTCAAAATCTATTTTTCCTAGTGGTCCTCTCGGTCATAAGGAACATCACCAAATTTTCCTAGAATTTATTTCACAACATGCTATTTATTGGAATTAAAATACTCAAAACAGTAACATGAATTTGAAAAATCAATAACTTTTCATAGGATGGCATCCGACTTTGGAAAATTCGAGGAATGTTCCCAAATTCAGAAGGCTTCAAAAGCCCTATAGTCTCATGCCATGGTGAATTGTATACATGCATGGAGAATTAAAAATATGCAGAGAGTAAATAAATTATTAAAAATAAAATACTTCGATAGAAATTAAATAATTTCTTTTCCACATTATTCTCCTCTCATTCACTCGAGCAAGAGGGTATTTTTATTTTATTTTTATTATTTTCCTACACAAAGTTATGAATTTTCGAAGTTTATTGAATTAAATAAATAGAAAATACCCCTAATTTTCTATTTATCCGACGCGGCGCCGCGTCATCCTCGGCATCTCCGAACGCACACGCGTCGCGCTCCCATTCGACGCCGTCGCTCGAGTCGGCCAGCCCGGCCCGCGGTTCTCGTACCGTCTCCTGGTCCGACGCCATCTGAGCCGTCCGTCCGCGCGTGTATTGAATGGACGGCATCCGTTCATCATCCCCGAGCGTCCTCACCCGAGAGCCGTCCACACTAAATCCCTAAGATCTCACTCGATACTCAATGGATTTTCATGTTCTTATGCTTCTATGGATTCGTCTCGAGAAGACGAATACATCCATATGGTTTATGTGGGATGAAATTTACGCAATAGAAACGGAGAATGTTCAGAAGCTCGGGAAGAAGAGTGAGGCCATACCTTTGCTCGCAGAAGTGTGGCTTCGATCCGAGGGTTGTCGCACCTTCGATCGGATCCCAACAAGCTCTGCATGAAGTCTCCCGGTCCGGTGAATCGTCTGAGTGTGATTTCGACCAAGCCCGATCATAAAGCTTGGAGGCCGGAGCAACCGGGTGGCCCGGAGATGGGGCTTTTGCCGGTGGACACCTTCCCTCGGTCCGGTGAAGGTGTAGAACCAATCAATTGGGGATCGGCTCACCTGCGAGAAGTGTCCCGGTTTTCGGCTTGGATTTCAACTCTGAAATCGAGCTCGCAGCAGAAGAAATGGCAGGGGGATTTCAGTGGGGATCAAGTGCTCTATGTATGGGGAGTAGTCCGGAACAATTTTGGCAGAGTTTCCTTAAGGTTTGTTTCCAAGCACCTCTCATGGCCGAGAGGGGGTGGTGTTTTAATAAGAGAGGGTGCGAGGGCCTCCCGGGGAGAGTTAGGGCATGGGATCGGCTGCTCTCTGCAAGAGAAGAACAGCCTCCAATGGCCATCGGGGATGGGGCAGCTCGGCGAAGGGAGAATTCCAAAGTTGGCTCACATGCGAGCTCTCGGCCATGGTGTTTTCCGGCGGCTCGTGGCCGGCCGACTGAGCATGGGTCACCCTCAAGGTCGAGTGGGTCCGGGGTTGAACTTGGTGCAAGTCAATCGGAGTTTGACATGTGTAAAAGCTTTGATCTAAAGTGGAATTGGAGCATGGTATTTTGAGTCTCATTTGGGTCAACTCATGCAAATGGGCTTGGTTCACCCTCCCATGACTGGTGTGGGCCGAGGGAAAGTCGATTTGGTTCAGCTTGACTGGAGTGGTGAAGTCTCCATCCATGATGTAGGTGGCTAAGCATGGTTTAGAGTGTGATCATGAATATGGTTAAAGGGCTTAATGAAGGATTAAGGAAAGGACTCCCTCCACTTGCCATTAATGGCTTGGTGAGGTGGAAAGTGGTCTCCATGGCTTCCATGTTGCTTGTACATGGCTTCATGGCTCACATTTGGCTCTGGAAAACGTTTGGTCAATTTCATAAAAATGGATTTTAAGAATTTTTGGATATTTTAGTGAAAATTTGTATGAAGCTTGATTTAGAATCATTTGATCATTGGATTTATGACTTAGGTATGATTTTAATTGAATGGATGATGTAGGGAAATATCATGTGGGCTTTCGAGACCAATTTTGGGCCTTTGGATGTGGTGAAGGATGGGCTTTTAAAATGGTTTAAGGAATGGGCCTTTAATTTTAGAAATGGATTTTGTGGATGAGAATTTTGGTAAAGGCTTGGGCCAAATAATTGTTGGGTTTATCTCATGGATGTGTCATGAGTGACTTGAAGCAAATTGGGGGTGATTTGGGTTTGAATTGGGTTGAATTTTGGGCTCTTTTGGTGAGTGGGCCAATATAGATCCAAATGGGCCAAGTTGGGCCAATGTTGGGCTAGGGTTGAAATTGATGTAAAATTAATGTTGAGAAATGTTTATGGGAGTGTTTCAAAGAGGTTTTGGCTTTAGTTGGGCTTTCGATTTTGGGGTTCGGGCTCATTCGGGTTAGGCTCGGGTTTAGGTCAAAATTGGGCCTTTTAGCTTTGGGTTGAATTTCGAGTGGGGTTTGGGTCTAAATTTTGGGAAAATCATGTTAGTGTTTTGCTTGTGGGGATGCTAAGGAAGATTTAGAAAAGATTTGGGGTTAATTGGAGTTGAATCAGGTGAGTTCGGGTTAGGTTCGGGTCATGAGTCCAACTCGGGCTTTAAGGCCAAAAGTGAAATTGGATCCAAATGTCAATCAAATTGAACTTGGATTTGGATCTAAATTGGTGTTGGGAATGTTGAATTGAAGTTTAGAATTGAATTGGACCAGAGTTTGGGTCAATTGGATAGGTTTGGTTCGACATCGGGTTCACTTCGGGTTAAAATGGGTCAAATTGGGGGTTTTGACAAAAGTAGAGGTAAATTGACAAAATTGGCCCATGGTGTAGTTAAACAAAATGAAATTGGGAATATTTGGGATTTTCTGGAATTTTCTAGGAATTTTCTGAAGTTTTGGATTTTTGGGTCAAGGGGGTATTTTGGGTATTCGAGGGTATCGGGAGGTATTTCTTGGAATTTTTGATATTTTTGGGTATGGATGATCAATTTGAGTGATGTGGAAATGTTTGGAATTGATTTTGGGGAATGTTTTGGGTAATTTGGAGATTTTGAAAATTTTGGGTAATTTTAAGGCTTCTGCAAGTTAGGGCGTAGTGGTCCCGGGGTCAAAAATTAAAAATTTGGAAAATCGAAGATTGGGTGAATATAAGTGAAATGAAATCATTTTGGTCGAGCCATGAAGCCATATCAAACCCACATGAGCCATGAAGGGACTCATTCGAGGCATCCACATGTTGTTCCTAACCCTCTTAGCTAAGGGCTTAGGGGTTAAGGACCATCCATGCGAATCACCTACATGAGTCGAGAGGTCAAGTTAGGTATGGGTGGGTTTTAGGAGGTGTGTGAAAGTGTAGTGTATAAATGTAGTGTATGTGTAAGTCAGCCCCTTCACTGCACTCGTAGCCACCTGGAGGCGGCCCTAAGGCCAAAGAGTCCTATAGAACTCATCCTTTAAACTTCCACATTTCGATTTCAACCCTCTAGGTGATTGGGGTCTACAGTCAAGTTTGTGGAGTTTGCAGGGAGTTAAGAAGTGGTTTTAATTTCTAAAAGGTGGTGATCCCAATTCTAGTCCTCTAAGATAGTCAAAGGAAAAGCCTAAGGCTAGATCCTAAGTACTAAAGAGAAGAAGAGAAGACCTCATCAAAAATGAGGTCAACAAATGGACCCCCAATAGGTGTGGTGAGCCGACGGAGCACACCGCGCTTATCGGTGTCGACCGAAGCGATCAACAAAACCAACACGTATGTCCAAGTGACAAACTTAGGACGAAGTAGAAGAGTTTCCGCCGGGGAGTGTCAAGTATATCTTCGAGACCGGAGATTCCCGAACTCTCGCCTGGGAAAGTGAAAAGAAGGTGAATTCCAAATCACATGATCTCGGGAAATTTCAATTTAGATTTTATTTTGTTTCAATTTAAGTTTCGATGTGTGAGTTTAGATTTCAATTGGAGTTTCAATTTAGATCGAAGTTTTGTTAAAATTAATTTGAAGGGATTTGATTTGAAATCGATATTGGAATTTCGAGGTTTTAGATGTAACATCTTCAACCTCGAAAGAAAATTGAATTGATCGGATCGAATCATTACAATGAGGAGAGATCTCAGAGCACTACGGTATTTGATGTAAAATCCTTAACCTCAAGAATTTGATTTTGATGTATTTCATTGCAATTTGAAAGAATCCTAAAGCAATGCAGTCTCGGATGTAAAATCCTCAACCCCAAAAGTTTGAATTGGATGTATTTCATCGCAATAGGGAAAGAATCCTAAAGCAATGCAGTCTCGGATGTAAAATCCTCAACCCCAAAAGTTTGAATTGGATGTATTTCATTGCGATAGGGAAAGAATCCTAAAGCAATGCAGTCTCGGATGTAAAATCCTCAACCTCAAAAGTGTATTTCATTGCGATAGGGAAAGGATCCTAAAGCAATGCAGTCTTGGATGTAAAATCCTCGACCCAAAAGTTTGATTTGATGTATTTCATCGTGATAGGGAAAGAATCCTAAAGCAATGCAGCTCTCGGATGTAAAATCCTTAACTCCAAAAAGTTTGAATTTGATGTATTTCATTGCGATAGGGAAAAGATCCTAAAGCAATGCAATCTCGGATGTAAAATCCTCAACTCCAAAAAAGTTTGAATTTCGAATGTATTTCATCGCAATAGAGAAAAGATCCTAAAGCAATGCAGTCTCGGATGTAAAATCCTCAACTCCAAAAAGTTTGAATTTGATGTATTTCATTGCGATAGGAAAAAAAAATCCCTAAAGCAATGTAGTCTCGGATGTAAAATCCTCAACCCCAAGAATTTGACTTTGATGTATTTCATTGCGATAGTGAAAGGATCCTAAAGCAATGCAGTCTTGGATGTAAAATCCTCGACCCAAAAGTTTGATTTGATGTATTTCATTGCGATAGGGAAAGGATCCTAAAGCAATGAAGTCTTGGATGTAAAATCCTCAACTCCAAAAAGTTTGAATTTGATGTATTTCATTGCGATAGGGAAAAGATCCTAAAGCAATGCAGTCTCGGATGAAAATCCTCAACTCCAAAAAGTTTGAATTTGATGTATTTCATTGCTATAAGGAAAAGATCCTAAAGCAATGCAGCCTCGGATGTAAAATCCTCAACTCCAAAAAGTTCGAATTTGATGTATTTCATTGCGATAGGGAAAAGATCCTAAAGCAATGCAAGTCTCGGATGTAAAATCCTCAACTCCAAAAAGTTTGAATTTGAATAGTCATTGATCTTTGCAAAGATTTGTAATGTTGATTTGAAAAGTGTGGAGTTTTGGTATTTCGAGAATTTCATGAAAGTTGTAAAAGACTTTCATGGAAGGAAATAGATTAGGGGGGAATATGTAGATGTTACATACCCCGTTCAAAAGAGTTGATCGGAAGTCACTAGTTTGGATTGGATATAATTCCTCGCCATCGCATTCGATCCGTGTCAATGGAATCAACCGCTTCCATCCCGCACAAGTGGAGAGAGTAAAACGGATCGAGCTTCGCATTTGGAAGGTCGAGTTTGAATTTGATCGAGATTCGATTCGAGATCCGGAAGATCGAATTCGAAATTTGATTGAGATTCGAAATCCGGAGAGATTGAATTCGAAATTTGGAAGGATGAGTTCGAACTCGATCGAAATTCGATTTGAAATTTATGTTCATTTTCGTTCTGTCTTTTAATGATTCAAATTTTATTTTATCGTTTATTTAATGTTCATGTGAATTTGGTGTTCGTCATTTTTAGATTTTTAAGGAAAGTTTTCTTTTATTCTTTTTTTTTTTTATTTCTTTTCTGTTCTTTGTTCGAAGTTCATCTAACTTTAATGGCGTTTCCCTACTAATTCGCACAAAAGAGGTGAAGGCCAAAAATGCGACATGGTCACTTTCATTCCAATCATGTCGAAGATACATCATACAACTCGATCCGGCATATATTTCATACAATCCATGTAGACTCAAAACTGACTATGTATGATCTTCGTCGATCCATCAAAAGAAGCATCTCGTCAAAAATCCATGTCCGAATATGGGGTACATGGTTAATAACATCACCTTCCAAGCCATCGTTGGCAAGGATGCCGCTAGATGTACGTTGGAGGTGTGATATCTCCCATGTAACTCGCAGCTCGTAAGGCCGGAGGCTCTCTAGCTCCGGTCCGGCCGGAAATGGTACGGTGTCTTCCCGTCGTCCATCCTTCGAAAGTAACCGAGATCCGTTTCACCGGTACTCCCGGTATGCAATGCTTAGCGATATCTCGCTCCGTTGCCCTTCGGCATCATGACGGAACCTACCGGTAAAGGTATCTTCACCGGCCCTCGAACTCACCCTGGCCTCGCTATCCGGAGGTCGATCCGAACATGATGTTACACTCGTTCGAGAAAGAGACCGTGCGTAATGGTCCGACAAAGTCGTGGTGATCTATGTATGGGGGTATGCAACACCCCGCTCGTAGATGTCGATAATGCAACCTATTGGGTATGCAATCCGCCGCAGTACTCTCCATGTTATCAATCTCTTTACCATTCTCTCGATGACTAATGGCATCGGATCCACTCGCCCATGATCGGAGTATTCCCGTGGGTTTCCCTTCCTCGTCCTCCGCAAAGTTGTAACAAGATCCACATCGTATCGTGATTCTTCCCTTCCCCGGCATCCATCTCCGGGTTCCGAGTATGTGTTTTCCTCAGCGGCCTGCTCGGCCCATTCTTTTCAAATCCCGGATGCAATCCACGTTTTGTTGTTGTTCATACTCTGAGAATACGTCTGTATGTAGCTCGAGGCCCTCTAGTATATTGATTCTTCTCGCCTCTAATTCTCTTGAAGTATTCAAAGGTTTTCTTTTCAACATTCCGCATTCTCTCCAGCTCGTATTCCGGAATGATCTGCGGATGGCGAGGCCCGGTGACATATTGTGGGATATACGGCTCAATCCCTTCACGTTCTCCCCGCATACCTCGGCTCCTCGTGGATGATGCACCGTCGGGACATCCCCCGAGGTTGCTTCGCAACAAGGTCATGCATTACCGGTGGTTATATCCGGTGGCGTGGTAGCCTTCTTTCTTCCGATCTTCTCGAGATTTCCCCGGTTCTTTCGTTATCCTAGGAGCCGGCATCCTTTCTTCGGTGTTCCCGGTGAACCGGTGTCCTCGAAGTGTATGTACCGGCATTAAGCAACCGGTCTCGTCGCGCCTGGTCCGCAGCCTAGTTTTGTTAACATCTTACTGGATACGGTGATTCTTATTTCTTCGTTGCGTTGCTGTGAGAGTAGCTCTTCGAACTTCTGAATCTCCGCGGGCGCGGCGCCGACAAGCTCGCCTTCTCGCCGTAGCGACTACGTACTTCATTTTCTTATCTTCTTCGTTGTTTTTCTTTTCTTGTCGTCGGATTGGTGGCTTGGGCCACCCACTTTCATCACCGTCTCGTCCGGCAGTTCTTCTTGGCCAACCGGGACCCGGCCACTTTCCTCGTATCGTAGGCCCGCTCGGTGCGAAATCCGAGTCAATCTCGATTATCACTCCATCTTTCACCCTCTTTTCATCGAGTGCAAGGCTTACGCCATTCTTAAAGTTCGAGACCAACCGCCCGTTCGACATTTCCCTGCGAAAAGACAAGGAAAAGGATCGAGGGTCGTACTAAGAACAAGAACATTAAGAAAATGTTTATTAAAGACATATTTTTTTTATTTCTTTTTTTTTATATTTTTAAATTTAACGAGAATGAAGTAGGATAAGATCGTGTAAGAGATTTTGATTTGGAAAAGAAAACAAGGAAAACTTTATTATCATGATTTTATTTATTTTAGCACATTTTTTATTATTTTCGGGTTCGGACCTCACCATAAGTAATTACTTCGCCCGTGTTTCTTAGTGGATGAAGAATTCATTCCTTCGAAACATCGTGAAGCGTAATACTTTTTCAAGTATCGTCCGTTGATCGGAAGCATATGTCATTCTCCCCGGCAATTCACTAGCCGGTAGGAACCTCCCGAGTATACTCGCTTCAACCACAAACGGTCCTTCCCAAGTGGGTTCAAATTTTCCTCCTATCTCGCGTGTGCAAGGATAGGTCTCTTAAGAACGAGAACTAAGTCACCAACTTCAAAGGTTCTCGGCGGACCAGCTTTGTCATGGCTCGAACTATCTTAGCTTGGTATAGTTCTAAATTCCGTTGCGCCGCAAGTCTTTTCCCTTCCAGTGCTTTCTAATTCTTCTAGTCGTAATTTGGCGTTCTTCTTCTATCGTGATCTTGTTTGCAATCGCAATTCCGAGTGAAGGAAGCCGAACCTCTAAAGGTAACACTCGCCTCGGGCCCATACACCGAACGTAAGGTGTAGCTTCGAGTAGGAGTTCGAAGGTTGTCCGTGAGGCCCATAAGGCTTCTAACAACTTCTCGTGCCAATTTCTCTTATTATCGTCCAAAGTTTTCTTTAAAATTTGAACGAGAGTTTTATTGAAAGCCTCGCCGAGGCCATTTGCTCTCGGGTAGTAAATCGTGGAATATCGCCAGCCGATTCCGTGTCTCCCGACAAAATTATTGATTTGCGTGCTTCGAATGCCGACCCATTATCCGAGATAATCTCGCGCGGCACTCCGAAACGGTAGACAACTTGGTTCTTGAAAACCAGTAGCACGTGGTGTTCTTTCACTTCTCTAAGTTGAACCGCCTCCGCCCACTCGGAAAAGTAATCCGTAGCCGCAAGAATGAAGCGATGTCCTTTCGAAGATGGTGGTTCTATCGGACCCACTATATCCGTGCCCCAACATTCAAATGGCCACGACGCAATTGTCGGATGTAAGCACATTTGGAGGTTGGTGTAGAACCACTTCGTGTACTCGGCATCGGTGACAGCCCTCGGCGATTTTCATGCGCAGGTCATCATCGAGGGCCGATAGTACCCTAGTCTTTTAATTTTCATTTTCATCTTCGGACCCGACCGGTGAGCGCCACGGAGTCCCGAATGCACCTCTTTAACAATTTCACGGCCTCGGACCCGCTTAGGCACCTTAGCCACATTTGATCAAAAGACCTTCCGTACAATGTGTTGTTTATTAATGCGTAGGACAGAAGTTCTTTACTCGATCCGATGGGCCAGCGACCTATCATCCGGTGGCTTTCCTGTTTGCGTGTAGTCTATCAATGGCCGTCGCCAATCTTCTCGTGTTTTCTATCACCGTTGCAACCGATTCTTTTTCTTTTTCCGATTTGTGTACTGTGTCTATGTCGAGCCGTGATAGGACCTCGACGTCCGCGAACCGACACTTCTATCGATTCATCTTCGTAAACGTGCAAATTCTTTTGCGAGACGGCTAAAGCATCCGCTAAAGCATTTTCTTTTCTCGGGAATTTTGTAGATCGTCACATTCGGAATCTTTTCCAACACTCGTATGGCATACCTGGAAGTATTGCTCGAGTCTCGCTTTAAACTTCAGTACCGTCCGGCGATCCGTCGAATGATTAACCGTGAATCCCCGTAGATGTTGATGTCCGTTATCCCCATTCGAATAGTTAATTTCAGTCCCGTTATGAGGGCTTCATATTCCGCTTCGTTGTTCGTACATGGTTCGTTAAGTGGTAGGAGTATCTTAACATCCCCCGCTCCGGTGTTATAAAGATTAGCCCGATTCCTCGCCTTACCGGGCACTATCACTTGCGATTCTTCATCTTTCGTGTGCCGAAGATGCTCCGTCGAAGTATAATTCCCAACGTCGATCATCGTGGTCTTCTAGGCTCATTATTTGTTCATCCGGCAAATCGTCATCGAGAGGAGATTCCGCCGCAAAGGGTGTGTCGCGAGGAAGTCCGTTAAGACTTGTCCCTTTACGGCACGAAGAGGCACGAAAGTTATATCGAATTGCAATAATATCATCGACCATCCGGCAAGTCCGCCGTAAAGTGTCTGGACGAGTCATCAAGTATCGCAATGGATTAAATTTCGAGATCGAGTCGACCTTATGTGAAAGCATGTAGTGCCCGAGCTTTTGAGCGGCGAAGATCGTGGCCAAACAATGCTTTTCAATTGCGGGATACTTTACTTCCATCGGAAGTAAACGACGGCTTAAGTAGTAAAGAGCATTTTCTTTACCCTCATCATCGACTTCAGCTAACGTGGCTCCGAGAGAGTCGTCTAAAGCCGCGGTGTAAAGTATCGCCGGTCTACCCGAGACCGAGGTCGCTAAGACATGAGGTGTCATTAAATATTGTTTAATGTCCTCGAAGGCCTTCTCCGGCATTTCTCTTCCCAAATAAATTTAGCGTCCTTTTTAACTAAGTGCCGAGAAAGGCCGACACCTACCCGACAAGCTCCGAGATAAAGCGTCGAAGATATGCCAACTTCCCTTGAAAAGATCGTAGTTGTTTTAAGGTTTTGGGAGGCGACATTTCTAAGATAGCTTTAATCTTTTCCGGGTCGGTTTCAATTCCATGATGTCGGACAACGAATCCTAAGAATTTCCCGGAGGTGACGCCGAAGGCACATTTTAAGGGATTCATCTTAAGGTTAAATTGTCTTAAACGTTCGAAAACAATTCTCAAATCATACATGTGGTTTTCCTTTACTTTACTTTCGATGACTACATCATCCACGTAGCATTCGACTCGATTGTGGATGAGATCATCAAAAATTCTTGTCATTGCTCTCCGGTAGTCGCTCCCGCGTTCTTCGGTCCGAATGGCATCACCGTGTAAGCAATATACTCCGATCGGCGTTCGAATGCCGTAAGCTTTTCATCTTCTCGGAGCCATTTTTATCTCGGTCGTATCGTGAAGATCCATCCATGAATGAAAATATTTCATGTGTCGAAGCAATGTCGATCATTAATTCCGGGATCGGTAGAGGGAATTCATCTTTGGACATGCCTCGTTTAAATCTCTCGAAGTCCACACAAATTCCGATCCGACCATTCTTCTTCTCGACCGGCACTACATCAGCTAACCAAGTCGGGTATTGTTCTTCACGGACAAATTTAGCGTCTATTAGCTTTTTAACTTCAGCCTATGACTTGTTGTTCAATTTCTAGACGCATTCTTCTCGGGACCTTGTCCGACCTGGGATGAAGCAGGATCCACTCCTAACTTGTGGAATCGCGACCTCCGGAGCTAATCCCGGCATCTCATCGTAGTTCCAAGAAAAACAGCCTTTAAATTCCATTAATAACCCGATTATTTCTTCGGAGTCTTCTTTATCGAGTAAGGAGCTAACAAAGGTAGGTCTAGGCTCTTCGCTAGTACCTAAGTTAACTTCCGTTAACTCATCTATCGTAGATTTAATTTCTTCTTCGAATTCGGTGGAGCGTCTCCACTTTGTAAATCTTCAAATTCTTCTGTGGTTTCCATGCAGTTTTCATTAGATTCGCAAGTGTCAACCAAGCAAAATTCAGTATCGTCAACTGATCCTACTGTGCCGAATCCGAGTTCATGCTTTGAATTGGGTGGACGACCGAAGTTTTTCCATAACTTTTCAAAATGTTGTGATTGGCCTTTTGTCCATTGTCGAGGTAAGAAACCACGCTGAATTAAATTTTGAACACAGTGAGAATACCACTCAAAAGGTAATTCCATTAATTCGATGAAGTGACATCTTCAAATTGTACATTATTCTCAGCTTTGGAGGAAGTAAGCACCACGGTAGAATTTGATTGGCTTTCGCACCGCCGCTACGTACCTCTTTGACCACCATACCCTCGATCTTGTTAGAATTGATCGGGGTTGTGGTCATAAGATGTACGTAGTGGTTAATCTTCTCGTACATCGATTTATATTCTTCGTTCTTCTCATCTTCGAGAGAGATCTTGAATTGCGGCTTTTTCCGACTTATCGTCGCCGCTTCTTGTTTGATTTCTTTTTCTTCTTCGTAACTCGTCTCCCCAATCAACATCGATGGCCGGGTTTCCTCGTCCAACCGTCCTAACGTCTCTCGCCACGACCTCGTCCCCGGCCTCGACCTCGGATGCGAGTTGTGGAGAAACCTTCACCATCTCGCCGTAAGGGAGTGGTGAGTGATCGTCTGGACTAGAACTTCAGGTTCTTCGTTGTCTCAAACTTTCGTTTCTTCATTTGTCATGGTATCTCCTGGAGAAAATTGTTTTCTTCGGCGGTGCATAATAAGCCGCATCTTCATGGATTCCAATTTCATGTACGGATAATGGTTGCAAGTCACCTTTGATGCACTCGTTCCCCTCCATCGTAGTATTTGATGCACCGGTGCGTAGATGATGGTACCATCCTCGTTTTCATGTATCCATGGTCGGCCCGAGAGAGCGTTGAACGACGTTTCGAATCAATTATGTGAAATTTTGCGGTCGTCTTTGCTAAGTCACCGGTCTTCATTAGTAGCGTTATTGATCCGAGGGCTCTTTCTCCTTTCCCGGTTCGAATCCTCTTAATAACATTTTGTCTCGCTTCGAGCTCACGAGCATCAATTTCCAAGTATGCTGTGTTCGAAGACTCATTATATCGATCGATGCTCCCGGATCCACCAATACTCGGAGAGTGTAAACTTCCCAATTGTAATCGAAATGTACAACGATTCGGCTGTGATCTCGTCGTCCCAAGTAAGTAGGTCATTGTCCGTGAAGGTAACACCTCGTCGTTCCTTTAACGAGCAAACCTCATCTAAGGAATCTCTCGGCCATTCGAGCTAAGCAAATTTCCGGATCAAGTAAGGCCTTCGATCGAGCTTCTCTCATCTCCTTCGATAAGATGAGAGCGTCGTAGATGCTCGCCGTCTGTAGTTTCCTAAGATGGGCTAGCACGTTGTAGTCCACTTTATTTCCATGTGTCTCGCTTCTTCTCGAATGTGTATTTCTTCCGCCGGGTTGGTTCTTCTCGAACAACCACCGCTTTCCTTCGTCCTTTCGGACCCATTCTCGGAGGTAGAACTTTTCCACTTCTTAAGTTAACTTCGTAATTTCTTCGAATCTAAGTGTCGAGCTCGCCGGTGTTTCTTCGAATTGGAATGACAGTTCTTCCGGGTTAGCTTCAGAAGTCCGAAGGCTCTAACTCTATCGCGATCGGCGCTCCTCGAAACTCGCAAATAGATTCGTTGCTCGTTGAACTCTCGTAACCTCCTCGATGGATGTCTTCTTCGTTATTTTGATCGTCGAGATCGTGTATGATTCGAGAATTGTTGTTGGTATCGAAATCGATGTCCGGATTGTCGCTAGTTACGTAATCGTTAGAAACAGTCAAAACGTAGCCAACGCCATCACCCTTATCATTATATTATCCCACCGAAGTGAGCAGATAATCATACAGAGTCAGAGGTTCGAGGGATTTCTCCCCCGAATTAGAAACAACTATCCTAGGATAAGCAGCCCCTAGTCTAGCCTTAGGAGTCTCGGTCCTCTCTTCTTCATCGATTTTCTTCTTCTCTTCAATCGTCTCCTCGTCGAGGTGGTTCTTCTATCGCAAGTGATAATGCCGACTTAGCAAGTTTCGAACTCCCGAATCGAAGCTCGCACCGAAGCGGCTCGGATGCCGTCTAAAATCTTTTTCGAAGACCTTGTTCAAGCGGTAGTCCATCCATCGTCGGCCGTATAGTGGATCTATCGAATGATGGGATCGCCTGAGATAACATCGACGGAACCTCCTTTCCGGGGTTCCTTCATGTACTCCTTCGGGATCGTTATATTCCCTTTCCGAAGGTTGTCGTCGAGCCAACTTTTCAAGGTAATGCAATCCTCTATCTTGTGCCCAAGCATCCGGTGGTAGGGGAAAAGTTGGGATCACCTTTCTTGTTGACTTCCTCCGGTCTCTTAGGCTCCGGGGCACTGGAAATCCGGAGTCTTCATCGACTACGAACATTTTCGGACCGCTTCATTCTTGAACGAATATTCCCTGCTCAGAAGTTCCCTTAATGTACGTTGCGGACGAGGCGGTTGTTCATACTGTGGAGATGACTGATAGCTTGGTCGGGGTTGCTGGTAATTCTGTTGAGGTTGCTGTAGTCGTTCGGACGATATTTGTATCGGTTGCTTGCCTTTGTCGACTGCTGCAACGATCCCGGATTTCTTTTCGAAAGTCTTCACAAGCTTTTGCTTGTCCGTCTTGTCGGCGAAACTTAATTGCTTCGCCTCCTCTTGCAAGCTCCCGCCTTGCTTAACAACTTCTCGAAAGTCTTAATAGTGAATCCTTCGAGGAGAAGTGCTATCGGGCCGTGAATGCTTTTAAGTAAGATGCCGACCGCATGTTGTTCTTGTAGTCGTGGTTCACACTTCATGCTTAAGTTCCTCCATCGAAGTATGTAATCCACCAAAGTTTCGTTCGGCTTTTGTTTCTCTACCACTAAATCACCTATAGTGATGTGGTGCCGAGCTCCGACGAATCGCTCGATGAAGAGGTTCTCTAGTTCCGAGAACGTCTTCACCGAACCATTCGCACTCCCGCATACCGCCGAAGGCGATTCTCCGACAGTGCCGCCGACGAACCGTCGGAAGAGTAACGCATCGCTCCCGCCGCATTGCAACAACCGGCACGAAAGTGCGCAACATGCCGTCGGGGTTCCCTGCTCCATCAAATTCTCGAATCGCAGGTGGTACGAAGCCGTTTGGGTACCGGACAGCGTCGACTTCTTCCGGTAAGGTCTACCCGTCCGAACGGATGTCCCGCCTCTTCGATCGTGCTAAGGCTTCTCGCACTCGCCGTTCTACCAAGCTCTTGATATCCTTTTCGTGGATCATACTTTGTGTCGTATCCTTTTTCACCGATCATCCCCGTTGATCGGATGTAATCTCCTTTCCTCCGTCTACAATGTGAATGACCTCTCGGGGTGTCTCTCTCGTGGTCGCACTCGACTCCGGAGAGTGGCTAGAGCTACGCCCATCTCTTCCATCCTTTTTGCCATTCGGGCGATCGTGTCGTCTTTCTCTTGAAGCCGCCTTCTCATCGCCCGGCTCCTCTCTTCTCGGGCCGCAGGAGCACCTTGTGAAGCCGATGAAGCTCGTGTTTCGACCATGTTGATTTCTCGCATATTCGTCGTCCATGAATTCCGATGAATCAATCTAGTCTCCGAATTTCTCTCTCTTTCTTTTTCTAATCGCTCGGATATCGCTCTCAACTTTTCCATGGCATCTTCTAGCGGCCTCTTCTATGCGTCCTCGCGGTTGTCGTGCGATAGCCGCCGGGTCCTCTTCTCACGAGTCCCCTTTGCGCAGCTGGCGCTTTCTTCGCATTCAAGTCTCCCGACGAGACTTTCCTTCTCGGCTTGTTGTTTCAATCTTAACTGCCCAGTAGTGGGACGCCATGCCATCCTTCTAGCAGCAAAAGGTCTAGGACCAGATGTTTTGTCAGCCAAATGCTGGAAGGTGGTATCCTCCCTAATCTGTAATCCTGAGACGACGACAGACGGACTAGCTTTCATTCTTTTACTTGGCTTTTCTGTCATGATGGCGGGTTCTACTCGGGGCCCAAGACGGGATTTGACTAAGCACCCGCCCTATCCTTCGTAGAATCTCCGATACGGGCACTTTTCCCTCTTTGCTAACTTCTCTATCAAAGTTTGCAATCGAGCAAACGGCGTAGTTCTAGTCCTTTTCTTGCGGCTATCGTTGTAATATGCGGGTCGAGGCAATGCGGCAAAGAATCTTGCGAACATTTTCTTCATCCTCTCGCGGCGGAGAGGGGATGGAACCTCGCTCCCTCCCAAAACCGGTATGTATTCAGCAAAGTGGTGTATATTCAGCGAGCATGTGTGTATATTCAGCAGCTTCCGGATTTCCTCCAGAAAGCAATTTCAAGCAAATTCTCCGACTTCTCTAGCGATCCTTCTACTTCGTTTCTTTCGGGTCCTCGTCGCTGATGGAATTTCGAGCTGAACCCGATTTCGAAAACGAAGGTCTCACAGAAGATCCGTACCCTCCACTGTAACGTGTTTACCATAATTCCGGATTTCTTTCCCTTTAATTTGCGTAAGTCTGGGTAGGTGCGTAAACAACTAGACCAAATGGGGGTAGTAAGGATGGTCCTCCTGCGGACAAGCAGATTCCTCTCACGGATCTTTGTAGGGAGGAAACTCTGGGTCGACCTAAGGTCAACTCAATCGCCGGCTTCTTAGCTTCGTATACTTTGCTTGTCGTCACGAAAAGGGAAACATCGCGGATCTCGACATTCGTGTTTTCAAATCCCTCGTCCAAATCGGATGATCCCATTGTCGGCAACCTCATCCTTATAAACAGCGAAGTCCAAATTCATCGGTGAAGGAGAAAATCAGCTTTGGGGCTTCCATTTCGCAGGTAGATTCTGGTTGTCGATCCCAAGTTATGCTTCTTTCTTTAGGACGAAAATAAAGGAATTGAAACGAGTCCGAACACATTCTTGTTCATGTATTTATAAGAAGGAGTCATTCATTAAAAGAATCATTTATTAAAGGATTTGTTTATTTAGAACTGAATGTTCAAAGGTGTGAGAAGGTAAGGAATCCGATTCGGAGTTGGAAAGGAAAAGAAGGTCTTATGAAAGACTTCTCGACTCGAAGGATCACTCCTAACTAACACCTATCGGGGTCCACCCCACCTCGTAAATGAGGTAAAAGGATCTCGGAACCTCTCTCGTTTAGGGGTGTCTAAACAATGGCTCCTAAATCCGAGAGAATGTCGGCTATACTTGCTCACGGTAGAAATGAACATAGCATTCCAACGGAAAGAAGGGTTGCTTGATCCATTAAGGACATGGATGCACTACCGATTTTGGAAGCGAACTATCCGATCGAAATGAGAGAGGAATTTTCTCACAATGAGTCGCCGTAAATCGTACGACTTATTTTTAGGTTCGTGTGTTTTATTTTGAAAAGGGGTCGCCTACCGTGTTGTCGGTGAATTTTTAATTTAGTTTAAATAAATAATTTGAAAAGTAGTATTTGATTTTGAAAATAATTTTAAGTTTCGAAAAATTTTAAGATATGAAATCAAACTAATCTCACATCCCAAATAGTTTATATAAAAGAATACCACACCACAAACCGTGTATCTATCCCTAAGGATAGTACACACCGCTATTGATGGTGGGGCTCGATTAAATAAACTAGAAGATTTGTGACATCCGTTTGGTCTGCGAACCAATTTTATAAGCCGACAAATTCCCCGCTTAATATGAAAAACATTAAACAGTGGTTTATATTACTCGGGTTCTTTAAAATTCCCTATAAGGGCAAGCCCCTATAGTTAATTACATCTTAAGTGACGGGAATCACCTAAGAAAAGTCTCGATAATAATCAATAATTCCGCTCTCAAGAATTTCAAAGTTTAAGTTTTCAAAGGTTCGAATTTTGGAATTTCAATAGTGAATGATCAAGTTTAGACATTTTTGTTTTCGAGAATTCAAAGGAAGAAAGGTAGGAGAAATCACAGCATTCGAAGTGAACTTCGGTAATTTCCCGACTATCCTATTGTTTCGCTTAGATTTAGGAAAGTCCTAATGTTTACTTTGTATTTCAATCTTCGCCAATTTTAATTAATTAGTGCTTAAATTTATATGACTGAATCATACAAATAAATTTCGAAGATATGAGGGTTTATGTCGTATCGAGGACTACCTCGGAATCCTAAGACCGGTTAGGGCTTAATTTACAAGGTAAATGCCTAACGAAGAGTCGAGGATTTATGTCGCACTAGGCAAACTATCTCGAAGTCCTATGGCTTTCGTTATTTTATTCTAGAAAGTTTTGTCAAGTAGACTCAGTTTTGCCGATGACGATGGTCGTGCCGCCCACCATGCTCCGAGCTCGAAGTGTTTTTTACGTTTTAATTAAAACAAATCTTAAAGTTGATTATAACGACACCGGCTAAGATCCCACGGTTCCATCCTTTCCGGCATCATTATTTTTATCGGATTCACTTAGTCCGTATGAATTTACTAAACTCAACCGAATGAGTTCCACACTTTCATTTAGACCGCGGGAAATCCCGTTAGCAACACGTAGGTTACATCATCCGAGGTATTCCCGATCATCCAACAGACGTTTTAATTTAGTTGTAATTGTAGTTTTGTGTTCTCGTTTGTGATTAAATTTTGAGTTGTTTTATATTTTGAAATGTCGTGGCGGTGAATTTTATCTCGCAATGACTTTTAACTTAGTTTTGGTTTCGCTTAGGACTATCCTAAAGGTGTGGGTTTTCATGCATAGCTTGTTTATCATGCAAGAAAAGTAAGTGCAATGGAGTTAAATAAATCGCAATAATGTAAATTGCAAGAAAATAAATCGCAATAAAACAAAAGCGTACCCTGAGGGTCTTCCCGTCATCCCAAGCTCCACTTAAAACACAATTAGAATATTTAAGCAAGTTCCTGGTAAAGCTAAGGTAAGGGTTATGGTTTTCTACCAAGTTCCTAATCCTATGATCTAGTCATTTCCTATGACGTCTAGAGTTCCTCAGTGCTTGTTTCGAGGACGATTTTCTTCATCAAAGAACAATCGAGTTCAATTGTTCTTATAAATATCCTATCATATTCGAGGAAGTGCTTAAGAAGAATCTTAAACATCTTTTCAATATTTCGGATTGTTTTAAGTCCAAATGAATTCAATTACACAAATGAATTAATCGTCCGAGGTTTAGCTTAAGTTTTGTTATTATCTTACTCATCAACCAGATGTTCGAATGTCCTATAAGTGAAGTAACATTTCATTTAATATTCTCGTTTTAGGAGTTATGATAACTAAAGCTTTCGAGGGTAAATCGGTGTTCAAATGGTTTTGTGATTTAGTTTAATTTCAATTAATCGGCTTAAATTTGGAATAGTGTTCAAGTCGCTTTATATTTAATTTCTTTATGTCTTTGGTGATGTTATTTAATTCAATTTAATTTAACTTTAATTTAATTTAATTTAGTTTTAATTTTAATTTAATTTCGATTTAATTCAATTTAGTTTGATTTGATGTTAAATTAATTTAGTTTAATTTGATTTAATTTTAATTTAATTTGATTTAATTTAATTTAATTTAATTTAATCTTTAATTTAATTCAACTTTTAATTTTAATTTAATTTAATTTAATTTAATTCAATTTAATTTACTTAATTTAATTTAATTTAATTTAATTTAATTTACTTTAATTTAATTTATTCATTTAATTTAATCTTTAATTTGATTTAACTTTTAATTTTAATTTAATTTAATTTAATTTAATTTAATTTAATTTAATTTTTAATTTAATTTTATTTTTAATTTTAATTGAAATTTTAAAAGAGTTTAATAATTTAACTTTAGCTTTAATGATTAAGTCTTTTAATATTTTAAATTTGAGTTATCATTTTAATTAAGAATTAAATATTAATGAGATAATTAATTTAGGGATTTTTAAATTAAAGAATAAATCTCCTCCTAATAATATCCCTATTTTAATAATTCCAATTTTGTTATTCTTCCAAATTTAATCAATTATTTAATTAAGGTTTAATTATTTTAAATTGTTTAATGGATTTCTACCCATTAATTATTTAAATTTCAATCATCCAAATCAGATTAGGATCAAATATTTTACTTGTTAATTTTTATTAAACCTAAAGTTTTAATTAAGGATTAAAATTTTAATTACCACTTTACCCTTTAAGCTTAATAATTTCATAACTCACTAAATTGAACTCAAATGAACTTGAAATTTTTATGTGACTTCACTCATATGTCAACAAAGACATGAGAGGAGAAAATGTGATTTTTTCTGTATTTAATTTATTTATATAATTATTTTTGGTGGAAAATAGAGATTTCCAAGGAAAATTTAATAACATGACCAAGGGAAAGTTTTTGTCCTTAAGAAAATTAGGGGACATTCTTAATGACCAGAGGACCACTTGGACCAATTTTGGTGATTTTTTGAGTTATATTATTTTTATTATAATTATTTTAAGTTTTGGAGTGTTAATTAATTTAAAAATAAAATAAATGTTGAAAAATGAATTTTATATTTTTTAAAAATCTCTTTGATATCAAGGAAATCAGAGAATCAAATTTTGCAATTTTTTGATTTTTCTATGATTTATCATAATTATTTTAGTGAAAATGCTAGAAAATACATTTTTTTTTAATTTAAAAATTACCCTGCAGCTTTAAAATTTAATATCTCACTAAATAGACCTAAGAAAAATATGGGGTTTGTTCCTAAGTGATTAAAATTCAAAATGTGACATTTTGGTGAATTTTATTATTTTTGTGATTTTTATTATTTTTTAATTATTAAAAATATTAAAATAATATTAAAAATCAACTTTTTAGAAAATTGAAATTTTAATTTTCTTAAATTCCCCTGATATCAGAGAGGCTCCATAACCAATTTGGTGAATTTTTGAAAGATATTTTAAAAGTTATGAATTTTTAAAGTTTAAAATGGCTAAATGGCTTAATCAACCCATTTAAGTAGGGCTAACCAAGTCCAATTGATCTCAAATTTTTATGGTGGGTTCCTCTGATCCTAAAGGTCAGTGGAGAATTGATTTCAAGTCAATTTGATGTATGGTTAGCTTTAATTAATTAGAGATCCATTTTGGGTGTTTAAGCCAATTAGGGTCGTTATAAATGAACTAACTCAAAACCTATTTTTCCTAGGGTCCTCTCGTCATAAGGAACATCACCAAATTTTCCTAGAATTTATTTCACAACATGATATTTATTGGAATTAAAATACTCAAAACAATAACATGAATTTAAAAATCAATAACTTTTCATAGGATGGCTTCGACTTCGGAAAATTCGTGGAATGTTCCAAAATTCAGAGGCTTCAAAAGCCTTATGGTCTCATGCCATGGTGAATTGTATACATGCATGGAGAATTAAAAATATGCAGAGAGTAAATAAATTATTAAAAATAAAATACTTAATGAAATTAAATAATTTCTTTTCCACATTATTCTCCTCTGTTCAATGAGCAAGAGGGTATTTTTATTTTATTTTTATGATTTTCCTACACAAAGTTATGAATTTTTGAAGTTTAGTGAATTAAATAAATAGAAAATACCCCTAATTTTCTATTTATCCACGCGGCGCCGCGTCATCCTCGGCATCTCCGAACGCACACGCGTCGCGCTCCCATTCGACGCCGCCGCTCGAGTCGGCAGCCCCGGCCCCGCGGTTCTCGTACCGTCTCCCGGTCCGACGCCATCCGAGCCGTCCGTCCGCGCGTGTATCGAATGGACGCGCATCCGTTCATCGTCCCCGAGCATCCTCACCCGAGAGCCGTCCACACTAAATCCCTAAGATCTCACTCGATACTCAATGGATTTTCATGTTCTTATGCTCTATGGATTCTGTCTCGAGAAGACGAATACATCCATACGGTTTATGTGGGATGAAATTTACGCAATAGAAATGGAGAATGTTCGAAGCTCGGGAAGAAGAGTGAGGCCATACCTTTGCTCAAAGAAGTGTGGCTTCGATCCGAGGGTTGTCGCACCTTCGATCGGATCCCAACAAGCTCTAGATGAAGTCTCCCGGTCTCGGTGAATCGTCTCAGTGTGATTTCGACCAAGCCCGATCACAAAGTTTGGAGGCCGGAGCAACCGGGTGGCTCCGGAGATGGGGCTTTTGCTGCGTGGACACCTTCCTCGTCCGGTGAAGGTGTAGAACCAATCAATTTGGGGATCGGCTCACCGCGGAGAAGTGTCCCGGTTTTGGGCTCGGATTTCAACTCCGAAATCGAGCTCACAGAGAAGAAATGGCAGGGGATTTCAGTGGGATCAAGTGCTCGTGTATGGGGAGAGCCTCGAAACAATTTTAGCGTAGTTTCCTTAAGGTTTGTTTCAGCACCTCTCATGGCCGAGAGGGGGTGGTGTTTAAATAGGAGAGGGTGGAGGGCCTCCCAGTGGAGAGTTAGGGCTTGGGATCGGCCTGCCTTCGCAAGAGAAGAACAGCCTCCAATGGCCACTCGGGATTGGGCAGCTCAAATAAGGGAGAATTACAAACTCGGCTCACATGTGAGCTCTCGGCCATGGTGTTTTCCGGCGGCCTCGGTGGCTGGCCGGCCGTGCATGGGTCACCCTCAAGGTCAGGTGGGTCGTGGGTCAATTTGGTGAAGTCAATCGGAGTTCGACATGTGTAAAAAGCTTCGATTAAAATGGAATTGGGGAGAGTGTATTTTGAGCTCATTTTGGTCAACTCATGCAAATGGGTTTGGTTCACCCTCCCATGACCTGGTGTGGGCTGAGGGAAAGTCATTTGGTTCAGCTTGATTGAGTGGTGAAGTCTCCATCCATGGTGAGGTGGCTAAGCATGGTATAGAGTGCGACATGAATACGGTTAAAAGGGCTTAATGAAGGATTAGGAAAGAATCCCCTCTTCTTGCCATTAATGGCTTGGTGAGGTGGAAAGTGGTCTCCATGGCTTCCATGTGGCTTGTACATGGCTCAATGGCTCACATTTGGCTCGGAAAAGTTTGGTCAATTTCATAAAAATGGGTTTTAAGAATTTTGGATATTTTGGTGAAAATTTGGATGAAGCTTGATTTAGAATCATTTGATCATTGGTTTATGACTAAGGGATGATTTTAATTGAATGGATGATGTAGAGAAATATTATGTGGGCTTTGGGACCAATTTTGGGCATTTGGATGTGTCAAGTATGGCTTTTAAAATGGTTTAAGGAATCGGCTCTTTTGAATTTTAGAATGGATTTTGGGATGAAATTTTGGCAAAGGCTTGGGCCAAATAATTGTTGGGTTTATCTCATGGATGTGTCATGAGTGACTTGAAGCAAATTGGGGGTGATTTGGGTTCGAATTGGGTCGAATTTCGGGCTCTTTTCGTGAGTGGTCCAATATAGGTCAAAATGGGCCAAGTTGGGCCAATGTTGGGCTAGGGTTGAAATTGATGTAAAATTAATGTTGAGAAATGTTTATGGGAGTGTTTCAAAGAGGTTTTGGCATTGGTTGGGCTTTGATTTTGGGGTTTGGGGCTCATTTAGGTTAGGCTCTGGGTTTAGGTCAAAATCGGGCCTTTTAGCTTGGGTTGAATTTAAGTGGGGTTTGGGTCTAAATTTTGGGCAAATCATGTTAGCGTTTTGCTTGTGGGGATGCTAAGGAAGATTTAGAAAAGATTTGGGGTTAATTGGAGTTGAATTGGGTGAGTTTGGGGTTAGGCTCGGGTCATGAGTCCAACTCTGGGCTTTAAGGCCAAAAGTGAAATTGGATCCAAATGTTAATCAAATTGGACTTGGATTTGGTCTAAATTGGTGTTGGGAATGTTGAATTGAAGTTTAGAATTGAATTGGACCAGATTTTGGGTCAATTGGGTAGGTTTGGTTCGACATCGGGTTCACTTTGGGTTAAAATGGGTCAAATTGGGGTTTTGACAAAAGTAGGGTAAATCGACAAAATTGGCCCATGGTGTAGTCGAACAAAATGAAATTGGGAATATTTGGGATTTTCCGGAATTTTTGGGGAATTTTCTGAATTTTTGGATTTTTGGGTCAAGGGGGGTATTTTGGGTATTTGGAGGGTATTGGGGGGTATTTTTGGAATTTTTGGTATTTTTGGGTATGGATGATCAATTTGAGTGATTGGGAAATGTTTGGGATTGATTTTGGGGAATTTTTTGGGTAATTTAGGTGATTTTGAAAAATTCTGGGTAATTTTCAAGGCTTTGCGTAGTTAAAGTGTGTAGTGGTCCTGGGGTCAAAATCGAAAATTTGGAAAATTGAAGATCGGGTGAATATAAGTGGAATGAAATCATTTTGGTTGAGCCATGAAGCCATTTCAAGCCCACATAAGCCATGAAGCCATATCAAGCCCACATAAGCCATGAAGCGGACTCATTCGAGGCATCCACATCGTTGTTCCTAACCCTCTTACCCAAGGGCTTAGTGGGTTAAGGACCATCCATGTGAATCACCTACATGAGTCAGAGGTCAGTTAGGTATGGGTGTGGTTTTAGGAGGTGTGTGAAAGTGTAGTGTATAAATGTAGTGTATGTGTAAGTCAGCCCCTTCACTGCACTGTGCCACCTGTAGGCAGCCCTAAGGCCAAAGAGTCCCATATGAACTCATCCTTTAAACTTCCACATTCGATTTCAACCCTCTAGGTGATTAGGGGTCTACAACCAAGTTTGTGGAGTCTGCAGGGAGTTAAGAAGTGGTTTGAATTTCTAAAAGGCGGTGGATCCCAATTCTAGTCCTCTAAGATAGCCAAAGGAAAAGCCTAAGGCTAGTATCCTAAGTACTAAAAAGAAGAAGAGAAGACCTCATCAAAATGAGGTCAACATGTTGTTCTTGAAGTTGTGGTTCACATTTCATGCCGAGATTTATCCGGTTCAAAATGTAATCCACATGAGTTTCTCCCGGTTTCGTTTCTCCAAGCACTCAGGTCTCCAACTATTATATGATGTTGTACTCCAACAAATCGTCGAATAAAGAGGTTCTCAAGTTCCGTAAAAGTTTTAATGGACCACGTTGGGAATCTTCTCAAATTAATTAAAGGCAAATCCCGTAAGGTCGTTAGTGAATCGACGTAATGCAAGAGCATCGCTTCTCCCCGCATTACGTAAACTCGCTCTAAAGAGTGCAAGATGTCGACAAGGGTTACCGGCTCCGTCAAACATTTTGAAAAGAGGTAGAAAAAGCCTTTGGGGTATTGACAAAATCAAATTCCTTTGGATAAGGTCTACCCTTTGGAATTAATGATCCAAATTCCTCACATGAGCCATTGTTTCTTTACTTTTTGATCCACAAGTTGTTTAATTTCTTTTTCTAGAATTTCGTCTCAGGAGGAATCCTTTTTCTTTTGAGTACATTCTTCAATTTCTATTGGTTCTCTTCTATCTTCGAGAATATGTATCGCTTCCGGCCTAAAAATTTCAACGGCATGTAATGGAGCCGTTTGTGATCGATTTTGTAAAGCTACCATCATTTCTTCAATTTTGTTGTTCGAGGTGACTAATCTCGTTCATCTCTTTGTCATACGATCGTTCATAATTTCTTTATCGCATTTTCTTCACTTGATTCTATTACCGAAGAGGTAGCTCTTGTCTCTACCATATTTATTTCCACAAATTCCTCACTGAAGAATTTTTCATTCTCTCAGTATTGAGAATTGTTTAATATCGGCTTTTAATTTTTTCGCCTTTTCCTCAAATGATTTGATTGAATGTTTTTTACAAGTCTTTTTCTGATAACTATCTGTAGAAATACTTATATCATCGGAGATTCCTTCCAACAGCTCACGTTTCCTTACATTCTTTTTTTTTGTATAGACGAGATGCTCAAGGAAGTATATCATCGTGCTGTGAGCAAGAAAGATATCCATTTTGTAACATTTGCACAAGAGCTTTCATTTTAGAAAATGTCTCTTTTACTTCTAAAATTAATTTATCTTATTTTGTTCTATCTTTTGAGATAGTTACATATTCTACTCTTTGCCCAAAATGTAGTTTAATTGGTACCTGGGTATATTCACTTTCCAATAGGAATTGTTGATCCATTTCTTGACAGTAGAATTCTCTTGCACAAGAAGTTTTCTTTTCATGGTTTTAAAATTACACATCCTATTTTGTCTGGAAGTCGACGTATCGCACATCTATCTTTTCGTGCAAGTCTATCGAACATAAATTATATACGTATCGACGGGAATTTTCTTCTGAAGTGATCGAAATGTATTATCCTCATACTCAACGGTGCTGGATAAAACTTAATTTTCTTTAAGAAAGAAGGGTTCCCGAAACACATTCCTCAAATTCAGTATGTTTAAAAATTATTGTCTTCATTCCACTTCTTTTTCCTTTTAAGAGAATGAGTTCTATTTCTTCGTTGGGTACATGTTAGAGAAACAGTTTTGCAATAAGATACAACCTCATACTCATATGGTAATAGATTATCTCTTTCTTAATTAATACAAATTTTCTATCCTTTCGATCAATTTCTCTTCCATTTCCTCAAAAGTGAGTTGTTTTATAGGAAGCTTTCGAGGTAAATCTTCCGTAAAAAGAAGAAAGTCTTCGTAGGGGTCCAAATTAAATTCCTTAAACGATTCTATGCCGCTTGAGACGGACTAATCAATACAAATTCAGCCTTCATCAAATAATCAAGTCACTCTAGTAAAAGTAAGGAACTTTATTAGTCAGTGTGTTGTGATCTTGAATATAGGAAAAGACTGAGTCCGGAGAATCCATTGCTATTTTTCCAGAAATTCAGGAGAATAAAATGTCAAAATTTACTGTAGACTAGTTTTATAAACTGGGAATTTATTATTTTATATGATTTGGTTTTGTCGTTATGGAATGTCAGGAGTAACTCTTAAAAGAGTTAGATTTAAAAGAGATGATCCTATCTGTCAAAGAGTGATTTAATGAGAGATGAGGAGAAATAAGTTCCCCAGTGGAGTCGCCATTCTCTTGATTGCATCTAGGAGCAGATTGCCACCATCGCTGACAATTCTCTGTCGTTTGAATGTCGATGTCCGCCATGTCGTTAATAAGGAGTCTCAAACTCTATTTATCTATCATATCTCTCCAATCTTCAAGTAATATTATTCTTTTGAATCATGTGAAAGATCCTCGCAGATCAAGAAGCTTGGAGAAGAAAGAAAAGGGCTAATGATAATAGAAAAAAGTATAAAAGAAATGTCAAGATAGTTTGATTGTGTCGAACACCGATACACCTAAAATACATAGTTGTTTTTATGCACATTTTTATACCTATTTTTGATGATATTGCACTTTAATGGAAGGTATTTTGTGTTTTTCTTAAGGTATGATGAAAATGAGTGATTATGATGAAAGGAGCTAAATCGGATCAAATTTGAGCAAAAAAAGAAAAAAATGAAAAATCGAGACTCGCGGCTAAGCAATCGCCCGGTCTGGTGCTTAGGCGACACAGCTTAAAAATTGAATTTTGTTCATTTTGGGCACCAATTTCAAGGGGTGTTCGAAGAAACTTTTGGTGATGACTTCCTTAACTTCCCATGGGTGGAAAATTTGAATGAAGGGATGCATCTTTTGGTGGATACATTGAATCCGGACATGATTTGAAGAGACACCAAGGCACCTTTTGTCATGAAGACTTGGAATAAGTGTGTGTGTGTGAGAGTCCTTTTAGTTTCAGAGAGTCTCCTTCTAGTTTAAAGAGTTCCTTTTCTAGTTTTACTTTTAGTCTTTTATTTTTTATAATTTTTAAAGTCGTTAAGAGTTAGTAGAGAGTAGAATGGAGAAAAGGGTTGGTGTGAATTCTTCTTTCCACAAATTTTCTTTCATCCATTTATCTAGTTTTTATTGAAGTTTGAAGTTAGTTTTTGAGACAACAGAGTTGGGCGCCAACCTCTCGTAGTGTTGTCTTCGTGGAAAGTCAAGTTTCAAAAGAACTTCTCGGAGTCTTGTGTAGAGGATTTTCGATAAGTGTTTACTTCTGTTTTTTTATATTTAGTTTTTAATTAAAGCTTCGTTGTGTTTTCTTTATGATTTCTATTTTCAAATCAATGTTTGCTTGTGTTTCCTCCATGAATTCCCGAGTAGTTTTCTTTATCTTTTTCTTTCTTAAATGAAGAAGTAATTAAATTATGAAGAATTTTTGTGGAATGTATAACTGTTTAATGTTGGAATAAGTTGTGAAGATTTCATTCCATGAATTTAATTTACTTCTTAATCTGGCCATTTGTGGATTTAATTCCATGAAATTAAGTTTTCCAAAAAAAAATCTCAATTTGGCATTATACAACAAAACATTCTGAGATTTTTTTTTGGAAAACTTAAGTCCAGGTGGATGGGTCCATTCATTATGATAAAAATTTATTCCTATGGAGCTATGGATAGTTAAGATCCTAAGACTGGAAAAATATTTCAAGTTAACGGTCATAGACTTAAACCTTATTTTTCAGTCGATCAACTTAAATCCGATGAGAATCCGATGTTGGGTCCCTCGTAATGAGTTTTGGGTATGTCGAGTCGAAGACATTAAACCAAGCGCTTTGTGGGAGGCAACCCATAGATATCGGTGTGCTTTGCTTTTATGTTTGGTTTGCGTGCTTTTTTGGTTTGTTTTTTTTGTTTTGGTAGTATTATTTTGGAGTTTTTTATGTTATAAGGAGTGTTTATTCGACCTTATTTTATGAATTGTAGGAGTCGAATGAAATTTTGGACATTTGCGTACCTTTGCTAAATTGAGCACTGGCGGCTAAGCGCCGCCTAGTTGGCGCTTAGGCACCGGAGTTACAAAGCATGTGAAAAATGAGGTTCTAGAAGCCTAGATCATGGGAAGTGGTTTAGAAGTTATTTTGGAGTTTTAAAACGTTTAAGGGCTGTTTATGCACTTTTATAGCTATAAAAAAGCCCCGGATTAAGAGAAACATTTGCCACAAGTCCTATTTTCATTCCCGAGTCTTAAGAAGAGTGTTTTGAGTGCTTCATGTCTTCCCGAGAGAATGAGATTAAGAAGAAAGAGGATTCTAACAAGAGTAAGTTTATTAGTGACGAGTGCTAAAGAGTTATTCATAGATTTCTCGCTGTTAGTATTCAAGGAATTGCGGAAAAGATTGCAAAGATCGAAGCCCGAGTGACTTCAATTGAAGCAAAGATTAATGAAACAAACACACATTTGGAGCATATGGAATAAAAGTCAATTCAATCATACAAGTCAAGTGGAAGAAGCGAGATAAGGCGATGTTCTTCGAAGAAGAAGTGGTTAGAAAAAGAAGATCTAAGAGTGTTCAATCATCTCCCGTTCTATCAAATTTATATTCCGAAGAATCAAGTGGAAATAATAGTGGTTCCGGATATATTCCGCCTACCTGAGAGTGGAATTAAATGTTAGTTTTATCTTGTGGTTTGTTTTCAGGTATCTTATGTTTTATGTGTTTGATGTTTTAAGTGTTTAATGTTTTATGTTTGTGATCTGTTGCACTTTAATGTGTGATTGTTACATCTTAGTGATGTAAACCTATCTTAATTATTATGGAGTCCATTTGTATCGAGGGAATTTCATCCAAATTGTTTAGATAGAAATTTTTAGTTTTTATTAAGTGTAAATTTTTTTTAATGAATATAAGTTTGTGTTTTTGTGAAACTTCGATTGGAATCAATGGGTATTAAAATTTGAAAGTAGAGTATCGGGAGATTTATGGGGAAGAGACAATTATTTTTAGATGATTAAGGGTGATTAACTAAGTGGTTTTGTGCTTTTTCTTAATCGTGAAAATCCGGCACCGGCGGCTAAGTGCCGAGGGCCGGCGCTTAAGCGCCAAATTTCACATGCCTAAGCGCCGAGGCCTCGCGCTTAGGCGCCGCTCGTGAAAATTGATTTTCAACAGCTTAAAAACCTAAGGATAGCCATTTTTAACTACCCCTATCGTCTTCAACCTCTCGATTTTCATGATAAAGGAGCCTAGGGCATCAATATATCGGATCATTTGAAAGCCGATCTCAACCATAATTGTTAGATTTGGATTCCCTGAGGTAATAGCACTACTCCTAAGTAAAAAATTTTTATTTTTACCGTGTATTTTTGAGTACATTTTGGAAAATCCTAAAATCACTATTCATGGTAAAAATTTTAGGAAAAAGATGAGAAATTTCTTAGATTTAGTGGAAATTACTTTTGGAAGATAATTTAGCAAGTTTAGTTTGATTTTAGAATTTATAGTGAAATTTTTCGTAAATTTTTAGAGATGGCTACAAAGTCAAAGCGCGTGAGAGAAAAGACAAGATTTGATTTTGACAAGTTTGTTAGTTCAAGGGCTGAGGAACGATATGTCGACGCACTACGGCTCACGTAAATCGATTCCCGAGCATGTGTTCAAGTGAGCCGTGAGAAGTTATCGAAGAGATGATTTCTAAAATAAATCGGGAAAATTATCGTTGCTTCTCCGTCGTTGCTGTTGTTTCTCGTGGTCGTAGAGTTTTATGCAAACTTACCTACAACGAAGAGAACTTGGTGATGGTGAGGAGGAAAGAAGTACATTTTACATCTGCAGTAATTAATACTTTTTATCAACTGCCTCCTGATATGTTTTGTTTTTATTCTATCTATAATCCTACTGAGGGAGAGTTAGATGAGATAATGACATTTCTGACTGATGGAAGAGGATTATGGAAGATAACTAATGAAAGAAGAGTCAATTTTCAGGCCTCTAAGTTAAATGCCACTTATAAAACATGGCATTATTTTATCTCATCTAAGCTGTTGACTTCAAGTCATACTAGTGAAGTTACAAGTGAGAAAGCTGTGTTGAACTATTGCATTCAGCAAGGGAAGCCTATAGATATTGGAGCAATCATTTATGATTACATTTTGAATTGTGTCGCTCTACCACTACTGTAGGTGTGGGATTTCCTTCCTTGATCCATTCTTTATGTGAGCGGTCTGGTGTGAAATTTGAAACTTGGGAAGATTTTCTTCAGCCTTTGAAACCAATTACCATTGTAAAAGTTGGAGCATACACTGTACATTCAGAGTTTGGCTGGAGAGGAGGATTTGGTAGGGCTTCTACGGCTTCGGCTTCTGCTTCTGCTGCTTCTATTTCCCGTGCTACTACTTCACGAGCTTCATCATCTCGTGATACATAAACCGGTTTGTTAAGATAGATTTTGAAGAAGGTGAGTCTTACTCGTGAGCACGTTAGAGACATGGATGGTAAGATGGATAATATGGAAAGATATATTGTGAAACATGATGAATATGGGGAGAATTATCAGCATTATTTGGATAAATGGATTAGAGGTGATCGGAGTGCTGAGATGTCCCCTCATCCATTCTATATATTGGAACGAGCAAGATGATGATGATGATGATGAGTAGATTTGTTTTTATGTGTTACTGAGTTTATGTTGATGTAGTAATGTATGTTGTCTCATGCGTTTTATTTTGATGATGTGTTTCGTGGTGTGAACTCCGGTACTATACTCGATTATACGTGACTATTTTTTATGCATATTCAGATGTATCTTTGTTGGATTGATATTCTATATGTTGTTTTGTGTGATATATGTGTAGTAGTAAATGTTTTAATGTGTATGTTGTGTCATAGTTTTTTATAGTTTGTACTTTAATTCCAAAAATAGTTAGGAGAATATGAAATACTATTAAAAACTATTATTTAAAGAAAATCGCATGTTTAAAACTTTTCAAAATCTACTACTACCATTTTTTATCTAGTATTGGCGTGATTTCAGTTAATTTCTGTTGGTGTGTTATTTGCTTTGAAAACCTCCACTATTGTAAAAGTCCTTTGAAATTTTGAAATTTCTATTTAATGAAAAACTGAAAAAAATTTGAGTTTGATTTCTTTTTACCCCTGCTTTTAAATTGTTATACTTGTATATTTAGGATATTAAGATTCCTGCAAGCATGTTATGTTAGTTTTTAATTCTCACCTATGTATCATTTCTTATGCTTAAATGTTTTATCCTAACTAAAAATTAATGTTAGGGGAATTTTAAAAATGTAAAATTTTTCAAAAGCCTAAAATTTTCTTTGTTCTCAAGAATACTTAAAATTAATTTGATTTTTGATTGAAAACCATTATGTATATGAAGTTATATTAGGGGAACAAAATTTTGAATATAGAAATAAATAAGAGAATTTAGTTAAAATTTATAGTAATAATGAAAAATTTAAAGTTAAAATTTTCTTAGTAAAGAGGTGTTAAATATAGTTCAACTATCTTTTGTATGATTTGGATAAATAAAAGATTTGACCTTTATTCTTCAAAGCTTAAATTTCTTTTGTTGAGGAGTAATTTTCAAATACTATTATTATAATTTTTAAGTGAAAGATCTATATCAAACCTTTATTTTAAATGAAATGGTGGAATTCAAAATCATTAAAGGCGTATCCAGATACAGTAATCCTTGCCTTATAAAAAAAAAAGAAAAGAAAAAGAAAAAGAGAGAAAAGTGAAAAAAGTATGTGTAAAGGGAGGAGAAGCTTGAGGATTTAAGGGCCTAATCAAAAATTGGTTCCATACCTAAAGTATAAGATATAAGTTCCGAGAAAATCTAAAGCTTAAGGTGTAAATATAGTAAGTAAAATTATTTTCAAATAAAGATTTTTAAGTGAGAAAAATAAGTGTGTGAATCCTATATTTTCGAGGAATCTACAAGTATTTCTGAATTAGATAGAAACCTATATTTTACATTATCCCTTACCTAAGAACTTTCTAAACTTTAAGTTGGTCTTAATTACCGGATTTTTTTTCGAATCGACTATTCCATTTCTGAACAAAATTTTGTTTCCTTCCTAAGAAACTCATTACATAATTTGCATGCTAAAATTTTTTATGTGATTAAGAGCCACTTCGAGGATAAGTAAAATTATAATTTTGGGGGATTTTGATACACCTAAAATATATAGAGTTTTAATGCACATTTTTATACCTTTTATCGATGATATTCCACTTTAATGGAAGGTATTTTTTTGTTTTTCTTTCAGTGTATGATGAAAATGAGTGATTATGATCAAATGAACAAAATTGGATCAAATTTGGAGCAAAAAATGAAAAATTGACAAATTCGAGACGGCAGCCTAAGCGCTGCTCGGCTCGGCGCTTAAGCGCCACAGCTTAAAAATCAGCTTTTTCTTCATTTTTGGGCCAATTTCATGTGGTTTTTTGAAGAAACTTTTTGTGGTAAGTTTCTTAATCTTCCTACAGGTGGCAAATTTGAATGAAGGGATGCATCTTTTGGTGGATACGTTGAATCTGAACATGATTTGAAGAGACACCAAGGCATGTTTTGGAAAATTATATCATGAAGACTTGGAATAAGTGTGTGTGTGCGTGAGTCCTTTTAGTTAAAGAGAGTCTCCTTCTACTTTAAAGAGTTCCTTTTCTAGTTTTACTTTTAGTCTTTTATTGTTTATAGTTTTTAAAGTCTTTAGAGTTAGTAGAGAGTTGAAAGGAGAAAAGGTTTCGGTGTGAATTCTTCTTTCCACCAATTTTCTTTCATCCATTTATCTTTGCTTTTATTAAAGTCCGAAGTCGTCTCGAGACAACAGTAGTTGGGCTCCAACCTCTCGTAGTGTTGTTATGTGGAAAGTCAAGTTTCAAAGGAACTTCCGGAGTCTTGTAGAGAGGATTTTCGCATAAGTGTTTACTTCGTTTTTTTATATTTAGTTTTTAATTAAAGCTTCGTTGTGTTTTCTTTATGATTTCTATTTTCAAATCAATGTTTGCTTGTGTTTTCTCTATGAATTCTGAATAGTTGTCTTTATCTTTTTCTTTCTTAAATGAAGAAGTAATTAAATTATGTAGAATTGTTGTGGAATGTATAAGTGTTTAAAGTTGGAATAAGTCGTGAAGATTTAATTCCATGAACTTAATTTACTTCTTAATTCGGCCGCTTAATATGTTAAAATTTATTGTCGATTGTCTAAGATTCAATGCGGTATTGTCTTAAACAACAATTGGTAAAAATCACATGCAATTATATTGGTGAGAATTATAGTCCATATAATCGATGCAAATATTTTAGGAGATATGTTTTAAATGGGGAGTAAAATTAAAGGTCTTTAGAGTGACAGTGCAAAAGCCCCCTAATTTGGTTTGATATTTTAAATTTTTTTATGACAAGTTAGTCCCTCGGGTGGAGGGAATCAAGGGAACTCTAAAGTGAGAGCCGGTATCTTCCCCGCCTAACCATTTTCCAAATTTAAAAATTTCAAATTAACTAATGTTCTTTATGTAACCAAGTAAGGGTAAAGAATAAATTTGTTCCTATCACAACACATTTAAATACTTCCTCAACAATACTTTTATAATTATTACTGCTTTATAAAAAAGAAGAAGATATTTTATTTCCTAGTTTTTTATATCGTATTTTAAAGTTATGATAATTTTCATTTCCCGCTTAAATTTTTTATCAAAAATACCAAAAACAACTTTCAAACTTTACAAATTAAAACATACTTTCAAAAGTCATTTAAAAAAGGTAAAAATATAATTTTCTTATTTCTTTAATTTTTTTTTACATTTCCCTATGTGTTCGATATCTCGAGACTTAATCACAAAGTCCTATATTACTTGATAAACGATACGTATACATGCGTAGTATCCCATATTATAAAATTATAATTTTCATATCTAAATTTTAAGCAAATATATTCGGCATAGAATCTTGTTTTTGGCGCCATTGTAAAGAAAGAGATATAATTAAAAGGAAATAAAATGTAAGCATAAATATCCTGGATCAAACACTATGGAGAAAACTCTAGTGCTTGGTTCCGCAGATTCCCATATAAAGAAAATCACATGAAAAATCTAATAACCAGAGATTTAGGTATATCACCTATTTTGAGTTCTTTATTCTCATATAGAAGCAATCTCTTATAGTTAATTACATCATAGACAGTTAGGACTGCCAAAGAAAACTCCTTATTTTCATTAACATTTGTTCTCTACGAAAATTTAAGTGTTAAGATTACGAAAGAATCATCAATGTTTGATCCGAAGGGTAATAAGGTTCTAAGTGTCACGTACTATCCTAATGTTTTAGTTTTTTTTTCTTTTTCATTTTAGTCTCATTTTATTGTTGTCATTTTTTTTATTGTCGTTTTGTTTTTTTCTTATTTCGATGTCATTGTTTTGTTTTATTTTGTTGTTGTTTTGTTTTATTTCATCTGTCGATTTGGTTCTTTTCTATTTCGATGTCATTTTTTTTTATTGTGTCAGTAGTTTTGTTTTATTTTGTCATTGTCGGTTTGGTTTTTTTTTTCGAAGTTTATTTTCTCGTCTTCAAAATGTCACCCCGCAAAACAGTAGTTAAGCACAACCTAATAACATGCAAAGTAAATCTAAAATGAAAGTTATCTTTAACCAAAGAAGAAAAATAAGTGTTAGATTTATTTTAAAGTTATGCTAGAAAATGAAATAGTGTTGGTTTTATTTCTTAACTTGTTGAATGAGTTAATTAAATTTTAATTTTTAGATTACTCGGTCAAGATGTCTTTTGCTCCGTCATCCCGTGGTTGTCTGGATGTCTTCGATCTTCCGAGTCCGAAAGGTGTTTAAACTGCAGACCGAAGACTTCGTCAAGAATCACGGATTGCAACGTCTAGAGAACCTTCGTAGATCAAAATATATTGTGTTTCAAGCTGCGTTCGGTGATCTTTGTTGATGAAGGTTTCATTTAAGTTTTAATATCTTTTGCCAGGTATTAAAGATTGAAATATTTTTGTTTGCTTATGTTTTATTAACCAATTAAATTTTCTGATTATTTTGTCATTTATTTTATTTTGAATGATTCAATTAAGACCACTAAATTTATAGAATATTTTAGGTTCAATTTAAGTAGATCTAGTGTAAGGTGGTTTTAGATTACATTTAAATGAACCTATGGTTTTTAATTAGATTCAATTTATATAAAATCGAAGTGTAAAGCGACTTATGCTCACTTGAGGTAGAACCTAACATATAGGATGATTTAGGTTCAATGCTGGTAGAACCTAAGGTATTGGAGTAAAACCCAAAAAAAAATAAGATAATTCAGATAGAAGTCAAGTTCAATATTTAGTAAACTTAATTTAGTTAGAATCTAAGGTATAAACTCTCTTAGGTTCAATTTAGATCGAACTTAAGAATTGGGTAAAACCAAAAAGGGTTGAATATTACTTAGATTCAATTTAGGTAGAATCTAAGACTTTATTTATATAGATTCAATTTAGGTAGAATCTAAATTATAAGGTAACTTAGAGCTCAATTTAGGTAGAATCCTAATGAATAAGATGGTTTAGTTTTATTGATGGTAGAATCTCATGTTTCGATGTTATTAGATTCAATATGTGTAGATTCTAAAATTTAGTTTCAATTTAAGTTGGTCATAAAAATGTCGAGATATAGTTTTAAGTTTAAGTCGCCTAAATTTTAAACTGTTTTAAGTCCAATTTAAATTGAACCTATAGTTTAAGTTGATCTGGTTTGTCTTAAGTTCAAAAAACTAAAGATTTTGGTTGTTTTAGATCAATCTGTGTTGAATCTAATATTTAAATTTATTTAGGTTCACTATGGGTTAAACCTAATGTTTAATTTATCTCAGGTTCAAAGTACATTGAGCCTGAAGTCTATGTGTATTTAGGTTCACTGTAGGTTGAGCCTAAGATTTAAGTCGATTCGGGTTTAATGTAAGTTTAATATACGGTTTGATTGACTTCAGGTTCAATTCTGGCTCGAACCTATAAGTTAATTTAGATTCAATATAAATCGAACATAAAGTTTATGTCGACTTAGGTTCAATGTAGGTTGAACCAAGGTATATGTTTACTTAAGTTCAATGCGGGTCGAACCTAAGGTATGTGTCGACCTAGGATTAATGTAGGTCGAACTCTAGGGTATAGGTCGATGGGTTTTGTTTTAGGTTTTCAGAGGTATTTAAGTTTAACTTAGGTTAAATTTAAGCAAGGCTTAATTGAGATGACTAGAGTCTAATTAGTGTCTGACCTTATTATGGTAGGGTAAATTAAACCTAATGTAAGTAAAGTTTAATTAGATTTAGTAGATCTATTACGGTTTGACCAAATCATAGTTTAGAATTAATTAAACCTAATGTAAGTAAAGTTTAATTATATTAATTAGTGTCTAATTAGGTTAGAACTAATTATAGTTAAGAGTTAATTAATGCTAATGTAAGTAAGGTTTAATTAGATTAATTAGGTCTAATTACAAGCTAGACTTAATTATAGTTTAGGGTTAATTAAACCTAATGCATGTAAGGTTTAATTAGATTAATCGTGTCTAATTAGGCTTAGACTTAACTATAGTTTATGTTTAATTAAACCTAATGTAAGTAAGGTTTAATTGGATTAGTTAGGTCTTATTAAGGTTAGACCTAATTATAGTTTAGGGTTAATTAAACATAATGTAAGTAAGGTTTAGTTAGATTAATTAGTTCTAATTAGTGGTTAGACCAAATTATAGTTTCGGGTTAAACCTAATGTAAGTAAGGTTTAATTAGATGAATTAGTGGAAAATAGGCAAGACTAAATTATAGTTTAGAGTTAATAAAACCTAATGTAAATAAGGTTTAATTAGAATAATTAGTTTTAATTATGGTTAGACCTAAATATAATTTATGGTTAATTAAACCTAATTTAAGTAAGGTTTAATTAGATTAATTAGTCCTAATTAAGGTTGAGACCTAATTATAGTTTAGGGTTAATTAAACATAATGTAAGTAAGGTTTAATTAGATTAATTAGGTCTATTAGTGATGGACCTAATTATATTTTAGGTTAAATAAACCTAATGTAAGTAAGGTTTAATTAGATTAATTAGGTCTAATTAGATTACACCTAATAATGTTTCGATTTTACTTAAGCCTAATGTAAGTATGGTTTAAGAGGATTAATTAGGCCTTATAGGGATTATATCTAATTAGTGGTTTTATTTCGATTATACCTAATGTAATTAAGGTTTAAGAAGATTAATCAGGAATGGAATTAGACTCTAATTAGGGTTTAATTTATCTTAAACCTAATGAAATTGATATTTAAAAAGGATAAACTTAATTTGATTAGACCTAATTATGGTTTCGATTTGAATTGGACCTAATGTAATTAAGGTTTAAGAAGATTAATCAGAGCCTAAAAGGGATTAGACTTAATTAGGGTTTAATTTGGCTTAAACCTAATGTAATAAAAGTTTAAAAGGATTAATTAAGCCTAATAGAAGTAGTACCAAATTAAGGTTTAATTTGGCTTCAACCTAATGTAATCAAGGTTTAGAAGGATTAATTAGGCATAATTAGGATTATAACTAATTAGAGTTTAATTTTTCTTAAACCTAATGTAATTAAAGTTTAAGAGGATTATTTAGATTCTAATTAGGATTTTTAAAGGTTTAATTTATATTTATACCTAACCTAGCTAGAACTTTCAGGAGTTTATCTTTTGTTTAGTGGTGATTTAAACCTAGATATTAGGATTTAGTTAATCCTAATTAATCCATTTTTACAAAGGATAGAAATTTTAGGATTTAAAATGTAATATTCCAATTTTACAATTTTTACCCTAAAAGGATAAATGTCGTTTTAAATTTTCCAAATGTTAGAATTGTCATTTTTGGGTTCAAACATATCACCTTAAAATTTCATACCATTTTTAGATTTAATTTTCAATATTCCTCATTTTTTAAATTATTTTTAGAAATAATTATAATTTTTTATGAAATTAACAAATTTAGTTTTAGAAATCTTTATTTGCCTTGGAAAAATCACAAGGTGTCCCCACTGGTGAAAAGATCAATCTCTCGAAACTTTCAAGATTTTTAAGTTCATAATTAATTTTTAATAATTAAATTACTCGAGAGAGTAATTAATTAATTAAAAATTAAATCTAATTTATTAATTTAAAATTTCAATTTTAGATTCTTCTCCTCATTTTTCTGAATCCATGGATATTTTTGCTATATTTTTATGAATTTTCTATGCAAAGATATGTATTTTTTATGTTTTTAGATATTTTTTGTATTTATTTAAATCCTTACTTAAAGAGTTATCCACAAAACACTGACTGGATCCTAGGATTCATCGAAGCAACATGCGACACCATTTAATTGGTGTGGCTTTACACGTGGGCAACCACGTGGTTTGCGATTTCATCTTTTTCATATGGACAAATCCTCGCCCGGCTAGATCACAACCGTCCATTTTCAATACGCCGAAATGGACGACATCCACCATCATCCCCAAGTCGTGATAATTCATAAACCATTAATATTTAAACCCTAATATCTATGTCAAATATTAATGGATTTAATGAAATTTGTTTCTAAAGCTTCATCTCAAAGAGACAATCACATTTATATGGTGATGTAGGTGTTTTGAAGTGATTTTCTTCATAAAGGTACAAATAGAGCAAAATTTTGGGTTAAGCGTCCATACTTGTCCTTAATGAGGTTAAGCCTTAATGAATTTTTGATAGGAACGATCGTCAAGCACTCCGCGAAGCTCCCGCTTAGATTAACTTCGAAGTGAAATCAGTGAAGGAATGATTTCACTAAAATGGGCTCACAGCTTAGTCTTCGTGATAAGTTAGAGCTCGCGGGAGCCAATTTGGATCTGGGAACTTCCTCGTGCAGCTCAAGTGATGGTGCGGGAGTTGTAAATCGTAGTTCGGAAGAGTTTTGTTTCAACCCAAAATCTCTCCTATTTTTAGAGAACAAAATCGAGCAGCTCAATGGATTTCGTGAGCCAAAACTATGTGGAATTTACTCCTTATGGTTCAGTGGAACACTTTTTTGCCTTGGGTGTTTCAAGTTTTTAGTAGTGTAGGCTCTCTTCTCTTCTCCATGGGAGCTCTAGTGGTTATCATAACTATATCCATGGGAACTCCATGGTTGAGCTTAGATCCCATACGAGGAAGATGGAGGCAGCTCATGATGACTATGGATAAGATTTCAGCTTCGAGGATAGCCATGGTGGAGCTTCCTAAGTCTTTCATGATGAACCCACATTAAGGCAAAGATTTGGATATACCTTGGCTCCTTTCCATTGGATGAGGAGTGAGGTGAATGGTGACATCAAAATGAGCTTGTTAACCTCCTTCCACTTAAGCTAACAAGTCAACATAGTTTTTGTAAAGGAACGACACCTCGTCCTTCCCTCATAATGGCTTTATGATAACCTTTGAATTAGGTCAAAATTTGTAGACTTGTGGGTTCTCGAGTAGGTCATTCATGTCATGGTGGGTATAAATGGGTTGTATTTGACCCAATATCGTAGGTCATGAATTCGTTGTAGGGTTTAAGTGTAAATCATAGGTTTAGGATTTCCATAAGCTTAAACCATGATTTTCGACCTCAATTCTTGGTCAACCGATCTTTAATTTCACTTTCTTTAATTATTTAAATAATTATTTAATCAAGAGAATAAAATATTTTTTTAAAAACACCAAATGTTTATAAAAAATGGTAAAGTTTACCATGTATGACATGTCGTTCATGGTCGACCATGGTCGACCAATTTAGGTCCAAAGTCGACTGGTAGCGACTTACATGGCCATATCATCATGCTGAGTTAGCCATGGACTCATCGGATACCTTGATTTGATCAAATGGTTAGGTTTGACTATTTTTAGTGTCGGTTGACAAAATGGTCATGTTTCACAATTTTGGTTTCTCGAGTTGATCAAAAGGTCATGTTTGATTAGTTTAGTGTTCGGGTTGACATGATAGTCCATGCGGTGGCCTTTTAAGTTTATTTTCGACCATTTTGACCAAGTTAGAACAAATGGATCTTGGGGTCGACCAAATGGTCCATATGATGGTCAGCTAGGTTCATATTCGACCATTTTGACAGTGTTCGGCCAAATGGATCTTGGGAGTCGACCAAATGGTCAATGTGCAGTGCAATGCGACCATATTTGACCAGTTATACTAGGTTTGTCCAATTAAGTTTATTGTTGACCAAATGGTTCATATGGTGACCTTTGGATCAAGGGTTGACCTAATAGTCCATGTGGTGATCATTGGGTCAAGAGTTAATCAAATCAGGTTTTGTCACTACCGATCTCGAGCATTTTAGGATGTCATCATGTTTTGATCCCAAAGGGGTGTATTGGGGTCAATCTAATTTTTAGGTTTTTATGGAACCCCATATGAGTTCAAAGGGTTCAACATTAATGTATCCTCTCCCAGGATGAATTTAATGATCATAGTGATCATTCGGTATTTAAAGAGGTGTCCGGGATTTCGAGCTATCAGAGCTGGCTCAAGACATGTCTTGTCTATGGGTGTTAATTGGGGACCACATAAAATTAAGGTCAACAAGATGCTCGGCCAAACTAAGGGAGGTGGCTAGCTGGCTCGGTGGAGCTCTGGGGAGTTTAATGGAGATAAGCTTGGGGCATGGGAAAGCCGGTTGACATGGTTAGAGAGTTAACCATATTTGGGGGTCGGTTTGCATGATTTAGGGGACCATTGGTCAATGGTTCAATATTGGGTTTTTAGATGATGTAATTAGCATCCAAGGATACTTAAGGATGTAAGAAATTGTTAGTGGCTTGGATCAATTAGAATATTTGTGCGTGGATATGAGATTAAGTTAAAAATTGGGGTTTTAGCCTAAGGTTTAGATTTCAGGCTTGGTTTGGACTTGAATCGGGCTTGGAGCAAAGCAAATTAAGTGTTCAAATCGCCTAGAAAATGTCATGAAGAATTTCGGAGAAAAACATCGGTAAATCGAATTGGTTACGAGGCCGAATTTAATGGATTTTTTCGCTAGTGGTCAATTTGCTGCATTTTATTCGGACTTAAGGTGTCAGCTTTAAATCGGGTTCTAGTGTGCCGGTAGTTAGTTTCAATTAGGATTGGACATGGTGACATTTGATGTAGATTTTAAATTAGTGGAATTTGAAATCAATTTCGAGGAAATTAGTGGTGATTTGGGACTTTGGGAATTTAGGGGAAATTTGGGGATTTTACCAATTTTTCGTGAATTTGGATGCAATTGGAGACATCGGGTGGTTCAAATTGTTTTGAGGCCATTTAGAGTGAATTTGGAGATTTTAGGATTTTTTGAATATGAGAGGCATTTTAGTAATTTTTGGCTAGTGTATAAGGTATTTTGAGAATTCGAGGAAATGGAGTATTTTTGGCAATTCGAATGGTTTGGAATGGCTTGATTTGATTTTTGAGAGCGAATCGACAATTTAGGCAATTTTGAGAAAATTAGGATTTCAAGGGCACTCTAGTAATTTTGGAAAAATTTAGGGGTAGAAGGTTAAAATCGGGTGTTTTTGTAAAATTTTAATTTATGATAATCACAATATTACCCCTTTGATGCCACGAGACCAATGGGAACCCATTTGGATCCTTCATGTGTTGGTCCTAGCCACCCTAGCAAATGGCTAAGAGCTCTGGGGACCACCCACATGAGTTTACAAAAGGGTAGCCGAAGGAGGTTAAGGGAGACCGATTTTTAGGATTTGTAGATCGGGATGCAATCGAAGTGTTATGGTTTTTATATTTGTGAGACTAAGACTAAACCACCGAGGGTTAATCCTAAGGCTTAACAATCTTATGGGGACCTCCCATTGTACGACTTATTTTAGGTTGCGTGTCAGTATTTTTAAAAGAGGTCGCCTAAAGAAATTGTCGGCGAATTTTTAATTTAATTTAAATAAATAATTTAAAAAGTAAGTATTTGATTTCGAAAATAATTTTGAATTTGAAAATTTTAAGATATGAAATCAAACTGATCTCACATCCCAAATAGTTTATAAAATGAGCGCCACATCACAAGGTATGCATCTATCCCGAAGAATAGACACAATACTTGATGATGGGGCTCGATTAAATAAACTAAAAGATTTGTGACATCCGTTTGGTCTGCGAACCAATTTTATAAGCCGACAAATTCCCCTACTTAATATAAATGAATTAAGCAGGGTTTATATTACCTGGGTTCTTAAAATTCCTTATAAGGGCAAGCCCCTATAGTTAATTACATCTTAAATGACGGGAATCACTTAAGAAAACTCTTGATAATAATCAATAATTCTGCTCTCAAGAATCTCAAAGTTTAAGTTTTCAAATGATTGGATTTTTGAATTTCAATAGGGAATGGATCGAGTTTGGAACATTTTGTTTTGGGAATTCAAAGGAAGAAAGGTAGGAGAAATTATAGATTCGAAGCGAACTTCGGTAATTTCCCGATTATCCTATTGTTCGCTCGAATTTAAGAAAGTCCTAATGTTTATTTAATGTTTTCGATCTCGCTAATTTTTAATTAATTAGGACTTATATTCGTATGACATGATCATACAAATAGCCTCGAAGATGTGAGGGTTTATGTCGTATAGTGACGACTACCTCGGAATCCTAAGACCGGTTAGGGCTTAATTTGTAATGCAAATGCCTAACAAAAGGTCGAGGATTTATGTTGCACTAGTGCAAACTACCTCGAAGTCCTATCGCTTAGTTATTTAATTCTAAGAAAGTTTTGCGTAGTAGACTCTGTGTTTTCGCCGACGACGATGGCCGTGCCGCCCACCATGCTCCGAGCTCCTCGTCGTTGTAGAGGTTTAATTTTAGAAGATTAAAATCAAGAGATGAGAAAAGTGTTCAGGTTTAGAGAAGTTTTAAAATCCAAGTGTTTTTTATGTTTTAATTAAAACAAATCTTAAAGTCGATTATTACAACACCGGTTAAGATCCCACTGGTTCCATCCTTCCGACATCATTATTTTTATCGGATTCACTTAGTCCGTATGAATTTGCTAAACTCAACCGAATGAGTTCCACACTTTCATTTGGACCGCTGGAAATCCCGTTAGCAACACGTAGGTTACATCATCCGAGGTATTCCCGATCATCCAACAAGACGTTTTAATTTAGTTGTAATTGTAGTTTTGTATTCCGTTTGTGATTAAATTTTGAGTTGTTTTATATTTTGAAATGTTTCGGCGGTGAATTTTATCTTGTAATGACTTTTTATTTAGTTTTGGTTTCAGCTTTAGTGGACTGTCCTAAAGGTGTGGGTTTTCATGCAACAATCGTTTATCATACAAGAAAAGTAAGTGCATTTCGCAATAAAGTGAATTGCAAGAAGGTAAATTGCAATAAAATAAAAGCGCACCCTGAGGGTCTTCCCGTCATCCCGTGCCGCACTTAAACACAATTTAGAATATTTAAGCATTTAAAACAAGTTCCTAGTAAAGCTATGGTTTTCTACCAAGGTCCTACTCCTATGGCTAGTCATCTCCTACGACGTCTAGTGTTCTTATGTTTTGGTTCGAGGATGATTTTCTTCATCAAAGAATAATTAAGTTTAATTGTTCTTATAAAAATCCTATCAGTACCGAGGAAGTGCTTAAGATGAATCTTAAACATCTTTTCAATACTTTTAGTGATTATTTTAAGTCCAAGAGAATTTAATTATACAATGAATCAATCATCCAGGAGTTCAAGTTTTGTTATCTTGCTCGCTGAACTAGACATTCGAATATCCTATGAGTTAAGTAACACTTCATTTAACACTTCATTTAGAGAGTTACGACAACAAGAGCTTTCGAGGGCAAATCGATGTTCAAGTGATTCTGTAATTCAATTTAATTTCAATTAATTTGCTTAAGTTTCGGAATAGTGTTCAAGTTGTTTTCGATTTATTTTTGAATTCTTTATGTCTTAAGTGATGTTATATTTAATTCAATTTAATTTAATATAATTTAATTTAATTTAATTTTGTTTCGGTTTAGTTTTAATTTTTAATTTAATTTTATTTATTTAGTTTAATTTTAATTTTATTTTAACTTGATTTTATTTACTATTTTTATTATTTAATTTAATTTAATTTAATTTAATTTAATATGTTTTAATTTAATTTAATTTAATGTGATTTAATTTAATTTAATTTAATTTAAATTTAATTAAATTTAAATTTAATTTAATTTAATTTAATTTTAAACTTTAATTTAATTAAATTTTAATTTAATTTTATTTTAGATTTTAATTTAATTTAAATTTTAACTTAATTTTATTTTTAATTTTAATTTAATATTTTATTTTTTTTTATGTTTTAAAAATGGTTTAATTTTAATTGATAAAGTATTAATTTAATCGAAATTTTAAAATGATTTACTTTAATTTAATTTAATGATTAAGTCTTTTAGCATTTTAAATTTTGAATTTGATTATCATTTTAATTAGGAATTGAATATTATTGAGGTGATTAATTTAGGGATTCTTAAAGAATAAATTTCTTTCTAATAATATCCCTATTTTAATAATTCTAAATTTTTATTATTCTTCTAAATTTAATTAATTATTTAATTAAGGTTTATTTTGATCACTTTCAAATTATTTGGTAGATTTCTACCCTTTAAATACCTAAGTTTCAAACATCCAAAATCAACTTAGTATCAAATATTTTTCCTATCCTTTTAATTAGTACCTAAAATTTTTTAATTATAAGTTAAAATTTTAATTATTATTTTGCCCTTTAAACTTACTAATTTCATAACTCACTAAATTGAGCTTAAATGAATTTGAAATTTTCATGTGGCTTCACTCATATGTCAATCAAGACATTAGAGGAGAAAATGTGATTTTTATGTATTTAATTTATTTATATAATTATTTTTTGTGGAAAATAAGGATTTTCAAGGAAAATTCAACAACATGACCAAGGGAAAGCTTCTGTCCTTAAGAAAATTATGGGACATTCCTAATGACCACGTGGGACCACTTGGATCAATTTTGGTGATTTTTTGAATTATATTATTTTTATTATAATTATTTTGAGTTTTAGAGTATTAATTATTTAAAAATAAAATAAAGATTGAAAAATGAATTTTATATTTTTAAAAAATCTCTCCGATATCAAGGAAACCAGAGAACCAATTTTGTAATTTTCTGATTTTTCTTTGATTTATTAGAATTATTTTAGTGGAAATGCTAGAAAAACATTTTTTTAATTTTAAAATTACCCCGGGGCTTTAAAATTTAATATCTCATGTAGACCTTTGGAAAATATGGGTTTGTTCCTAAATGATTAAAATTCAAAATATGACATTTCGGTGAATTTTATTATTTTTGTGATTTTTATTATTTTTTAATTATTAAAAATATTAAAATAATGCAAAAAATCAACTTTTTTAGAAAATTGCAATTTTAATTTTCTTATATTCCCTCGATATCAGAGAGGCTCCAAAACCAATTTGGTGAATTTTTGAAAAGTATTTTGAAAGTTATGAATTTTTAAAGTTTAAGTTGAGCTAACTGGCTTAATCAACCCATTTGGTAGGGCTAACCAAGTCCAATCGACTTCAAATTTTGTGGTGGGTTCCTCTGATCCTAAAGGTCAAGTGGAGAATCGATTTCAAGTCAATTTGATGTATGATTCGCTCTAATTAATTAAGGACCTATTTTGGGTGTTTAAGCCAATTAGGGTTATTCCAAGCTGATTAACTCAAAACCTATTTTTCCTGTGAGTCCTCTCGGTCATAAGAAACATCCTCAAATTTTCCTAGAGTTTATTTCACAACATGCTAATTGTTGGAATTAAAATATTCGTAATAGTGACCTAGAATTGAAAAATCAATAACTCCTCATGAGGTGGCCTCTCGACTTTAGAAAATTCAAGGAATGTTCCCAAATTCGCAGGCTTCAAAGCCCTATGGTCTCATGCCATGGTGAATTGTATACATGCATGGAGAATTGAAATAGTGCAGAAAGTAAATAAATTATTAAAAATCAAATACTCAATGAAATTAAATGATTTCTTTTCCACGTTATTCTCCTCTGTTCACTGAGCAAGAGAGTATTTTTATTTTATTTTTTTGATTTTTCTACACAAAGTTATGTATTTTCAAGTTTAGGGAATTAAATAAATAAGAAAATGCCTATTTTCCTCGCTTATCCAGCACGGCGCCCCGTCATCCTCGGCATCTCCGATCGACCACGCGGCGCGCTCCCATTCGACGCCGCCATTCGAGTCGCAGCAAGACGGTCCCGCCTTCCGCGTATCATCCGGTGATCCGACCCGATCCGAGCCGTTCATCCGCGCGTGTATCGAATGAACGTCATCCGTTCATCGTCCCCAAGCCTCCTAGCTCGAGAACCGTCCACACTAAAACCCTAAGAACTCACTCATTTCTCAACGGATTTTTTTGTTCTCGTGCTTTCATGGATTCGTCTCGAAGAGACGAAGACATCCATATGGTTTATGTAGCAAGAAATCGATTCAATAAAAATGGAGAATGTTCGAAGCTCAAGAAGAAGAGTGAGACCATACCTTTGCTCGCAGAAGTGTGGCTTCGATCCGAGGGTCGTGTCACCTTCGATCGGGTCCAAGCAAGCTCCGCATGAAGTCTCCCGGCCCGGTGAATTGTCCAGTATGATTTCGACCAAGCCCGATTTCAACCTTCGAGTCCGGAAACGATGGGTGGCTCCGGAGAGAGGGCTTTCACCGGGGAACTTCTCCTCTCGACCTCGTGCAGGTGTAGGTGAGTTTAATTTGACTTCGGCGGAGGATTTGGGAATGTCCCGCATGGTTCCGAGAATCGAGCTCCAAAATCGAGCTCAATCAATGGGATTGTGGGCAGGAGGACAAAGTGGGATCAAGTGCTCTAGGTGTGGGGAGAGTCCGGAGTGATTTTCGGCAGCAGTTTCCTTAAGGTTGATTCAAGCACCTCTCGCATGGCCGAGAGGGGCGGGGTTTAAATAAGAGAGGTCGAGGGCCTCCCTGTGGGGAGTTGGTGGCTTACGATCACCGCTGCGAGTCAAGGGAAGAATGCAGCCATGGTGGCCATCGGGTACTGGGAAACTCAGCAAGGTGGAATTCCAAAGTTCTGGCTCCTCCCCATGTCTCGGCCATGGCGTTTTCCGGCGGCTCCGTGGCCGGCCGACTGTGCACCGGTCACCATCTTGTTCAGGTGGGTCGTGCGTGGGTTTAGTGTAGCAATCGTCAATTCCATGTGTAAAGGGCTTCGGATTAAAATGGCATGGGGAAGAGGCCATTTTGGCTCCAAATGGGTCAACCCATCCTTTTGGGCTAGGTGCACCACCCAATGCTTGGTTTAGGCCGAAGGGAAAGTGATTTGGTTCAAGCATAATCAGCAGGGTCAAGTCACCATCCAAGCACAATTAGGCATAAGCATGGTTAAGGGGAATCATGGGAGTGGTTAATCTCCTTAAGGGAATGTGGAAAGGATCTCCTCCTTTTGCCCAATGTAGTAAGGTCACATGCGAGCAACTCACATGGCTTCGTATGTGGCTTAAGAGCGGCTTCATGGCTTGCCTTTGCTCGGGAAAAGCTTCGGTCAATTTCATGAAAATGGATTTTAGAAATTTTGGTAATTTAGGGGTGATTTGATGGAATTGGCATATGGCTTGATTTGGAACCATTTGATGATTGATTTAGGACTTAAGAGATGATTTTAATCGAATGCATGATGAAGAAGAGTGTCACATGGATTTTGGATGAATTTCGGGCCTTTGAAATTTAGTGAAGATGGGCTTTTAAAATGGTTTAGGGAAGTGGCTTTTGATTTTAAAATGGATTTTAGGATGAAAGTTTGGTAAAGGCTCGGAGCCAAATAATTATTGGGTTTGGCTTAAGGATGTGTCATGATTGATTTGAAACAAGTTTGGAGTGATGTGGGCTCGAATTTGGTCGAATCTGGGTCGATTCGATAAATGGGCCTATGTAGGTCAAATTGGGCAAACTTGGGCCAATGTCAGCTAGGGTCGAAATCGATGTCGGGAAATGTTTATGGGAGTGTTTGAAAAAGGTTCCAACTTTGGTTGGATTTTGATTTCGGGATTTGGGCTCATTCGGGTTAGGTGCGATTTAGGTCAAAATTGGCCTTTTAGTTTTAGGTTGAATTTGAGTGGGCTCGATCCAAATTTTGGGCAAATCATGTTATTGTTTTGTTTCGTGGGGATGTTAGGGAAGGTTTAGAAAATATTTGGGGTTAATTGGAGTTCGAATTGGTTTGGTTTGGGTTAGGTTCGGGTCATGGGTCCAAATTGGGCTTTAAGGCCAAAAGTGAAATTGGATTCAAATGTCAATCAAATTGACTTGGATTTTGTCTAGATTGGTGTCGGGAATGTCAATCGAAGTTTAGATTCGAGTTGGACCAGAATCTGGGTCAATCGGGTAGGCTTGGCTCGACATCGGGCTCATTTCGGGTTAAAATGGGTCAAATCGGGATTTTGACAAACGTTGGGTAAATCGACAAAATTAGCCCAGTGGTGTAGTTGAAAAAAATGAAATTTGAATATTTGGAATTTTCTGGAATTTTCTGAATTTTTGGATTTTTGGGTCAAGAGGGGCATTTTGGGTATTCGGAGGGTATCGGGAGGTATTTTTTGGAATTTTTGGTATTTTTGGATATGGATGGTCAATTCGAGTGATGTGGGAATGTTTGGGATCGGTCTTGAGGAATTTTGGGTGATTTGGAGATTTTTGAAAATTTGGTAATTTCAGGGCTTTGCAGGTAGATTAGTGCGAGGCCTGTCCCTGGGTCAAAAATTAAAAATTTGAAAAATTGAAGATCGGGTGAATGTAAGTGGAATGAAATCTTTTTGGTTGAGTCATGAAGCCATATCAAGCCCACATGAGCCATGAAGGGACTCATTCGAGGCATTCACTATGTTGTTCCTAACACTCTTAGCAAGGGCTTAGGGTTAAGGACCATCCATGCGAATCACTTTCACGAGTCGTGAGGTAAAGTCGGTATGGTGTGATTTTAGGAGGTGTGTGAAAGTGTAGTATACAAGTGTAAGGTGTGTGTAAGTCAGCCCTCACTGCACCGTGCCACCCAGTAGCGCCTCCTAAGGCCAAAGAGTCCTTTAGAACCCATCCTTTAAACTTCCACATTCGATTTCAACCCTCTTGGTGATTAGGGGTCTACAAACAAGTTTGTGGAGTTTGCAAGGAGCTAAGAAGTGGTTTGAAATTCTAGGTGGTGGGTCCCAATTCTAATCCTCTAAGATAGTCAAAGGAAAAGCCTAAGGCTAGATCCTAAGTACTAAAAAAGAAGAAGAGAAGACCTCATCAGAAATGAGGTCAACAAATGGACCCCCAATAGGTGTGGTGAGCCGACGGAGCGCACCGCACGTATTAGTGTTGACCGAAGTGATCAACAAAATCAACACAAAAGTCCAAGTAACAAACTTAGACAAAGTAGAAGAGTTTCCGCTGGAGTTGTCAAGTATATCTCCGAGACTGGAGATTCCCGAACTCTCGCCGTGGAAAGGGAAAGGAGGTGAATCCCAAATCGCATGATCTCGGGGAATTTCGATTTAGATTTTATTATGTTTCAGTTTAAGTTTTGATGTGCGAGCTCAGCATTTTGGTTCGAGTTTCAATTTGATCGAAGTTTGTTAAAATTAATTTGAAGGATTTCAACTTGAAATGAAAATTGGAATTTTGTGGTTTTAGATGTAACATCTTTAACCTCAAAAGAAAATTGAATTGATTGGACTGAACCATTACAATGGGGAAAGATCTCAGAGCAATGCGGTATTGGATGTAAGTCTCTTAACTTCAAGAGTTTGACTTCGATGTATTTCATTGCGATAGGGAAAGAATTCTAAAGCAATGCAGTCTCGGATGTAAAATCCTCAACCCCAAAAGTTCGATTTTGATGTACTTCATTGCGATAGAAAAATAACCTAAAGCAATGCAGTCTCGAATGTGAAATCCTCAACCTCAAGAATTTGATTTTGATGTATTTCATTGCAGATAGGGAAAGAATCCTAAAGCAATGCAGTCTCGGATGTGAAATCCTCAACCCCAAGAATTTGATTTCGATGTATTTCATTGAGATAGGGAAAGAATTCTAAAGCAATGCAGATCTCGGATGTAAAATCCTCAACCCCAAGAATTTGATTTTGATGTATTTCATTGTAATAGGGAGAGAATCCTAAAGCAATGTAGTCTCAGATGTGAAATCCTCAACCCCAAGAATTTTATTTTGATGTATTTCATTGCGATAGGGAAAGAATCCTAAAGCAATGCAGTCTCGGATGTAAAATCCTTAACCCCAAGAATTTGATTTTGATGTACTTCATTGCGATAGGGAAAGAATCCTAAAGCAATGCAATCTCGGATGTAAAATCCTCAACCCCAAAAAGTTCGATTTCGATGTATTTCATTGCAAGTAGAAAGAATCCTAAAGCAATGCAAGCCTCGTATGTGAAATCCTCAACCCCAAGAATTTGATTTCGATGTATTTCATTGCAACAGGGAAAAGAATCCTACAGGTAATGCGGAGCCTCTCGGATGTAAAATCCTCAACCCCAAAAGTTTGATTTCGATGTATTTCATCATGCATAGTGAAAGAATCCTAAAGCAATGTGCCTCGATGTAAATCCTCAACCCCAAGAATTTGATTTGATGTATTTCATTGTAATAGGAAAGAATCCTAAAGCAATGCAAGCCTCTGATGTGAAATCCTCAACCCCGTGAATTTGATTTTGATGTATTTCATTGCGATAGGAAAGAATCCTAAAGCAATGCAGCCTTCGATGTGAAATCCTCGACCCCAAAAGTTTGATTTCGATGTATTTCATTGCGATATGGAAAGAATCCTAAAGCAATGCAGTCTCGATGTAAAATCCTCAACCCCAAAAGTTCGAGTTCGATGTGATTTCATTTTGCAAAGATTCGTAAAGTGTTGATTCGAAAGTGTGGATTCTCGGTGTTTCGAGAATTTCCATGAAAGTTGTAAAAGATTTCGTGGAAGGAAACATATTAGTAGGGAATATGTAGATGTTACATATCCCATTCAAAAGAGCTCGATTTTAAGTTGCCGGGTCTGGATCGGATACACCTCGCCATCATATCCGAATCGAAAACCTCGCGGCTCCGTGTCAATGGAATCGACCGCTTCCATCCCGACATATGGAGAGAGTAGAATGGATCGGATTTCATATTTGGAAGATTGAATTTGAATTTGATCGACATTCGATTTGCAGATCTCAAGGTCGAATTTCAATTTGATCGAGATTTGATTTCGAGATCTCAAGGTCGAATATGAATTCGATTTAAGGTTTAGTGTTCGTTTTGTTTGTCCTCTAACGATTCAAATTTATTTTATCATTCATTTAATGTTCATGTGAATCGGCGTTCATCATTTTTTTTATTTAGATTTTTAAGGAAAATTTTCTTTTATTCTTTTGCTTTTTTCCGTTCTTCGTTCAAGTTCATTTAACTTTAATGGCGTTTTGCAATTAACTCGCGCAAAAGAGGTGAAGGCCAAAAATGTGACATGGTCACTTTCATTTCAATCATGTCAAGATACATCATGCAACTCGATCCGGAATACATCTCATACAATCCATGTAGACTCAAAAGGACTAATTACGATCTTTGTCGATCCATCCAAAAAGGCATCCGTCAAAAAATCCATAAGTCAGATCAGTGAGGTACATGGTCAATAACATCACCTTCCAAGCCATCCTCGGCAAGGATGTCGTATGGATGTACGCTGGAGGTGTGATATTTTCCATGTAACTCACAACTCGTAAGGTCGGAGGCTCTCTAGCTCTCGGTCTCGGCTGGAAGTGGTAAGGTGCTTTCCGTCATCCATCCTTCCGAAAGTAACTCAGATCCGCTTCATTGGTACTCCGGTATGCAATGTTTAGCAACATCTCGCTCCGTTGCCCTTTAGTATCATGACGGAATCCTACCGGTAATGGTATCTTTACCGGCCCTCTGAACTCACTCCGGTCTCGCTATCCGAGGTCGATCCGAACATGATATTACATTCGTTCGAAAAGAAACCGTGCGTAAAGATCCGACAAAGTGCGTGTGATCGATGTGCGAGGTATGCAACACCCTACTTGTAAATGTTAATGATGCAACCGGCCGGTATGCAACCGGCCGGCGCACTCCTCCATGTTATAATTCTCTTTACCATCCTTTCGATGACCAATGGCATCGGATCTACCTTACCATGACGGAGTATCCCCGATGGGTTTCCTTCCCGTCTTCTCGCGAAGTTGTAGCAAAGATCCACATCAGTATGGTAATTCTCCCTTTCCCCCGGCATCCACCTCCGAGGTTCCGAGTAAGTTTTTTCTCTCAGGCGGCCCGCTCGACCCATTCTTTTCAAATCCCGGATGCACCACAATTTGTTGTTGTTCGTATTCTGAGAACACGTTTGTATGTAGCCTCGAGGCCTTCTAAGATATTCGATCCTCCTCGCTCTAATTCTCTCGAAGTATTCAAAGTTTTCTTCTCGACATTCTCGCATTCTTTCTAGCTCGTATTCGGAATGATCCGCAAATGGCGAGGCGTCCGCGTGATGCACGCGGGATATATGGTTCAATCCCTTCGCGTTCTCCCCGCATACCTCGGCTCCTCGTGGATAGTCTCCGTCTCGGACATCCTCCGGGTCGCTTCCCGCAACAAGGCTATGCATTATCGGTGGCTTCATCCCGGTGGCGTGGTAGCCTTCCTTCTTCCCGATTTTCTTGAGATTTCCCCGGTCTTTTCTCGTTATCCTCGTAGCTAACCTCCTTTCTTCGGTGTTCCTCGGCGAACCGCATCCTCGAAGCATATGCACCGGCAGTACGATCGCCTCGCCGCGCCGGGTCACCGCTAGTTTAGTCAACATCTTCATGGATACGACGATTTTTATTTCTTCGCTGAGTCAGCCGTGAGAGTAGCTGTACTTCTCGACACTTCGTAGCGCGCGCCGACAAGCCCTGCCCTCCGTCGTAGAGACTACGTACTCGATTCTCTCGTCCTCCTCGTTGCTTTCGTTTTCCTTTTCAGTCGCCGGGCTGCGGGCTTCGGGGCCACCCACTTTCATTATCGTCCTGACCGGGCAGCTCCTCTCGGCCAACCGGGGACCCACCTACCTTCCTCGTATTGTAGGCTCCGCCGGTGTGAAGTATGAGTCAATCTCTAATATCACTCCATCTTTCACCCTCTTTTCATCAAGTGCAAGGCTTAAGCCATTTCTAAAGTTTAGGACCAACCGTCCGTTCAACATTTCCCCGCGAAAAGACAAGGAAAAGGATCGTGGGTTGTACTAAGAACAAGAACATTAAGAAAATATTTATTAAAGACAAAGTTTTCTTTCATATATATATTTTTTTAAAATTCAACAAGAATGAAGCGGAAAAGATCGGGAAAAAGATTTTGATTCTGGAAGAGAGAACAAGGAAAACTTTATTATCACGATTTTATTTATTTTAGCACATTTTTATTATTTTTGTTCGGACTCAAATATAAGTAATTACTTCACCCGTGCTTCTAGGGATGAAGAATTCATTCCTTCGAAACATCGTAAAGCAGTAATACATCTTCAAGTATAGTTCGTTAATCGAAGCATATGTCGTTCTCCTCGGCAATTCAATAACATGGTAAGAGCCTCCCGAGTAGACTCGCCTCAACCACAAACGGTCCTTCCCAAGTGGGTTCAAATTTTCCTCTTATCTTCATGGTGTGCAAGAATAGGTCTCTTGAGAACGAGAACTAAGTCACCAACTTTAAAGGTTCTCGGCGACCTGACCACGCGGCTTCGAACCATCTTAGCTGGTATAGTTCTAAATTCTGCTGCGTCGCAAGTCTTTTCCTTCTAGGATTTCTAATTCCTCTAATCGCAATCTGGCATTCCTTCGTCGTGATTTTGTTTGCAACCGCACTCCGAGTGAAGGAAGCTGGACATCTAAGTGGCAACACCGCTCGACCCATACACCAGAGCGTAAGTGTAGCTTCGAGTAGGAGTTCGAAGGTTGTCCGCAGACCCATAAGGCTTCTAATAACTTCTCGTGCCAATTTCTCTTATTATCATCCAAGGTTTTCTTTAAGATTTGAACGAGAGTTTTATTAAAAGCCTTCTACCGAGCCGTTTGCTTCGGGTAGTAAATTGTTGAATATCGCCGCCGATTCCGTGTCTCCGACAAAATTGTTGATTTGTGTGCTTCGAATGCCGACCCATTATCTCGAGATGATCCCGCGTGGCACTCCGAAACGCGTAAACAACTTGGTTCTCGAAAATCAGTAGCACGTGGTGTGCTTTCACTTCTCAAGTGGAATCGCCTCTCGCCCACTCGGAAAAGTAATCCAGTAACAGCAAGAATGAAGCGATGTCCTTTCAAGATGGTGGTTCTATCGGACCCACTATATCCGTGCCCCAACATTCAAAATGGCCACGACG
>JAKZJZ010002400.1:0-17001 GCA_022702705.1 Papilionanthe hookeriana x Papilionanthe teres
ATCAATTATTAAACCTCCCGAACTTGAGCTAAAAATATTACTCGATCATTTGAAATATGCTTATTTAGGTAATTCTTCAACTTTACCAGTTATTATTTCATCCGCATTAAACGAATCTCAAGAACAAAATCTTTTAGAAACTTTAAAAAAATATAAGAAAACTTTTGGTTGGACTTTAGCGAGATATTAAAGGAATTAGTCCTTCAATCTGTATGCATAGAATTATTTTAGATGATGAACATAAACCTAAAGTAGATCCCCAAAGGAGATTAAACTAGATAATGAAAGAAGTAGTTAAGAAAGAAATTTTAAAATGGTTAGATAATGGTATTATATATCCTATTTCGACGAGTGCTTGGGTAAGCCCAATTCATCTGTGTTCTAAGAAGGGAGGAGTGACCGTCATCGCCAATGAAAATAACGATCTTATTCCTATAAGACAAGTTACTGGTTGACGTATATGTATTGATTATAGGAAATTAAATACCACCACCAGGAAAGATCACTTCCCTTTACCATTTCTAGACCAGATGCTAGATAGATTAGCCGGACATAAGTATTTTTGTTTTCTAGATGGATACACCAGTTATCATCAAATACAAATTGCTCCCTAGAATCAAGAGAAAACTACATTTACTAGTCCTTAGGAAACTTTCGCTTTTCGAAGAATGCTTTTTGGATTATGTAATGCACCAGCAACATTCCAGAGATGTATGATGTCTATATTTTGTAAGTTAATTGACAATGGAATAGAAGTATATATGGATGATTTCTCTGTATTTGGAACATCATTTGACACACGCTTAACTCATCTTGAAAAATTATTAGAAATATGTGAGAAATCAAATTTAGTTCTAAATTGGGAGAAATGTCAATTTATGGTTGCGGGCGGCATTGTATTAGGGCATAAAATTTTGGAAAAGACATGGAAGTGGACCCTGCAAAAATTCAAGTTATAGCTAAATTACCACCTCCAACTACGGTAAAAGGGGTAAGAAGTTTTCTTGGACATGCTGGATTCTACAGACGCTATATAAAAGATTTTTAAAAAATTACTAAACCTCTATGCCAACTTCTCGAAAAGGACAAGAAATTTGAATTTACAATCGAATGCCCGAATGCTTTTGAACTCTTAAAAGAAAAATAAATTACGACCTTATAATAGTTTCACCTAGCCGGGAGAAACCATTTGAGCTTATGTGTGATGCTAGTGATTATGCTTGTAGGAGCGAGTTCTTGGGCAAAGATATGAAAAGATTTTTAAAGTTATATACTATGCTAGTAAAACTCTAAATTATGCTGAAATAAATTATACAGTTACAGAAAGAGAATTATTAGCGGTAGTATATGGTTTTAATAAATTTAGACCTTACCTGATTGGAACAAAACGTATCGTGCATACTGATCATTCTGCTATCAAATATTTAATGAAAAAAAAAGATTCCAAACCAAGATTAATTAGATGGATGCTATTAATGCAAGAATTCGATTTTGAGATCGTTAATAAGAAAAGAACTGATAATCAAATTGCGGATCATTTATCAAGATTAAAAAATCATGAATTATCTGATATTGAAAATGAAATTGTAGACAGTTTTCCTGATAAACAACTATATAATATCAATGAGTGGAAAATACCATGGTATGCTGATATAGTAAACTATATAGTTAGTAATATTTTACCACCTATGCTAACTTTGCAAAAACAGAAAAAATTCATCCATGATACGAAAACCTATTTTTGGGATGAACCATATTTATATAAGCAATGTAAGGATTTAATTATTAGAAGATGTGTACCTTATGAAGGAACTGAACCAATTATTCAAAAATGTCATGATTCGATTTTGGAGGACATTTTGGGATCGATAAAATTGCTTATAAGATTCTACAATACTGGATTTTACTTGGCTTACTCTATTTAGAGATGTATACAGATATATTAAAACTTGCGATAAATGTCAAAGAGTAGGAAATATATCTAGAAGAAACGAAATGCCTCTGAATTTTATATTAGAAGTTGAAATTTTTGATGTTTGGGGATTAGATTTTATGGGACCTTTTATTCCTTCGTTTGGAAACTCATATATATTAGTAGTTGTTGATTATGTTTCCAAATGGATTGAGGCACAAGCTTTACCTAGGTGTGATGCTAAGAGTGTTTCAAAATTTCGATGAAAAATATTTTTACTAGATTTGGAATGCCGAGAGTGATTATCACCGACGGAGGAACTCATTTTAGAAATAAATACATTCACAAACTAGTAGAAAAATACAATATTACTCATAAGATATCCACTTGCTTATCATCCACGGACTAACGGATTAGTTGAAGTATCTAATCATGAGATTAAACGTATTTTAGAAAAATCCGTAAACCCAAATAGGTTAGATTGGTCTATTAGATTAGACAACTTGCATTATGGGCTTATAGGATCTGCTTATAAAACTCCGATTGGAATGACTCCTTACGGGCTTATATATGGAAAAACATGCCACTTACCGGTTGAATTAGAACATAAAGCATATTGGGCGATTAAAGAATTTAATTATAATATGAAGGAAGGCTTGGTGAGAAAAGATTGCTGCAATTAAATGAATTGGAAGAATTAAGAAATGAATCATATGATAATGATCGGATTTATAAAGAAAAGATGAAATTATGGCATGATCGGAAGATTAATCAGAGAAATTTTGAACCAGGACAGGAAGTTTCACCATAACTCAAATATTTTCATACGGAACTATAGAAATCGAAGATCCAAAAACTGGACATAAATTTAAAGTTAATGGACATAGATTAAAACCATATTTCGAAGGTATAAGACCTAACTATAAAGAGGTTTTAATGCTTAGTCGACACGATTAATAATTGAAATTAGGTCGGGCTGACGACGTTAAACCAAGCGCTTTATGGGAGGCAACCCATATTAGTTATCTATTTTTATTGTATCTTAATAGTTAATCTATATTTTTGAAACTTTACTACTCAATTATTATTAAGAATCATCACATATTCGAACCATTATGATGAGAAAAGAAATTATTCGATTTAGAGCGAAATTGGACATTATTTTGGAATCTCGCCGATGGCGAGGTCGATACTCGCCGACGGCGAGGTTCGCGCCTAAATTAAATTCAGTTTTTATAAGCGAGTCGCCGACGGCGAGAAACTTCTCGCCGACAGCGAGGAAGTTATAAAGATGAGTTATTTATAATTTGAATGCCGATTTGGACGGTTTCAACACCAATTCCTTTGTGAAAACTCATTCTTAAATCATTCTAGATCTGCCTTCTTCACTAGAATTCATTCCATTCACCATAATGGCCTCCAAATTCTTAGATTCCTCTAATGCGGAGTGTTTAACCGGAGGAAATTTGTGAGTGCGGAAGCGCGGCGGATCTTCGACAAGGTTTTGATAAGGAAAAGAGTTATCAAGGAACGGGGATTTGTCAATCGAGGATTAGAGAATTTCACTACGAAGATAGAAGAAACGATCGCGCAGCGGCACTGGGAGGTATTTTGTTACACTACGTCTGTTGTTGTTATTCCAGTTGTGAAAGAGTTCTACTCTAACTTACATGCGATCAACAATGGGAATGTCTACGTCCGAGGAAGATGGGTGACGTTTACTCCATCAAGACTAAATGAATTATTCTCTATAGAAAACACCCCGGTATGTCACTATTCAAATTTTGTGCCGTCTCGATATAATATGAATGAGATATTTCGATATCGAGCGATGAACCGGAAGATTGGGAAATGCGTGAAGACGGGTATGTTAGTTTCTCTGCATCACTTTTGAATCCTGTCTCAAAGCACTGGCACTTTTTCATCTCATCTAAATTGTTACCTACTATGAGGGTAAACAATGTTTTGAAGGAATGTGCTATATTGAATTATTGTATTCAAAATGGATTGCCTATTGATCTTGGATCAATAATTGTTAAGTCTGCATTGGGTTTTATTGTGCATGGGTCAGTTCACGGACTAGGACACCCATCTACTATTTTTGCATTATGCAGTCAGTACCAGGTTTCTTATGAAGCTTGGGAAAAGGTTCCGTTACCTTGGAAGCCGCTTGATCCTACGGATATGTTCCCTACTTTGGACAATAATGATGAAATTACATTTATCTCCGATAGAGCTTCACGAGAATAATCCTATAGCAAGGCCTATTTCGGATAAAACGGAGTTACTTATGAAGAAAATTAAAGGAATGGAGAAAGAAGCTGCGAGAAAGTGAGAGATTCAATCGACAATATATCACATTTATTTGATCACATTGATCTGGAGGATGAAGGAACACTTTGATCATTCCGGACACCTAGAAGCTAGCTTTCTTCATTTGCGAGAACGAAGGGTTGGATCACTGAAGAATGCAGCTCGGAGTTTCCCTTCGAGCCTTTCTATAACTTATTTGTGCATCATCGTCATATCGGAAATATCGGAGAAGATGAAGATTCGACATTGAAGAGTAGTAGTAAAGATTTCCATAGTATGTTTGTATTTATGTTATTTGATTTGATTTAGATTTTATTATGTGTGGAGTGATGATTTGAATATCTCGAAACTTAATTGAGATATGCGTCATAGTTTTGTATCGGCATTTAGTGTGTCGTGGATTGGTTTGCGATGCTTGATTAGTAGTAAGGATTGGAGAATTGAAGTTTGATTATAGAGTTTAAAATTATGTTAGTTTGTACATCTCATGGATTTCAACATTAAAGTTAATTTGTTGTGTTGTGTTAATTTGTTTGTGTATAAGTAGCTAATCTTCATATTAAATTAATAAATGATGTGATCGGAAATATAATATAAGGCAAATCAAGGACGAAAATGAGTGATGAATTTCGGAAATTAAATTTTTTGTAATCTCGCCGACGGCGAGAAAAATCCCGCCGACAGCGAGATCGATCTCGCTGACAGCGAAGGTTAGAGCAAAAATTTCTCGCCGACAGCGGATTTTTCCCGAGAGTTTTTGGTTCCGAAAAATATTAGCTCGCCGACGGCGAGAAAAATCTCGCTGACAGCTAGGTCGCGAAAAACACTTTAATTGACCGGTCAAAAATACTATTCATCATCCCCAACCTCTCATTTTCCCAAAAACTACCCTAGGGCTCACGAAATTTCGGATTTAGAGGCGATTTCATCACTAAAAAACACCGGATTTCATCTTCTCTTGGTAAGTGCTTCACTCCTATGCAAAAATTTTTTATTTTCACCATGTATTTTCTCCACATTGAAAAATTTTGAAAAATCCTAAATGTGGAAGAATTACTCGGTAGAAATCCATAAAATTTTTTTAATTTGATCTTAGATGTATTAGGAAGCCTCCTTAGTAATTGTCGGCATATTTTTAGGTTGTGTTGTATTTTTTTTAAAAGGGGGTCGCCTACAGAAATTGTCGGCGAATTTTAATTTAATTTAAATAAATAATTTGAAAAGTAGTATTTGATTTTGAAAATAATTTTTAAATTTGAAGATTTTTAAGATATGAAATCAAACCGATCTCACATCTCGAATAGTTTACATAAACGAGCACCGCACCACAAACCGTGTATTTATTCCTAAGGATAGATACACCGCTTGATGGTGGGGCTCGGTTAAATAAACTAGAGGATTTGTGACATCCGTTTGGTCCGCGAACCAATTTTATAAGCCGACAAATTTCCCTGCTTAATATGAAAACATTAAACGGGGTTTATATTACTCAGGTTCTTAAAGTTCCCTATAAGGGCAAGCCCCTATAGTTAATTACATCTTAAGTGACGGGAATCACCTAAGAAAACTCTCGATAACAATCAATAATTCGCTCTCAAGAATTTCAAAGTTTAAGTTTTCGAGGGATTGAAATTTGGAATTTCAATAAGGAATGGATCAAATTCGGAACATTTTATTTTGGGAATTCGAAGGAAGAGAAGTAGGAGAGATCACGGATTCGAAGCGAACTTCGGTAATCTCCCGACTATCCTATTGTTTGGCTTGGATTTAGGAAAGTCCTAATGTTTATTTAATGTTTTAATTTTGCCGATTTTAATTAATCAGGGCTTATATTTATATGATAGAATCATACAAATTGCACTGGAAGATATGAGGGTTTATGTCGTATCGGACGACTACCTCGGAATCCTAAGACCGATTAGGGCTTAATTTGCAATGCAAATGCCTAACGAAGAGTTGAGGATTTATGTTGCACTGAGCAAACTACCTCGAAGTCCTATGGCTTTGTTGTTTAATTCTAGGAAAGTTTTGTTGATGTAGATTTGTTTTGCTGATGACGATGGCCGTGCTGCCCACCATGCTCCGAGCTCCTTGTTGTTGCAGAGGTTTAGTTTTAGAAATCATAAATCAGGAGATGAGAAAAGTGTTTGGTTTAGAGAAGTCTTAATTTCCAAGTGTTTTTTGTGTTTTAATTAAAACAAATCTTAAAGTTGATTATAACGACACCGGTTAAGATCCCGCGGTTCCATCCTTCCGGCATCATTATTTTTATCGGATTCACTTAGTCCGGATGAATTTGCTAAACTCAACTCGAATGAGTTCCACACTTTCATTTAGACCGTGGGAAATCCCGTTAGCAACACGTAGGTTACATCATCCGAGGTATTCCCGATCATCCAAAAAGACGTTTTAATTTAATTGTAGTTGTAGTTTTGTGTTCCGTTTGTGATTAAATTTTGAGTTGTCTTATATTTTGAAATGTTGTGGAGGTGAATTTTATCTTGTAATGTCTTTTAATTTAGTTATGGTTTCGGTTTTGGTTTCTGTCCTAAAGGTGTAGGTTTTCATGCAATTGTTGTTTAACATGCGAGAGAAGTAAAGTGCATTGCGATTAAATAAATTGCAAGAAAGTAAATTGCAATAAAATAAAAGCGTACACGGAGGGTCTTCCCATCATCCCAAGCTGCACTTAAAACACAGTTAGAATATTTAAGCAAGTTCCTAGGTAAAGCTAAGGTAAGGGTTATGGTTTTCTACCAAATTCCTAATCCTATAGCTAGTCATTTCCTATGACGTCTAGGTTCTTTGTGTTTTTGGTTTGAAGACGATTTTCTTCATCAAAGAACAACTAAGTTCAATTGTTCTTATAAACATCCTATCATATTGAGGAAGTGTTTAAGAAGAATCTTAAACATCTTTTCAATATTTCTAGGATTGTTTGAAGTCCGAATGAACTTAATTATGTAAATGAATTGCTCGTCGGGGTTTTCGAGTTTTGTTAACTTGCTCAGTGAACTTAGGACATTTGAATATCCTTATGAGTGAAGTGACATTTCATTTAATATTCCATTTAGGAGTTATAATAGCAAAAGCTCCTAAAAGTAAAATGATATTTAATGATTTGTGATTTAATTTCAAATTAATGATTTAAGTTTGGAATAGTGTTCAAGTTATTTTAGATTTATTTTGAATTCTTTATGTCTTTATATTTAATTTAATTTAATTTAATTTAGTTTAATTTAATGTGGTTCAATTTAAATTAATTTAACTTAAGTTAATTTAATGTAATGTGATTTAATTTAATTTAATTTAATTTAATTTAATTTAATTTAATTTAATTTTATTTTTGATTTAATTTAATTTAATTTAATTTAATTTTATTTAATACTTAATTTAATTTGATTTAATTTAATTTAATTTAATTTAATTTAGTTTAATCTGATTTAATTTAATTTAATTTTTAATTTTAATTTAATATAATATATCTTCATTTAATTCTTAAATTTTTTAATTTAATTTTTAATTTTAAAGGAATTTGTTTTAATTTAATTTAAAGACTAAGTCTTTTAATGTTTTTTTTTATTTGAATTATCATTTTAATTGAGAATTAAACATTAATGAGATGATTAATTTAGGGATTTTTAAATTAAAGAATAAATCTCTCCCTAATAATATCCCTATTTTAATAATTCCAATTTTATTATTCTTCCAAATTTAATCAATTATTTAATTAAAGTTTAATCATTTTAAATTGTTTAATGGGTTTCTACCCTTCAATTATTAAATTTCAATCATCCAAATCAAGTTAGGATCAAATATTTTACTTGTTAATTTTTATTAAACCTAAAGTTTTAATTAAGGGTTAAAATTTTAATTACCATTTTGCCCTTTAAGCTTAATAATTTCATAACTCACTAAATTGAACTCAAATGAACTTGAAATTTTTATGTGACTTCACTCATATGTCAATAAAGACATGAGAGGAGAAAATGTGATTTTTCTGTATTTAATTTATTTATATAATTATTTTTAGTAGAAAATAGAGATTTTCAAGGAAAATTTGATAACATGACCAAGGGAAAGTTTCTGTCCTTAAGAAAATTAGGGGACATTCCTAATGACCAGAGGACCACTTGGACTAATTTTGGTGATTTTTTGAATTATATTTTATTTATTAGAATTATTTTAAGTTTTGGAGTGTTAATTAATTTAAAAATAAAATAAATGTTGAAAAATGAATTTTATAATTTTCAAAATTCTCTCTGATATCAAGGATTTCAGAGAACCAAATTTTATAATTTTCTGATTTTTCTTTGATTTATTATAATTATTTTAGTGAAAATGCTAGAAAAAACATTTTTTAATTTTTAAAATTACCCTAGAGCTTTAAAAATTAATATCTCACCAAATAGACTTAAGAAAAATATGGGGTTTGTTCCTAAGTGATTAAAATTCAAAATGTGACATTTTGGTGAATTTTATTATTTTTGTGATTTTTATTATTTTTTAATTATTAAAAATATTAAAATAATATTAAAAATCAACTTTTTTAGAAAATTGAAATTTTAATTTTCTTAAATTCCCCTGATATCAGAGAGACTCCAAAACCAATTTGGTTAATTTTTGAAAGGTATTTTGAAAGTTATGAATTTTTAAAGTTTATATTGGCTAAATGGCTTAATCGACCCGATTAATAGGGCTAACCAAGTCCGATTGACCTCAAATTTTTATGGTGGGCTCCTCTGATCCTAAAGGTCAGTGGAGAATTGATTTCAAGTCAATTTGATCTATGGTTAACTCTAATTAATTAGAGACCTATTTTGGGTGTTTAAGCCGATTAGAGTTATCCAAAATGAACTAACTCAAAACCTATTTTTCCTAGGGTTCTCTGGTCATAAGGAACATCACCAAATTTTCCTAGAATTTATTTCACAACATGCTATTTATTGGAATTAAAATACTTAAAACGGTGACATGAATTTGAAAAATCAATAACTCTTCATAGGGATGGCCTCGACTTTGGAAAATTCGGGGAATGTTCCCAAATTCGGAGGCTTCAAGCCCTATGGTCTCATGCCATGGTGAATTGTATGGATGCATGGAGAATCAAAACAATGCAGGGAGTAAATAATTAATTAAAAATAAAATACTGGACAAAATTAATTAATTTCTTTTCCACATTATTCTCCTCACGTTCACTCGAGCGAGAGGGTATTTTTATTTTATTTTTGTGATTTTTCTACACGGAGATATGAATTTTCCAAGTTTAGGGAATTAAATAAATAGGAAAATACCCTATTTATTTACTTATCCACGCGGCGCCGAGCACATCCTCGGCATCTCCGAACTCGCACGCGTCGCGCTCCCATTCGACGCCGCCATCCGAGTCGAGCGGCCGGGCCCCGCGGTTCTCGTGCGCGTCTCCCGATCCAGACGCCATCCGAGCCCTCCATGCGCGCGTGTATTAAATGGACGGCATCCGTTCATCGTCCATGAGCTGGTGTGATCCCGTGACCGTCCACACTCTAACCACTAAGAACTCACTCGATTCTCGATGGATTTTCGTGTTCTTATGCTCTATGGATTCGTCTTGAAGAGACGAACACATCCATACGGTAAACATGCATTGAAATTAAGGCATTTAAAATGGAGAATCTCCGGAAGCTCGGGATGAAGAATTAGTTCATACCTTTGCTCGGAGAAGTGTGGCTTCGATGCGAGAGTTGTTGCACCTTCGATTGGGTCCCGGCGAGCTCCGGATGAAGTCTCTCGGTGCAGTGAATTGTCTAGATGTGATTTCGACCAAGCCCGATCACAAAGCTTGGAGGCTGGAGCAAGCCGGGTGGCACTGGAGATGGGGCTTTTGTTGGTGGACACCTTCCCTTGGTGCAGTGAAGGTGTAGAGACAATCGATTTGGGGATTGGCTCCACTGTGGAGAAGTGTCTGGTTTTGGGCTTGGATTTCAACTGCGAAATTGAGCTCACGAGAGAAGAAATGGCGGGGGGATTTCGGTGGGGATCAAGTGCTACGTGTATGGGGAGTAGTACGGAACAATTTTGGCAGATTTTCCTTAAGGTTTGTTTCAGCACCTCTTCATGGCCGAGAGGGGTGGAGTTTAAATAGGCGGGGGCTGGAGGGCCTCCGGGGGAGTTAGGGCTTGGGATCGAGTTTGCTACGGTGAGGAGAAGAACGGCCATGGTGACCACGTAGGCATGGGGCGGCTCGGCGAGGAGAATTTCAATGTTGGCTCACTCCCGAGGTCTCGGGCATGGCGTTTTCCGGCGGTCGGGTGGCCGGCCGGCCGAGCATGGGTCACCCTCGAGGTCGGGTGGGTCAGGGCTGGAGGCTTGTGCAGTCAATTAGCATTGGCCATGTGTAAAGGGTTTGAATCAAAGTGGAATGGGAAAGGGCTAGTTTTGGGTCTAAATGGGTCAACCCTTGGTTTTGGGTTAGGTTCACCCTCCAAGGCCAATTTGGGCTGAAGGGAAAGTCACTTGGATCGGCTTGATTAGTGGGGTCGAGTCACAATCCAAGTACAATTAAGCTTAAGCGAGAGTTAGGGGAGACATGGGAGTGGTTAATTATTCTTAAGAGAATCATTAAAGGGTCCCCTCTTCTTGCCATTTTGGGTATGGTGAAGTGTCCAAGGCTTTCATGGCTCACATGTGGCTCATGCATGGCTTCATGGCTCACCTTTGGCTTGGGAAAGCTTGGTCAATTTCATGAAAATGGATTTTAGGAATATTTTGGTATTTTTGGGTAATTTGGCATGATTCTTGATTTAGATTTATTTGATGATGGAATTGAAACTTAGGGAATGATTTTCATCAAATGGATGACAAATGAAAATGTCATATGGGCTTTAGAATCAATTTTGGGCCTTTGGATGTGGTTTTAGATGGGCTTTTAAATGGTTTAGGAAAGTGGGCTTTTGAATTTTAAAATGGATTTTGGGATGAAATTTTGGTAAAGGCTTGGGCCAAATAATTGTTGAGTTTGGTTTAGGGATGTGTCATGAGTGGTTTGAAACAAATTTGAGGTGATTTGGGTTTGAATTGGGTTGGATATGGGCCTTTTTGGTAAAGTGGCTAAGGTGGGCCAAAATGGGCTACCATGGGCCAAAGTTGGGCTAGAGTTGAAATTGATGTAAAATTAATGTTGGGAGATGTTTATAGGAGTGTCTCAAAGAGATTTTGGCTTTGATGGGTTTTGATTTTAGGATTTGGGCTCATGCTGGGCTAGGCTTAGGTTTAGGTCGAAATTGGGCTTTTTGATTTTGGGTTGAATTTGAGTGGGGTTTGGGTCTAAATTTTGAGCAAATAATGTTAGTGTTTTGTTTATGGGGATGTTAAGGAAGGTTTGGAAAAGATTTGGGGTTAATTGGAGTTGAATTAGGTGAGTTTGGGTTAGGTTTGGGTCATGGGTCCAAATTGGGCTTTAAGGCCAAAAGTGAAATTGGATCCAAATGCCAATTAAATTGGGCTTGAATTTGGTCTAGATTGGTATTGGGGATGTTGAATTGAAGTTTAGAATTGAATTGGACCAGAATTTGGGTCAATTGGGTAGGTTTGGTTTGATATTGGGTTCACTTTGGGTTAAAATGGGTCAAATTGGGGGTTTTGATAAAAGTGGGGTAAATTGACAAAATTGGCCCATGGTGTAGTTGAACAAAATAAAATTGGGAATATTTGGGATTTTCTGGAATTTTTTTGGGAATTTTCTGAATTTTTGGATTTTTGGGTCAAGAGGGGTATTTTGGGTATTTGGAGGGTATTGGGAGGTATTTTTGGAATTTTTGGCATTTTTGGCTAGGAATGGTCAATTTGAGTGATGTGGAAGTGTTTAGGAATGGTTTTGAGGAATTTTGGGTAATTTGGAAATTTTGGAGGATTTTGGGTAGTTTCAAGGGCATTTGGTAGGGTTGGTGGGTGTAGGGTCCTTGGGGTCAAAAATTGAAAATTTGGAAAATGGAAGATTAGGTGAATGTAAGTGGAATAAAATCATTTTGGTTGAGCCATGAAGCCACATCAAGCCCACATGAGCCATGAAGGGTCTCATTTGAGGCATTCACCATGTTGTTCCTAACCCTCTTAGCCGAGGGCTTAGGGGTTAAGGACCATCCATGTGAATCACCTTTATGAGTCGGGAGGCCAAGTTAGGTATAGGGGTGTGATTTGAAGAGGTGTGTGAAAGTGTAGTGCACGGGTGTAGTGTGTGTGCAAGTCGACCCTTCACCGGACCGGAGCCGCCGGGGCGATCCTAAGGCCGAGGAGTCCATAGGAGCTCATCCTTTAAACTTCCACATTTGATCTCGACCCTCCGGGTGATTAGGGGTTTACAATCAAGTTTGTGGAGTTTGCGGGGAGTTAAGAAGTGGTTTGAAATTCTAGGTGGTGGGTCCCAATTCTAGTCCTCTAAGATAGTCGAAGGAAAAGCTGAAGGCTAGATCCTAAGTACTAAAGAGAAGAAGAGAAGACCTCATCAAAAATGAGGTCAACAAATGGACCCCGATAGGTGTGGTGGGCTGACGGAGCACACGCGCGTATTGGTGTTGACCGAAGCGATCAACAAAACCAACACAAAAGTCCAAGTGACAAACTTAGGACAGAGTAGAAGAACTTCCGCTGGGGAGTGTCAAGTGTATCTCTAAGACTGGAGATTCTTGAACTCTCGCTGGGGAAAGGAAAAGGGAGGTGGATCCCAAATCACATGATCTGGGAGAATTTCGATTTAAATCTTTGTTTCAGTCTAAATTTTGGTGTGTGAGTTTAGATTTCAATTTGGAGTTTCAATTTAGATTGAAGTTTTGTCAAGATTAATTTTGAAGGAATTTGATTTGAAATGAAAATTGGAATTTTGAGGTTTTAGATGTAACATCTTCAACCCCAAAAGAAGATCGAATCGATTGAATTGGATCATTACAATGAGGAAAGATCTCGGAGTAATGCGGTATTGGATGTAAAATCCTTAACCTCGAGAGTTTGATTTTGATGTATTTCGGTGCGATAGGGAAAGAATCCTAAAGCGGTGCGATCTTGGATGTAAAATCCTCGACCCGAGAGTTTGAATTGATGTATTTCGGTGCGGTAGGAATAGAATCCTAAAGCAGTGCAGTCTTGGATGTAAAATCCTCGACCCAAGAGTTTGAATTGATGTATTTCAGTGCAATAGGGAAAGGACCCTAAAGCAGTGCAGTCTTGGATGTAAAATCCTCGACCCAAGAGTTTGAATTGATGTATTTCAGTGCAGTAGGAAGAGAATCCTAAAGCAGTGCAGTCTTGGATATAAAATCCTCGACCCAAGGTTTGAATTTGATGTATTTCAGTGCAGTAGGAAGAGAATCCTAAAGCAGTGCAGTCTTGGATATAAAATCCTCGACCCAAAAGTTTGAATTGATGTATTTCGGTGCGGTAGGAAGAGAATCCTAAAGCGGTGCGGTCTTGGATATAAAATCCTCGACCCAAGAGTTTGAATTGATGTATTTCGGTGCGGTAGGAAGAGAATCCTAAAGCGGTGCGGTCTTGGATATAAAATCCTCGACCCAAAGGTTTGAATTTGATGTATTTCGGTGCGGTAGGAAGAGAATCCTAAAGCGAGTGCGGTCTTGGATATAAAATCCTCGACCCAGAGGTTTGAATTTGATGTATTTCGGTGCGGTAGGAAGAGAATCCTAAAGCGGTGCGGTCTTGGATATAAAATCCTCGACCCAAGAGTTTGAATTGATGTATTTCGGTGCGATGAGGAAGAGAATCCTAAAGCGGTGCGGTCTTGGATATAAAATCCTCGACCCAAAGGTTTGAATTGATGTATTTCGGTGCGGTAGGAAGAGAATCCTAAAGCAGTGCAGTCTTGGATATAAAATCCTCGACCCAAGGTTTGAATTTGATGTATTTCAGTGCAGTAGGAAGAGAATCCTAAAGCAGTGCAGTCTTGGATATAAAATCCTCGACCCAAAAGTTTGAATTGATGTATTTCAGTGCAGTAGGAAGAGAATCCTAAAGCAGTGCAGTCTTGGATATAAAATCCTCGACCCAAGAGTTTGAATTGATGTATTTCAGTGCAGTAGGAAGAGAATCCTAAAGCGATGCGAGTCTTGGATATAAAATCCTCGACCCAAAGGTTTGAATTTGATGTATTTCGGTGCGGTAGGAAGAGAATCCTAAAGCGGTGCGGTCTTGGATATAAAATCCTCGACCCGAGGTTTGAATTTGATGTATTTCGGTGCGGTAGGAAGAGAATCCTAAAGCGGTGCGGTCTTGGATATAAAATCCTCGACCCAAGAGTTTGAATTGATGTATTTCGGTGCGGTAGGAAGAGAATCCTAAAGCGAGTGCGGTCTTGGATATAAAATCCTCGACCCAAAGGTTTGAATTGATGTATTTCGGTGCGGTAGGAAGAGAATCCTAAAGAAGTGCGAGTCTTGGATATAAAATCCTCGACCCGAGGTTTGAATTGGATTGAGGTTTGATGTGAGATCCGGAAAGATCGAATTTGAGATTTGATTTTTTGAGTGAGATTTGATTTAAGATGCGGAAGATCGAATTTGAGATTTGATTGAGATTTGGAATCTGGAAAGATTGAACTTGAATTTGATTGAGATTTGATTTAAGATCTGGAAGATCGAATTTGAGATTTGATTGAGATTTGGAATCTGAAAAGATTGAACTTGAATTTGGAAGGATGAGTTTGAACTCGGTTGAAATTTGATTTAAGATTTGATTTGAAATTTGGAAGATCACATTTGAAATTTGATTGAGAATTTGATTTAACATTTATGTTGATTTTGTTTATCTTTTAATGATTCAAATTTTATTTTATCGTTTATTTAATGTTCATGTGAATTTGGTGTTTGTCATTTTTAGATTTTTTTTTTTTTAGAAAGTTTTCTTTTATTATTTTTTATTTCTTTTCGTTCTTTGTTCGAAGTTCATTTAACTTTAATGGCGTTTCCCAATCAATTTGCACAAAAGAGGTGAAGGCCAAAAATGTGACATGGTCACTTTCATTCCAATCATGTAGAAGATACATCATACATCTTGATGCGGAATATATTTCATACAATCCATGTAAACTCAAAACGGATCTGTGTATGATCTTTGTCGATCCATCCAAAGAAGCATCCGTCAAAAATCCATGTACGAATAGTGGGGTACATGGTCGATAACATCACCTTCCAAGCCATCCTTGGCAAGGATGCCGTATGGATGTACGTTGGAGGTGTGATATTTTCCATGTAACTCACGGCTCGTAAGGTCGGAGGCTCTCTAGCTCCGAGTGCAGTCGGAAATGGTAAGGTGTCTTTACGTCGTCCATTCTCACGAACGTAAGCGAGATCCGCTTCTGCGGTACTCCTGGTATGCAATGCTTGGCGACATCCGCTCCGTTGCCTTTCGGTATCATGACGGAACCTACCGGTAGTGGTATTTTTTCGGCCCTCGGAACTCACCGGGCCTGTTATCCGGAGGTCGGATCCGAACATGATGTTACACTCGCTCGGGAAAGAGGCTGTGCGAGAAGGCTGACAAAATCATGGTGATCTATGTGTGGGGGTATACAGTCACCCTGTTTGTAGATGTTGATAATGCAACTATTGGGTATGCAATTTGCTGGCAATACCCTCCATGTTATCAATCTCTTTACCATTCTCTTGATGACTAATGGCATCGGATCCACTTGCCCATGACGGAGTATTCCGGCGGGTTTCCCTTCTGTCCTCGACGAAGTTGTAACGACATCCACATTGTATTGTGATTCTTCCTTTCCACGGCATCCATCTCCGGGGTTCCGAGTATGTGTTTTCCCTTAGGCGGCCCGCTCGGCCCATTCTTTTCAAATCCCGGATGCAATCCACGATTTCTTCTTGTTCATATTACGAGAATACGTACGTATGTAATTCGAGGCCTTCCGAGTATATTGATTCTTCCGCCTCTAATTCTCTCGAAGTATTCGAAGGTTTTCTTTTCAACATTACGCATTCTCTCCAGCTCGTATTCCGGAATGATCTGCAGATGGCGAGGCCTGGTGACATATTGTGGAATATAGGGTTCAATCCCTTCACGTTCTCCTGCATACCTCGGCTCCTCAGGGATGATGCCTGTCGGGACATCCCCCGGGGTTGCTTCCGCAACAAGGTCATGCATCACTGCTGGTTCTATCCGGTGGCGTGGTAGCCTTCTTTCTTCTGATCTTCTGGAGATTTCCACAGTTCTTTCTGTCATCTTAGGAGCTGGCCTCCTTTCTTCGGAGTTCCGGTGAACCGGTGTCCTTGAAGTGTATGCACCGACATTAGCTAGCTTGTCTCGTCGCGGCCGGTCCGCGGCTAGTTTTGTTAACATCTTACGGATACGGCGATTCTTATTTCTTCGTTGCGTAGGCTGTGAGAGTAGCTCTTCGAACTTCTTGAATCTCTGTAGGCGCGGCGGCGACAAGTACGCAGCCTGCTGTAGCGACTACGGACTTCATTTTCTTATCTTCTTCGATGTTTGTCTTTCTTTTCTTGTTCTTTGGATTGGTGGCTTGGGCCACCTACTTTCATCACTTGTACGTCCGGGCGAGTTCTTCTCGGTCAACCGGGACCCGGTCACTTTCCTCGTATCGTAGGCTCTGCTGGTGCGAAATCCGAGTCAATCTCGATTATCGCTCCATCTTTCACCCTCTTTTCATCGAGTGCAAGGCTTACGCCATTCTTAAAGTTCAAGACCAACCGCCCGCTCGACATTTCCTGCGAAAAGACAAGGAAAAGGATCGGGGGTCATACTAAGAACAAGAACATCAA
>JAKZJZ010002401.1:0-17001 GCA_022702705.1 Papilionanthe hookeriana x Papilionanthe teres
TACCACTTTTTAGAAAATTTAATTTCTGGTAAATGGCTTCAAAAACTTGATGTGTGAGGTTTACTTTTATAATTTTATATTTAAATTTTATCGTAAAAGTCACAATTTTAAACGCAAATATACGTATCGTTCAAGTAATACATGGCTCTAGTAGAGTCCTGGTTATCGATCCCACAGGGATATTGAAAAAAGGTAAGAGAAACAATATAATTTTGATAGCAATATATAAATACTCTCTTTTTTTTTCTTTTTTTATATGTATGTATATATTCAAATTTAATAAACTAATAAATTTTACTAAAGGAAAGTAAGCAATAAGCTGGAAAGTAAAGTAAGCAGTAATTAAAATTCAATGCAATTATAAAAACTACTTTCTCCTTTCTCAACTAATCCAAGAATTATAGACTAATTATCATTTGTAAGGAATTAAGATTATGGTATTGTGTCAAATAGAAGCATTCATATTCTATACCCTTTGGTCCAGGTGCAAAGAATATTGACTAATCTATAGAATGGGCTTCAGATGTGTTATTAGTAGAATGGGTTAATCTTGGCTCACACTACTAGATGTCCAAGGGTGGCTATGGTCGGCCCTACCAGTGACCCATTACCTTTCTATAAACCAAATTATTAGAATTTAGTTTGTGAGTCTAAAAACTAATTAATTTTTTGCTCATTAAATATTATCTTCCTATTTATTTGCACTTCACTTTAAATAATCTGCGTATAACCTGCGATTACCTAAAGATTCATGTGATATCTACTAGTTAAGAATTTATCTCTGGATAGGTCTCAAAATTCTTCAACAGATTTTAACAATTTAAATGGCCAATTTAAAAAGTAAACTAAGATCAGGTATTAATATCATCACAATAATTTAAAATATTATATATTTAATTCTCCTACAAAATTATTTAATTTATAATCTTTTCATAGATGAAAGGAGAAAGATAACTAACTACTCAGAACTCATTGAAATAACACAACAAAACATATTTATAAAATTTTGAACCAAAGTAGAAATACTTATCTGAAGTGTTCCTTCAAGAGATCCGCTGACTTCTACTGACTCCAAAGCAATGATAAAAGACTCCAACAGCAATAACACACAATAAACACTCAAAATAAACTCTATAGATACAAAATAAAGTGGCACCCTAAGTATGGAAGAGAATAAATAAAATTAAAGATGAGAGAGAAGATGGTAAAATACTAAAAGGGAGGGGTTTTGATATTAGGGATATGATTTTTTCTGTAGAGTGGGCCTCTATTTATAGAGCTCTGAATTTGACCAGGGGTTACTTAAGACACCTTGTTGACCTCATTTTTGATGAGGTCTTCTCTTCTTCTCTTTAGTACTTAGGATCTAGCCTTAGGCTTTTCCTTTGACTGTCTTAGAGGACTAGAATTGAGACTCACCTTTTAGAAATTCAAACCACTTCTTAACTCCCTGCAAACTCCACAAACTTGATCGTAGACCCCTAATCACCTAGAGGGTTGAAATCAAATGTGGAAGTTTAAAGGATGAGTTCCTATAAGACTCTTTGGCCTTAGGACCGCCTCAGGTGGCCCGGTCGCAGTGAAGGGGCTGACTTACACACACACTACACTTATACACTACACCTACACACTACACTTCCACATAACTCCTAAAACCACACCCATACCTAACTTGACCTCCTGACTCATGTAGGTAATTCACATGGATGGTCCTTAACCCCTAAGCCCTTGGTTAAGAGGGTTAGGAACAACATAGTGAATGCCTCAAATGAGTCCCTTCATGGCTCATGTGGGCTTGATATGGCTTCATGGCTCAACCAAAATGATTTATTTCCATTTACATCCACCCAATCTTCAATTTCCCAAATTTTCAATTTTTGACCCCCCGGGACCCTACACCCGCTTAGCCTACCCAAAACCCTTGAAATTACCCAAATTTCTCAAAAATTTCCAAATTACCCAAAATTCCCCAAAATCAATCCCAAACATTTCCACATCACTTAAATTGATCATCCATACCCAAAAATACCAAAAATTCCAAGAAAACCTCCCAATACCCTCCAAATACCCAAAATACCCCTCTTGGCCTAAAAATCCAAAAATTCAGAAAATTCCCAGAAAATTCCAGAAAATCCCAAATATTCCGAATTTCATTTTGTCCAACTACACCATGGGCCAATTTTGTCAATTTACCCTACTTTTGTCAAAACCCCCAATTTGACCCATTTTAACCCTAAGTGCACCCAATGTCAAGCCAAACCTACCCAATTGACCCCAATTTTGGTCCAATTCAATTCTAAACTTCAAATCAATATCCCAAATACCAATATAGACCAAATCCAAGCCCAATTTGATTGACATTTGGATCCAATCTCACTTTTGGCCTTAAAGCCCAATTTGGACCCATGACCCAAACCTAACCCAAACTCACCCAATTCAATTCCAATTAACCCCAAACCTTTTCTAAATCTTCCTTAACATTCCCACACACAAAATACTAACATGATTTGCCCAAAATTTAGACCCAAACCCTACTCAAACTCAACCCCAAGGTTAAAAGGCCCATTTTCGACCTAAACCCAAACCTAGCCCAAATGAGCCCAAACCCCAAAATCAAAGCCCAACCAAAGTCAAAACCTCTTTGAAACACTCCCATAAACATTTCTCAACATTAATTCTACATCAATTTCAACCCTAGCCCAACATTGGCCCAACTTGGCCCACTTGGACCTATATTGGCCCATTCACCAAAAGAGCCCAAATTCAACCCAATTCAAATCCAAATCACCCCCAATTTGCTTCAAGTCACTCATGACACATCCATGAGCTAAACCCAACAATTATTTGGCCCAACCTCTTTACAAAATTCCCATCCATAAATTCATTTTTGAACTTAAAGGCCCATTCCTTAAACCATGTTAAAAGCCCACTTCCACCAAATCCAAGACCCCAAAAATTCTTCCAAAGCCCATATGACATTTCCCCTCATCATACTTTCAATTAAAATCATCCCTAAGTCCTAAACCAATGATCAAATAATTCTAAATGAAGCTTCATCCAAATTTCCACCAAATTATCCAAAATCCTTAAAATCCTTTTTTATGAAATTGACCAAACTTTTTGCCAAGCCAAAGGTGAGCCATGAAGCCATGCATGAGCCACATGTGAGCCATGAGAGCTTTGGACACTCCACCATGCCATATTGGGTAAGAAGAGGGGGGCTTTCCTTAATCCCTAAAGCTCATTAGCCTTAATCATGTTTCACCTAAACTTAAATTTAATCCAAATATATTTGGATGGAGACTTCTCCATGCCAAACCAGCTGATCCCTTTGATCCCCCACAAGCATCCAAAGCCACCTTGAAGGGTGCACCAAGCCCAAATGGGTGGATTGACCCATTTAGACTCAAAACTAGCCATGCCCCATTCTACTTTGAATCAAAGCCTTTACACATGGCAATTGCCAATTGCTTCGCACCAAGCCCCAGCCACGACCCACCCGACCTTGAGGGTGACCCATGCTCGACCGGCCGGCCACCGGGCCGCCGAAAACTACCATGGCGGAGAGCTCACATGTGAGCCAACTTTGAAATTCTCACCTGCCGAGCTGCCCCATCCCCAGTGGCCATTGTAGGCTCGTTCTTCTCTTGCCAAGAGCAGCCGATCCCAAGCCCTAACTCTCCCCGGGAGGCCCTCCACCCTCTCCTATTTAAACTCCACCCCTCTCGGCCATGAAGAGAGCCGAGCACAAACCTTGCCGAAACTCGCCAAAATTGTTCCGGACCCTTCTCCACCCCTAGAGCACTCGATCCCCAGGTGAGATCCCCCTGCCATTTCTTCTCTCGCGAGCTCAATTTCGGAGTTGAAATTCCACCCAAAACCGGGACACTTCTCCACAGTGGACCAATCCTCAAATTGATTGGTTATACACCTTCACCGGACCAAGGGAAGGTGTCCACCGTAAAAGCCCCATCTCCGAAGCCACCCGGTTGCTCCAGGCCTCCAAGCTTTGTGATCGGGCTTGGTCGAAATCCAACCTAGACAATTCACCGGACCAGGAGACTTCATCCGGAGCTTGCTAGGATCCAATCGAAGGTGCAACAACTCTCAGATTGAAGCCACACTTCTCTGAGCAAAGGTATGAGCTAATTCTTTATCCCGAGCTTCTGTAGGTTCTCCATTTCAAATGCCTTAATTTCAATGCATGTTAACCGTATAGATGTGTTCGTCTCTTCAAGACAAATCCATAGAGCATAAGAACATAAAAATCCATTGAGTATCGAGTGAGATCTTAGGGATTTAGTGTGGACGGCTCTCGGGTGAGGACGCTCGGGGACGATGAACGGATGCCGTCCATTCAATACACGCGCGGACGAACGGCTCAGATGGCGTCGGACCAGGAGACGGTACGAGAACCGCGGGGCCAGGGCTGCTGACTCAGGTGGCGGCGTCAAATGGGAGCGCGACGCGTGTGCCTTCGGAGATGTCGAGGTTGACGCGGCGCTGTTGACCTCATTTTTGATGAGGTCTTCTCTTCTCTCTTTAGTACTTAGGATCTAGCCTTAGGCTTTTCCTTTGACTGTCTTAGAGGACTAGAATTGGGACCCGCCTTTTAGAAATTCAAACCACTTCTAAACTCCCTGCAAACTCCACAAACTCGACCATAGACCCCTAATCACCTAGAGGGTTGAAATCAAATGTGGAAGTTTAAAGGATGAGTTCCTATAGGATTCTTCGGCCTTAGGATCGCCCAGGTGGCCCGGTCTCGGTGAAGGGGCCGACTTACACACACCACACTTATACACTACACCTACACACTACACTTCCACATACCTCATAAAACCACACCCATACCTAACTTGACCTCCTCGACTCATGTAGGTGATTCACATGGATGGTCCTTAACCCCTAAGCCCTTGCGCAAGAGGGTTAGGAACAACATAGTGAATGCCTCAAGTGAGTCCCTTCATGGCTCATGTGGGCTTGATATGGCTTCATGGCTCATCCAAAATGACTTCTTTCCACCCAAATTCACCCAATCTTCAATTTCCCAAATTTTCAATTTTTGACCCCCGGGACCTTACACCTACTAAACCTACCCAAAACCCTTAAAATTACCCAAATTTTTGCAAAATTTCCAAATTACCCAAAATTTTCCAAAATCAATCCCAAACATCTCCACATCACTCAAATTGATCATCCATACCCAAAAATACCAAAGATTCCAAAAATACCCCCCAATACCCTCCAAATACCCAAAATACCCTTCTTGGCCTAAAAATCCAAAAATTCAGAAAATTCCCAGAAAATTCCAGAAAATCCTAAATATTCCCAATTTCATTTTTTCCAACTACACCATGGGCCAATTTTGTCAATTTACCCTACTTTTGTCAAAACCCCCAAATCGACCCATTTTAACCCAAAGTGGACCCAATGTTAGACCAAACCTATCCAATTGACCCAAATTCTGGTCCAATTCAATTCTAAACTTCAATTCAACATTCCCAATACCAATTTAGACCAAATCCAAGTCCAATTTAATTGACATTTGGATCCAATTTCACTTTGGGCCTTAAAGCCCAAATTTGGACCCATGACCCAAACTTAGCCCAAACTAACCCAATTCAACTCCAATTAACCCCAAATCTTTTCTAAATCTTCCTTAACATCCCCATAAACAAAACACTAACATGATTTGCCCAAGATTTTGACCCAAACCCCACTCAAATTCAACCCAAAAGCTAAAAGGCCAAATTTTGACCTAAACCCAAACCTAACCCAAATAGGCCCAAACCTCAAAATCAAAACCCAACCAAAGCCAAAACCTCTTTGAAACACTCCCATAAACATTTCTCAACATTTATTTTACATCAATTTCAACCCTAGCCCAACATTGGCCCAAGTTAGCCCAATTCGACCTACATTGGCCCATTTACCAAATAAACCCAAATTCAACCCAATTCAAACCCAAACCACCTTAAATCTATTTCAAATTATTCATGAAACATCCCTAAACCAAAACCAACAACTATTTGGCCCAAACTTCTACAAAAATTCCCATCCATGAACACATCCTTAAACTTAAAAGCCCACTTCCCTTAAACCTTCTTAAAAACCCATCTTCATTAAATTTTAAAAGCCCAAATCATCCTAAAGCCCACATGACACTTCCCCTCATCATCCATTTGATCAAAATCACCCCTAAGTTTCAAAATCATCAATTAAACCATTCCAAATTAAGCCACATGTCAAATTACCCCCTAAATGTCAAAAATTTCTAAAACCCTTTTCATGAAACAAATCAACATTTTCCCAAGCCAAATGAAGCCATGAACAAGCCATTCTCAAGCCACATGAAGCCATGAGGGCTTTGACTTGTCATTAGTCCATTTATGGCAAGAAGAGGGGGTTCTTTCTTAAACCTCCTTTAACCTTTTTTTACCTTAATCATGTCACACACTAAACCATGTTTAGCCACCTCATCATGGATGGAGACTTCACCACTCCTTCTAAGCCGACCTAAATGATTCCCTCAGCTCAAAATCGAGCTTGGAAGGGTGCACCAAGCCCAAAATGGTGGGTTGACCCAAACCAAGCCAAAGTGAGCCTTCTCCCATTCCATTTAAATCAAACTCCTTTACACATGTCAAACCTCAATCGCCTACACTAAACCCCAGACCCCGACCCACCCGACCAAGATGGTGACCATTGCTCGGCCGGCCGGCCACTGGGCCGCCGGAAAACACCATGGCCGAGAGCTCACATGTGAGCCAACATTGAAATTCTCACTTGCCGAGCCGCCCCATGCCTAGTGGTCACCATGGCTGATCTTCTCCTCACCAGAGCAGCTGATCCCAAGCCCTAACTCCCTCTGAGAGGCCTTCCACCCTCTCCTATTTAAACTCCACCCCTCTCGGCCATGAGGGGAGCTAAGCACAAACCTTGCCAAAACTCTGCCAAAATTGTTCCGTACCCTTCTCCACTCTTAGAACACTCGATCCCCAAGTGAGATCCCCCGCCATTTCTCCTCCGTAAGCTCAATTTCGCAGTCGAATTCCACCCAAAACCAGGACACTTCTCCACGGTGAGCCAATTCTCAAATTGATTGGCTCTACACCTTCACCGTACTAAAGGAAGGTGTCCACCAACAAAAGCCCCATCTCCGAGCCACCCAGGCTTGCTCCAGCCTCCAAGCTTTGTGATCGGGCTTGGTCGAAATCATATCCGGACAATTCCCCGGACCAAGAGACTTCATCCGGAGCTCACTGGGACCCAATCGAAGGTGCAACAACTCTCGGATTGAAGCTACACTTCTCCGAGCTAAGGTATGAGTTAACTCTCCATCCCGAGCTTCGGAGATTCTCCATTTCAAATGCCTTAGTTTCAATGCATGTTAGCCGTATAGATGTGTTCGTCTCTTCAAGACGAATCCATAGAGTATAAGAACGTAAAAATCCATCGAGAATCGAGTGAGATCTTAGGGATTTAGTGTGGACGGCTCTCGGGTGAGAACACTCGGGGACGATGAACGGATGTCGTCCATTCGATACACGCGCGGACGAACGGCTCGGATGGCGTCGGACCAGAAACGGTGCGAGAACCGCGGGGCCCGGACGGATGACTCGGATGGCGGCGCCCAATCACAGCGCGACACGTACCCCTTCGGAGCCGCCGATGTTTCGCCGGCGCCGCGTGGATAAATAGATAAATAGGGTATTTAATGTATTTATTAAATATCGAAACTTTAAAAATCCATATCTTTGTGTAGAAAAATCACAAAAATAAAATAAAAATACCCTCTCGCTCAGTGAACGAGAGGAGAATAATGTGGAAAAGAAATCATTTAATTTCATCAAGTATTTTATTTTTTATAATTTTTTTACTCTCTGCATACATTTAATTCTCCATGCATGTATACAATTCACCATGGCATGAGACCATAGGGCTTTTGAAGCCTCGAACTCGGGAACATTCCCTGAATTTTCCAAGGTCGAGGCCATCTCTCGTGAAAAGTTATTTATTTTTCAAATGCATGTTGCTCGTTTTGAGTATTTTAATTCCAAAAATAGCATGTTGTGAAATAAATTCTAGGAAAATTTGGTGATGTTCCTTATGACCGGAGAACCCTAGGAAAAATAGGTTTTGGCTTAGTTCATTCAAAACAACCCTAATTGGCTTAAACACTCAAAATAGGTCTTTAATTAATTAGAGTTAACCAGGCATCAAATTGACTTGAAATCAATTCTCCACTGACCTTTAGGATCAGAGGAATCCACCATAAAAATTTGAGGTCAATTGGACTTGGTTAACCCCACTAATTGGGTTGATTAAGTCACTTAGCCATTTTAAACTTTAAAAATTCATAACTTTTAAAATACTTTTCAAAAATTCACTAAATTGGTTTTGGAGCCTCTCTGATATCAGGGGAACCTAAGAAAATTAAAATTTCAATTTTTTGAAAAAGTTGATTTTTAATAATATTTTAATATTTTAATAATTAAAAAATAATAAAAATCACAAAAATAATAAAATTCACCAAAATGTCACATTTTGAATTTTAATCACTTAGGAACAAACCCCATATTTTTCCTAAGTCTATTTAGTGAGATATTAAATTTTAAAGCCCTAGGGTAATTTTAAAATTAAAAAAAAATGTATTTTCTAGCATTTTCACTAAAATAATTACAATAAATCATAAAAAAATTAGAAAATTGTAAAATTTGCTTCTCTGGTTTCCTTGATATCAGAGAGATTTTTGAAAAATATAAAATCCATTTTTCAACATTTATTTTATTTTTAAATTAATTAACACTCCAAAACTCAAAATAATTATAATAAAAATAATATAATTCAAAAAATCACCAAAATTGGTCCAAGTGCTTCTCTGGTCATTAGAAATGTCCCCTAATTTTCTTAAGGACAGAAACTTTCCCTTGGTCTTATTATTAAATTTTCCTTGAAAATCTCTATTTTCCACCAAAAATAATTATATAAATAAATTAAATACAGAAAAATCACATTTTCTCCTCTCATGTCTTTATTGACATATGAGTGAAGTCACATAAAAATTTCAAGTTCATTTGGGTTCAATTTAGTGAGTTATGAAATTATTAAGCTTAAAGGGGTAAAATGGTAATTAAACTTTTAACCCTTAATTAAAACTTTAGGTTTAATAAAAAAAATCAACAAGTAAAATATTTGATCTTAATCTGATTTGGATGATTGAAATTTAAATAATTAAAGGGTAGAAACCCATTAAATAATTTTAAAATGATTGAACTTTAATTAAATAATAGATTAAATTTGGAGGAATAATAAATTGGAATTATTAAAATAAGGGATATTTATTAGGAAGAGATTTATTCTTTAATTTAAAAAAAATCCCTAAACTAATTATATCATTAATACTCAAATTTTAATTAAAATGATAACTCAAATTTAAAATATTAAAAGACTTAATTAAATTATTAAACTCTTTTAAAATTTTAATTAAAATTAAAAATAAAGTAAATTAAAGATAAATTAAATTAAAATTAAATTAAATTTAACAATTAAATTAAATTAAATTAAATTTAATAATTAAATTAAATTAGATTAAATAATTAAATTAAATTAAATTAAACAATTAAATTAAATTAAATTAAATTAAATTAAATTAAATAAATTAAATTAATTAAATAAAATTGAATTAAATCAAATTAAATTAAATTAAATAAATTAAATTAAATAATCAAATTAAAATTAAATCAAATCAAATTAATTAAACATCAAATCAAATTAAATCAAACTCAATCAAATTAAATTAAATTAAAACTCAATTAAAATTAAATTAAATTGAATTAAATATAACATCACCTAAAACAGAAAGAAAATAAATTTAAAGCAACTTGAACACTATTCCAAATTTAAACTCTTTAACTTAAACCAAATCATTTGAATACTAACTTACCCTTGAAAGCTTTAGTTATTATAACTCCTAAATAAAACATTAAATGAAGTGTCACTTCACTCATAGGATATTCAAATGTCCTAGTTCACCGAGCAAGTTAACAAAACTTGAAATTCTTGGACGATTAATTCATTTGTATAATTAAATTCATTTGGACTTAAAACAATCCTAGAAATATTGAAAAGATGTTTAAGATCCTTCTTAAGCACTTCCTCAATATGATAGGACATTTATAAGAACAATCGAATTTGATTATTCTTTGATGAAGAAAATCGTCCTTAAACCAAAACACAAAGAACCTAGACGTCATAGGAAATGACTAGCTATAGGATTAGGAATTTGGTAGAAAACCATAACCTTTCCCTTAGCCCTTACCTAGGAACTTGCTTAAGTATGCTAATCGTGTTTTAAGTGCAAATTGGGATGACGGGAAGACCCTCCGTGTACGCATTCGTATTATCGCAATTTACTTTCCCGCAATTTATTTTCCAACGAATTTACATTATCGCAATTTACTTTATTGCAATCGCGTTTATTTTTCTCGCATGATAAAACAACTCGTTGCATGAAAACCCACACCTTTAGGATAGCCCCTAAAACTCGAAACCAAAATTAAGTTAAAAGTCATTGCAAGATAAAATTCACCGCCACAACATTTCAAAATATAAAACAACTCAAAATTTAATCACAAACAGTAACACAAAACTACAATTACAACTAAATTAAAACGTCCCGTTGGATGATCGGGAATACCTCGGATGATGTAACCTACGTGTTGCTAACGGGATTTCCCACGGTCTAAATGAAAGTGTGGAACTCATTCAGCTGAGTTTAGCAAATTCATCCGGACTAAGTGAATCCGATAAAAATAATGATGCCGAAGGATGGAACCGTGGGATCTTAACCGGTGTCGTTATAATCAACTTTAAGATTTGTTTTAATCAAAATATAAAAAAAAAACACTTGGAAAATTAAGACTTCTCTAGACCAAAACACTTCTCTCATCTCCTGATTTATGACTTCTAAAACTAAACCTCTGCAACAATAAGGAACTTGGAGCATGGTGGGCAGCACGGCCATCGTCGTCGCAGAAACTCGAACCTACTTCAGCAAAAACTTTTTAGAATTAAATAACCAAGCCATAGGACTTCGAGGTAGCTTCGCCTAAGTGCAACATAAATCCTCAACTCTTCGTTAGGCATTTCGCATTGCAAATTAAGCCCTAACCGGTCTTAGGATTCCGAGGTAGTCGTCCGATACGACAATAAACCCTCACATCTTCCAGTGCTATTTGTTTGATTTTATCATACAAACATAAGCCCCGATTAATTAAAATCGGCAAGATTGAAATATCAAATAAACATTAGGACTTTCCTAAATTCAAGCCAAACAATAGGATAGTCGGGAAATTACCGAAGTTCACTTCGAATCGCAATTTCTCTTACCCCTCTTCCTTTGGATTCATAAAACAAAATGTTCCAAAATTTGATCCATTCCCTATCGAAATTCCAAAATTCAATCTTTGAAAACCTTAAACTTTCGAAATTCTCGAGAGCAGCATTATCGGTTATTATCGAGAGTTTTCTTAGGTGATTCCCGTCACTTAAGATGTAATTAACTATAGTGGCTTGCCCTTATATGGAATTTTAAAGAACCCGTGTAATATAAACCCTGTTTAATGTTTTCATATTAAGCAAGGGAAACTTGTCGGCTTATAAAATTGGTTCGCAGACCAAACGGATGTCACTAATCTTCTAGTTTATTTAATCAAGCCCCACCATCAAGCAGTGTGTCTATCCTTAGGGATAGATACACGGCTCATGGTGTGGTGCTCGTTTATATAAACTATTTGGGATGTGAGGTCGGTTTAATCTCATATCTTAAAACCTTCAAATTTAAAATTATTTTCAAAATCAAATACTACTTTTCAAATTATTTATTTTAATTAAATTAAAAATTCGCCGACGATTTCGTTAGGCGACCCTCTTCAAAATAAAACACGACCCGAAAATATGCCGACAGTGCGCGCGTGGATAAATAGAAAATTAGGGTATTTTTCTATTTATTTAATTCCCTAAACTTCAAAAATTCATATCTCCGTGTAGAAAAATCGAAAAATAAAATAAAAATACCCTCTCGCTCAGTGAATCGAGGAGAATAATGTGAAAAAGAAATCATTTAATTTCATCAAGTATTTTATTTTTTATAATTTATTTACTCTCTACATTATTTTAATTCTCCATGCATGCATACAATTCACTATGGCATGAGACCATAGGAGCTTTGAAGCCTCTGAATTTGGGAACATTCCTCGAATTTTCCAAAGTCGAGGCCATCCCTATGAAGAGTTATTGATTTTTCAAGTTCATGTTACCGTTTTCGAGTATTTTAATTCCAATAAATAAGCATGTTGTGAAATAAATTCTAGAAAAATTTGGTGATGTTCCTTGCGACCAAAGAACCCTAGGAAAAATAGGTTTCGACTTAGTTCATTTAAAACAACCCTAATCGGCTTAAACACCCAAAATAGGTCTTTATTTAATTAGAGTTAACCAGGCATCAAATTGACTTGAAATCAATTCTCCACTGACCTTTAGGATCAGAGGAATCCACCATAAAAGTTTGAGGTCAATTGACTCGGTTAGCCCCATTAATTGGGTTGATTAAGCCACTTAGCCATTTTAAACTTTAAAAATTCATAACTTTTAAAATACCTCTCAAAAATTCACTAAATTGGTTTTGGGGCCTCTCTGATATCAGGGGAACCTAAGAAAATTAAAATTTTAATTTTCTAAAAAAGTTGATTTTTAATAATATTTTAATATTTTAAATAATTAAAAAATAATAAAAATCACAAAAATAATAAAATTCACCAAAATGTCACATTTTAAATTTTAATCACTTAGGAACAAATCCCACATTTTTCTTAGGTCTATTTAGTGAGATATTAAATTTTAAAGCTTTAAGGTAATTTTAAAATTAAAAAAAATGTATTTTCTAGCATTTTCACTAAAATAATTATAATAAATTATAGAAAAATCAGAAAATTGCAAAATTTGCTTCTCTGATTTCCTTGATATCAGAGAGATTTTTTTGAAAATTATAAAATCCATTTTTCAACATTTATTTTATTTTTTAAATTAATTAACACTCCAAAACTTAAAATAATTATAATAAAAATAATATAATTCAAAAAATCACCAAAATTGGTCCAAGTGCTTCTCTCGGTCATTAGGAATATCCCCTAATTTTCTTAAGGACAGTAAACTTTCCCTTGGTCATGTTATTAAATTTTCCTCGAAAATCTCTATTTTCTACCAAAAGTAATTATATAAATAAATTAAATACGTGAAAAATCACATTTTCTCCTCTCATGTCTTTATTGACATATGAGTGAAGCCACATAAAAATTTCAAGTTCATTGGAGTTCAATTTAGTGAGTTATGAAATTATTAAGCTTAAAGGGTAAAGTGGTAATTAAATTTTTTAACCCTTAATTAAAACTTTAGGTTTAATAAAAAATTAACAAGTAAAATATTTGATCCTAATCTGATTTGGATGATTGAAATTTAAATAATTAAAGGGTAGAAACCCATTAAGCAATTTTAAAATGATTAAACTTTAATTAAATAATGGATTAAATTTGGAAGAATAATAAAATTGGAATTATTAAAATAGGGATATTATTAGGAAGAGATTTATTCTTTAATTTAAAAATCCCTAAATTAATTATTTCATTAATATTCAATTCTTAATTAAAATGATAACTCAAATTTAAAATATTAAAAGACTCAATCATTAAACTAAATTTAAATTATTAAACTCTTTAAAAAAATTTCAATTAAAGTTAAATAAAAAATTAAATTAAAATTAAATTAAATTAAATTAAACTAAAATTAAATTAAATCAAATTAAATCAAATTAAATTAAATTAAATTAAATTAAATCAAATTAAATCAAATTAAATCAAATTAAATCAAATTAAATTAAATTAAACAAATTAAATTAAATTAAATTAAATTAAATTAAATTAAATCAAATTAAATTAAAATTAAATCAAATCAAATTAATTAAACATCAAATCAAATTAAATTGAATTAAATCGAATTAAATTAAATTAAAACTCAATTAAATTAAATTAAATTAAATTAAATATAACATCACCAAAGACATAAAGAATTCAAAATAAATCTAAAATAACTTGAACACTATTCCAAATTTAAACTCATTAATGGAAATTAAACTAAATCACAAATCATTTGAATACTAATTTACCTCGAAAGTTTTAGTTATCATAACTCCTGTATTTAACATTAAATGAAATGTTACTTCACTTATGGGATATTCAAATGTCCTAGTTCATCGAGTAAGATAACAACAAAACTTGAATTCTCGGACGATTAATTCATTTGTATAATTAAACCCATTTGACTTGAACAATCCTAGAAATATTGAAAAGATGTTTAAGATTCGTCTTAAGCACTTCCTCGATATGATAGGATGTTCATAAGAACAATTGAAATGGCTTCATGGTTCAACCAAAATGATTTCTTTCCACCTAGATTCACCCAATCTTTAATTTCCCAAATTTTCAATTTTCGACTCCGAGACCCTACACCTACTAAACCTACCCAAAACCCTCGAAATTACCCAAATTTTCGCAAAATTTCCAAATTACCCAAAATTTTCCAAAATTAATCCCAAACATCTCCACATCACTCAAATTGATCATCCATACCCAAAAATACCAAAGATTCCAAAAATACCCCCCAATACCCTCCAAATACCCAAAATACCCTTCGGCCTAAAAATCCAAAAATTCAAAAAAATTCCCAGAAAATTCCAGAAAATCCTAAATATTCCCAATTTCATTTTGTCCAACTACACCATGGGTCAATTTTGTCAATTTACCCTACTTTTGTCAAAACCCCCAAATTGACCCATTTTAACCCAAAGTGGACCCAATGTTAGACCAAACCTATCCAATTGACCCAAATTCTGGTCCAATTCAATTCTAAACTTCAATTCAACATTCCCAATACCAATTTAGACCAAATCCAAGTCCAATTTAATTGACATTTGGATCCAATTTCACTTTGGGCCTTAAAGCCCAAATTTGGACCCATGACCCAAACTTAGCCCAAACTAACCCAATTCAACTCCAATTAACCCCAAATCTTTTCTAAATCTTCCTTAACATCCCCATAAACAAAACACTAACATGATTTGCCCAAGATTTTGACCCAAACCCCACTCAAATTCAACCCAAAAGCTAAAAGGCCAAATTTTGACCTAAACCCAAACCTAACCCAAATAGGCCCAAACCTCAAAATCAAAACCCAACCAAAGCCAAAACCTCTTTGAAACACTCCCATAAACATTTCTCAACATTTATTTTACATCAATTTCAACCCTAGCCCAACATTGGCCCAAGTTAGCCCAATTCGACCTACATCGGCCCATTTACCAAATAAACCCAAATTCAACCCAATTCAAACCCAAACCACCTTAAATCTATTTCAAATTATTCATGAAACATCCCTAAACCAAAACCAACAACTATTTGGCCCAAACTTCTACAAAAATTCCCATCCATGAACACATCCTTAAACTTAAAAGCCCACTTCCCTTAAACCTTCTTAAAAACCCATCTTCATTAAATTTTAAAAGCCCAAATCATCCTAAAGCCCACATGACACTTCCCCTCATCATCCATTTGATCAAAATCACCCCTAAGTTTCAAAATCATCAATTAAACCATTCCAAATTAAGCCACATGTCAAATTACCCCCTAAATGTCAAAAATTTCTAAAACCCTTTTCATGAAACAAATCAACCTTTTCCCAAGCCAAATGAAGCCATGAACAAGCCATTCTCAAGCCACATGAAGCCATGAGGGCTTTGACTTGTCATTAGTCCATTTATGGCAAGAAGAGGGGGTTCTTTCTTAAACCTCCTTTAACCTTTTTTTACCTTAATCATGTCACACACTAAACCATGTTTAGCCACCTCATCATGGATGGAGACTTCACCACTCCTTCTAAGCCGACCTAAATGATTCCCTCAGCTCAAAATCGAGCTTGGAAGGGTGCACCAAGCCCAAAATGGTGGGTTGACCCAAACCAAGCCAAAGTGAGCCTTCTCCCATTCCATTTAAATCAAACTCCTTTACACATGTCAAACCTCAATCGCCTACACTAAACCCCACCCTCGACCCACCCGACCAAGATGGTGACCATTGCTCGGCCGGCCGGCCACCAGTGCCGCCGGAAAACACCATGGCCGAGAGCTCACATGTGAGCCAACATTGAAATTCTCACTTGCCGAGCCGCCCCATGCCTAGTGGTCACCATGGCCGATCTTCTCCTCACCGCAGCAGCTCGATCCCAAGCCCTAACTCCCTCCGAGAGGCCTTCCACCCTCTCCTATTTAAACTCCACCCCTCTCGGCCATGAGGGGAGCTAAGCACAAACCTTGCCAAAACTCGCCAAAATTGTTCCGGACCCTTCTCCACTCTTAGAACACTTGATCCCCAGGTGAGATCCCCCCGCCATTTCTCCTCCGTAAGCTCAATTTCGTAGTCGAAATTCCACCCAAAACCGGGACACTTCTCCACAGATGAGCCAATTCTCAAATTGATTGGCTCTACACCTTCACCGTACTAAAGGAAGGTGTCCACCAACAAAAGCCCCATCTCCGTGCCACCCGGCTGCTCCAGCCTCCAAGCTTTGTGATCGGGCTTGGTCGAAATCATATCCGGACAATTCCCGGACCAAGAGACTTCATCCGGAGCTTGCCGGGACCCAATCGAAGGTGCAACAACTCTCGGATCGAAGCTACACTTCTCCGAGCTAAGGTATGAGTTAACTCTCCATCCCGAGCTTCCGGAGATTCTCCATTTCAAATGCCTTAGTTTCAATGCATGTTAGCCGTATAGATGTGTTCGTCTCTTCAAGACGAATCCATAGAAGTATAAGAACGTAAAAATCCATCGAGAATCGAGTGAGATCTTAGTGGATTTAGTGTGGACGGCTCTCGGCGAGAACACTCGG
>JAKZJZ010002402.1:0-17001 GCA_022702705.1 Papilionanthe hookeriana x Papilionanthe teres
GAAGTATGTAATCCACTAGAGTTTCATTCGACCTTTGTTTCTCTACCACTAAATCACCTATAGTGATGTGGTGCTGAGAGCTCCGACAAATCGCTTAATGAAGAGGCTCTCTAGCTGCGAGAATGTCTTCACCGAACCGTTGGGTAGTCGCATACCGGTCGAAGGCGATTCCACGACGGCGCTAAAGAGCTGTCGGAAGAGTAGCGCATCGCTCCCGCCGGCATTGCAACAGCGGCACGAAAGTGTGCAACATCTTGTCGGGGGTTCCCGGTTCCATCGAAGGTCTTAAACGAGAGGTGGTACAAAGCCTTTCGGGTATTGGACGGCGTCGAATTCTTCGGGTAAGGTCTACCCGTCCGAATGGATGTCCCGTTCTTCGATTGTGCTAAGGCTTCTCGCACTTGCTGCTCTACCAAGTTCTTGATATCCTTTTCAGGGATCATACTTTGTGTTGTATCCTTTTTCAGCTGGTCATCCCCATTGACGGATGTAATCTCCTTTCCTCCGTCTACGATGTGAATGACCTGCGGGGTGTCTCTCTATGTGGTTGTACTTGACTGCGGAGAGTGGCCAGAGCTATAGCCATCTCTTCCATCCTCTTCGCCATTTGAGCGATCGTGTCGTCCTTTTCTGAAGCTGTCTCTTCATCAGTTCCGGCTCCTCTCTTTCTGCGGCTGCAGGAGCACCTTGAGAAGATGATGAAGCTCGTGTTTCAACCATGTTGATTTCTGCATATTCGTTGTCCATGAATTCCGATGAGTCGATCTCATCTCCGAACTTTTCTTCTCTTTCTTTTGCCAACCGTCGGATGTCGGTTCTCAACTTTTCCATGGCATCTTCTAGCGGAGCTTTCTGTATCTTTGTGGTTGTCATGCGATGGTTGCCGGGTCCTTTTTCACGAGTCCCCTTCATCGCGGTAGCGCTTTCTTCGGATTCAAGCCTCTCGGCGAGACTTTCTCTCTCGGGCTGTCTGTTTCGATCTCAGTCGCCCGTAGTGGGACGCTACACCATCCTTCTAGCGGCGGAAGGTCTAGGACCGGATGGTGCGTTGGCCAAATGCTTGGAAGGTGGTATCCTCCCTGATCTGTATTCACGATACTACGACGGGCGGGCTAGCCTTCATTCTCTTGCTAGGCTTTTCTATCATGACGGCGGGTTCTACTCGGGGCCCGAGACGGGATTTGGCGGCACCCGTCCTATCCTTCGTAGAATTTCCGACACGGGGCAATTTTCCTTCTTTGCTAGCTTTTCTACCAAAGTTTGCGGTCGAGCAAACGGCGTAGTTCTAGTTCTTTTCTTGCGGCTATCGTTGTAGTATGCGGGTCGAGGTAATGTGGCGGCAATCTTGCGAACATTCTCCTCGTCCTCTGCGGCGGAGAGGGGATGGAACCTGCTTCCTCCCAAAAGTGGTATGTAGTCGAGCGGTGGTGTATATTACGAGTAGCGGTGTATATTCGGCAACTGCGGAATTTCCTCCGGGAAGGCAATATCGGCGGCTACGGCTTCCCGGCGATCCTTCTATTTCTATTTCTTCTTTGGGTCTTTGTCGGCGACGGAATCTTCGAGCTGGACCCGATTTCGAAGACGGAAGGTCTTACGGGAAGATCCGTACCCTCCACGGTAACGGGTTTATCATAGTTACGGATTTCTTTCCCCTTTGATTTGGCGGAAGTCGGGGTAGGTGCGGAAACAACTAGACCGGTGGGGGTAGTAAGAGCGGTCCTCTGCGGACGGCGGTACTCCTCTCTAGTCGGGACCCTTTGCAGGGGAGGAAACTCTTGGGTCGACCTAAGGTTGAACTCAAGCAGTGGTTCCTCAGCTTCAGATACCTTGTTCGTCAGTGCAAAGAGGGAGACGTCGGTGACCTTGACGTTCGTGTTTTCAAATCCCTGTCCAAATCGGATGACCCCATTGTCGGGCAGCTCATCCTTATAGACAGCGAAGTCCGATCCGTTGGTGAAGGAGAAAATCGGTTTCGGGGCTTCCATTTCGCGGGGTAGATTCGGTTGTCGGTCCCAAGTTATGCTTCTTTTCTTCGGGACGAAAAGAAAGGAATTGAAAGAGTCCGAACTCATTCTTTGTTCATGTATTTATAAAAAAGAATCATTTGTTAAAAGAATCACTTATTAGAGGGTTTGTTTATTTAGAACGGAATGTTCGAAAGGTGTAGAGAAGGTAAGGAATCCGATTCGGAAAGGAAAAGAAAGTCTTAAGCAAGACTTCCCGACTCGAAGGATCACTCCTAAACTAACACCTATCGGGGGTCCACCCACCTCGGAAATGAGGTAAAAGGATCTCGGAACCTCTCTGTTTAGGGGTGTCTAAACGAGTGGCTCCTAAATCCGAGAGAATGTTGGCTATACTTGTTCAAGATAGAAATGAACATAGTATTCCAACGGAAAGAAGGGTAGTTTGATCCATTAGGGACATGGATACACTACCGATTTTTGAAAGCGGAATTATTTGATTATAATGGAGAGAGGAATCATCCCCAGCGGAGTCGCGGAAATCTGTCGGCATATTTTTAGGTCGTGTTTTATTTTGAAGAGGGGTCGCCTAACGAAATCGTCGGCGAATTTTTAATTTAATTAAAATAAATAATTTGAAAAGTAGTATTTGATTTTGAAAATAATTTTAAATTTGACGGTTTTAAGATATGAGATTAAATCGATCTCACATCCCAAATAGTTTATATAAACAAGCACCGCACCACAAATCGTGTATCTATCCCTAAGGATAGACACACTGCTTGACACTCCCCAGCATCCTCCCCATTATTTATTGCTCCATCGAGTTGGTCGGCCTCGAGCTCACGAGCATCAATTTCCAAGTATGCTAGCGTTCGAAGACTCATTATATTGATTGATGCTCCTGGATCCACCAATACTCTGGAGAGCGTAAACTTCCCAATTGTAACTGAAATGTACAACGGTTGGTTGTGATCTGCTGTCCCAAGTAGTAGGTCATTGTCAGTGAAGGTAACACCTCGTTGTTCCTTTAACGAGCAAACCTCATCTAAGGAATCTCCGGCCATTTGAGCTAAGCAAATTTCCGGATCGAAGTAAGGCCTTGATCGAGCTTCCCTCATCTCCTTTGATAAGATGAGAGCATCGTAAATGCTCGGTTTGGCCGGTAGTTTCCTAAGATGGGCTAGCACGTTGTAGTCCACTTTGTTTCCATGCGTCTCGGCTTCTTCTCGAACGGGTATGTCTTCCGTCGGGGTTGGTTCTTCTTGAACAACCACACGCTTTCCTTTGTCTTTTGGACCCATTCTTGGAGGTAGAACTTTTTCACTTCTCAAGTTGACTTCGTAATTTCTTCGAATCTAGTGTTGAGTTTGTCGGTGTCTCCTCTCGAATCGGAATGACTGGCTCTTACGGATTATCTTCCAAATGCGAAGGCTCTAACTCTATCATAAGCGGGGCTCCTCGAAACTCACGGATAGATCCGTTGCTTGTTGAACTCTCGTAGCCTCCTTGATGGATGTCTTCTTCGTCATTTTGATCGTCGAGATCATGTATGATTTGAGAATTGTTGTTGGTATCGAAATCGACGCCCGGATTGTCGCTAGTTACGTAATCGTTAGAAACGATCGAAAACGTAGCCAACGCCATCACCCTTATCATTATATGATCCCACCGAAGTGAGCGAGATAATCATACAAAATCGAGAGGTTCGAGGGATTTCTCCCCCGAATCGGAAGCAACTATCCTAGGATAAGCGGCCCCTAGTCTAGCCTTAGGAATCTCGGTCCCCTCTTCTTCGTCGATTTTCTTCTTCTCTTCGATTGTCTCTGTCGAGGTGGCTCTTCTATCGCAAGTGATAGTACCGGCTTAACAGGTCTCGAACTCTGAATTGAAGCTCGCACCGAAGCAGTTCGGATGATGTCTAAAATCTTCTTCGAAGATCTCGTCCAGGCGGTAGTCCATCCATCGTCAGTTGCATAGGGATCTATCGGGATGACGGGATCGGTTGAGATAACATTGACGGAACCTCCTTTCTGGGGTTCCTTCATGTACTCCTTCGGGATTGTTATATTTCCTTTCCGAAGGTTGTCGTTGAGCCAACTTTTAAAGGTAATGCAATCTTACATCTTGTGCCCGAAGCATCCGATGGTAGGGGCAAAAGTTGGGATCACCGTTCTTGTTGACTTCCTCCGATCTTTTAGGTTACAGCAGTTTGGAAATCTAGAGTCTTCATTAGGCTACGGAACATTTTCGGTACTTGCTTCATTTTTGAACGGATATTCTACTGCTCGAAGCTCCCTTAATGTACGTTGCGGACGCGGCGGTTGTTCATCTTGCGGAGACGGTCGATAGTCTGGACCGGGGTTCTTGGTGATTCTGTTGTGGTTGCTGCGGCCGTTCCGGTGGTATTTGCATCGGTTGCTTGCCTTTATCAACTGCTGCAACGATCCGGATTTCTTTTCGAAGGTCTTCACCGGCTTACGCTTGTCCGTCTTGTCGGCGAAACTCAATTGCTTCGCCTCTTCTTGCAAGCTTCCGGCCTTGCTTAACAACTTCTCGAAAGTCTTAATAATGAATCCTTTGAGGAGAAGTGCTATCGGACCGTGAATGCTTTTAAGCAAGATGCCGACTGCATGTTGTTCTTGCAGTTGTGGTTCACACTTCATGCTTAAGTTTCTCCATCGAAGTATGTAATCCACCAAAGTTTCATTCGGCCTTTGTTTCTCTACCACTAAATCACCTATAGTGATGTGGTGCTGAGCTCCGGCGAATCGCTTGATGAAGAGGCTCTCTAGCTCTGAGAATGTCTTCACCGAACCATTGGGTAATTCTGCATACCAGTCGAAGGCGATTCCTGACAGACTGCTGACGAACTGTCGGAAGAGTAGTGCATCGCTCCCGCCGGCATTGCAACAACTGGCACGAAAGTGTCCAACATGCTGTCGGGGGTTCCCGATTCCGTCGAAGGTCTTGAACAGAGGTGGTACGAAGCCTTTCGGGTATTGGACAGCGTCGAATTCTTCTGGGTAAGGTCTACCCGTCCGAATGGATGTCCCGTTCTTCGATTGTGCTAAGGCTTCTCGCACCTGTTGTTCTACCAAGTTCTTGATATCCTTTTCGGGGATCATACTTTGTGTCGTATCCTTTTCGATTTGGTCATCCCCATTGACGGATGTAATCTCCTTTCCTCCGTCTACAATGTGAATGACCTCTGGGGGTGTCTCTCTATGTGGTTGTACTTGACTCTGGAGAGTGGCCAGAGCTACGGCCATCTCTTCCATCCTTTTCGCCATTTGAGCGATCGTGTCGTCCTTTTCCTGAAGCTGTCTTCTCATCAGTTCCGGCTCCTCTCTTTCTGCGGCTGCAGGAGCACCTTGCGAAGCTGATGAAGCTCGTGTCTCAACCATATTGATTTATGCATATTCGTCGTCCATGAACTCCGATGAATCGATCTCATCTCCGAACTTTTCTTCTCTTTCTTTTGCCAACCGTCGGATATCGGTTCTCGACTTTTCCATGGCGTCTTCCAGCGGAGCTTTCGTGTGTCTTTGCGGTTGTCATGCGATAGGCTGTCGGGTCCCTTTTCACGAGTTCCCTTTATCGCGGTAGCACTTTCTTCGATTCCGGCCTCCTGGCGAGACTTTCTTTCTCGGGCTGTTGTTTCAATCTCAACTGCCCGGTAGTGGGACGCCACACCATCCTTCTAGCAGCAGAAGGTCTAGGACCAGATGGTCTGTCGGCCAAATGCTGGAAGGTGGTATCCTCCCTAATCTGTAATCCTGAGACTACGACAGGCGGGCTAGCCTTCATTCTCTTGCTTGGCTTTTCTGTCATGACGGCGGGCTCTACTCGGGGCCCAAGACGGGATTTGACTGGCACCCGCCCTATCCTTCGTAGAATCTCCGATACGGGGCAGTTTTCCTTCTTTGCTAACTTTTCTACCAAAGTTTGCAGTCGAGCAAACGGCGTAGTTCTAGTTCTTTTCTTGCGGCTATCGTTGTAGTATGCGGGCTGAGGTAGTGTGGCAGCAATCTTGCGAACATTCTCCTCATCCTCCGCGGCGGAGAGGGGATGGAACCTGCTTCCTCCCAAAAGTGGTATGTAGTCAGGCAGCGGTGTATATTACGGCAGCGGCGTATATTCGCGGCGAGCTACGGAATTTCCTCCAGGAAGGCAATTTCGGCGGCTACGGCTTCTCTGGCGATCCTTCTACTTCGTTTCTTCTTTGGGTCCTTGTCAGTGACGGAATCTTTGAACTGGACCCGATTTCGAAAACAGAAGGTCTTACAAGAAGATCCGTACCCTCCACGGTAACAGGTTTACCATAGTTCTGGATTTCTTTCCCCTTTGATTTGGCAGAAGTCGGGGTAGGTGCAGAAACAACTAGACCAGTGGGGGTAGTAAGAACAGTCCTCCTGCGGACGGCAGTACTCCTCCTAGTCGGGATCCTTTGCAGGGGAGGAAACTCTTGGGTCGACCTAAGGTTGAACTCAAGCAGCGGCTCTTCAGCTTCAGATACCTTGTTCGTCAGTGCAAAGAGGGAGACGTCGGTGACCTTGACGTTCGTGTTTTCAAATCCCTGTCCAAATCGGATGATCCCATTGTCGGGCAGCTCATCCTTATAGACGGCGAAGTCCGAGTCCGTTGGTGAAGGAGAAAATCGGTTTAGGGGCTTCCATTTCTTCGGGGTAGATTCAGGTTGTCGGTCCCGAGTTATGCTTCTTTTCTTTAGGACGAAAAGAAAGGAATTGAAAAGAGTCCGAACTCATTCTTGTTCATGTATTTATAAGAAGGAATCATTTGTTAAAAGAGTCACTTATTAGAGGGTTTGTTTATTTAGAACGGAATGTTCAAAGGTGTAGAGAAGGTAAGGAATCCGATTCAGAGTTGGAAAGGAAAAGAAAATCTTAAGCAAGACTTCTCGACTCGAAGGATCATTCCTAAACTAACACCTATTGAGGGTCCACCCCACCTCGAAAATGAGGTAAAAGGATCTCGGAACCTCTCTGTTTAGGGGTGTCTAAACAGTGGCTCCTAAATCCGAGAGAATGTTGGCTATACTCATTCAAGATAGAAATGAACATAGTATTCCAACGGAAAGAAGGGTAGTTTGATCCACTAAGGACATGGATGCACTACCGATTTTTGAAAGCAGAATTATCTGATTATAATGGAGAGAGGAATTGTCCCCAGCGGAGTCGCCAGAATTTGTGCGGCTTATTTTTAGGTTGTGTGTATTTTTGAGAAAGGGGGTCGCCTAACAGAAGTTGTCGGCGAATTTTTAATTTAATTTAAATAAATAATTTTGAAAAGTAGTATTTGGTTTTGAAAATAATTTTAAATTTGAAGGTTTTAAGATATGAGATTAAACCGATCTCACATCCCAAATAGTTTATATAAACGAGCACCGCACCACAAGCCGTGTATCTATCCCTAAGGATAGACACACGCTTGACGGTGGGGCTCGATTAAATAAACTAGAAGATTTGTGACATCCGTTTGGTACGCGAACCAATTTTATAAGCCGACAAATTCCCTGCTTAATATGAAAGCATTAAACGGGGTTTATATTACACAGGTTCTTTAAAATTCCCCATAAGGGCAAGCCCCTATAGTTAATTACATCTTAAGTGATGGGAATCACCTAGGAAAACTCTCGATAATAATCAATAATTCTGCTCTCGAGAATTTGAAAGTTTAAGATTTTCGAGGATTGAAATTTTGGAATTTCAATAGGGAATGGATCAAGTTTGGAACATTTTGTTTTGTGAATCCAAAGGAAGAAAAGTAGGAGAAATCACGGATTCGAAGTGAACTTCGGTAATTTCCCGACTATCCTATTGTTTGGCTTGGATTTAAGAAAGTCCTACTATTTATTTAAATGTTTTGATTTTGCCGATTTTAATTAATTAGGACTTATATTTATATGATAGAATCATACAAATAGCCTCGAAGATGTGAGGGTTTATGTCGTATCGGACGACTACCTCGGAATCTAAAGCTGGTTAGGGCTTAATTTGCATTGCAAATGCCTAACAAAAGGTTGAGGATTTATGTTGCATTAGGCGAAACTACCTCGAAGTCCTATGGTTTTGTTGTTTAGTTCTAGGAAAGTTTCTTTGAAGTAGACTCGGGTTTTGCTTGATGACGATGGCCGTGCTTGCCCGCCATGCTCCGAGCTCCTTGTTGTTGCAGAGGTTTAGTTTTAGAAATCATAAATCGGGGGATGAGAAAAGTGTTTTGGTTTAGAGAAAATCTTAATTTCCAGGTGTTTTTTATGTTTTAATTAAAACAAATCTTAAAGTTGATTATAACGACACCGGTTAAGATCCCACGGTTCCATCCTTCGGCATCATTATTTTTATCGGATTCACTTAGTCCGGATGAATTTGCTAAACTCAGCTGAATGAGTTCCACACTTTCATTTAGACCGTGGGAAATCCCGTTAGCAACACGTAGGTTACATCATCCGAGGTATTCCCGATCATCCAACGAGGACATTTTAATTTAATTGTAATTGTAGTTTTGTGTTACTGTTTGTGATTAAATTTTGAGTTGTTTTATATTTTGAAATGTTGTGGCGGTGAATTTTATCTTGCAATGACTTTTAACTTAGTTTTGGTTTCAGTTTTAGGGACTATCCTAAAGGTGTGGGTTTTCATGCAACGGTTGTTTTATCATACGAGAAAAGTAAAGTGCATTTGCAAGAAAGTAAATTGCAGGAAAGTAAATTGCGATAAAATAAAAGCGTACACGGAGGGTCTTCCCGTCATCCCAAGCTACACTTAAAACACAATTAGAATATTTAAGCAAGTTCCTAGGTAAAGCTAAGGGAAGGGTTATGGTTTTCTACCAAATTCCTAATCACTATAGCTAGTCATTTCTATGACGTCTAGGTTCTTTGTGTTTTGGTTTAAGGACGATTTTCTTCATCGAAGAACAATTAAGTCCAATTGTTCTTATGAACATCCTATCATATCGAGGAAGTGCTTAAGACAAATCTTAAACATCTTTTCAATATTTCTAGGATTGTTTTAAGTCCGAATGAATTTAATTATATAAATGAATTAATCGTCCAGAGAATTCAAGTTTTGTTGTTATCTTGCTCAGTGAACTAGGACATTTGAATATCCTATAAGTGAAGTAACATTTCATTTAATGTTCTGTTTAGGAGTTATGATAACTAAAACTTTCGAGGGTAAATTGGTATTCAAATGATTTGATTTAAGTTAAAGGGTTTAAATTTGGAATAGTGTTCAAGTTGCTTTATATTTAATTTCTTTCTGTTTTAGGTGATGTTATATTTAATTCAATTTAATTTAATTTAATTGAGTTTTAATTTAATTTAATTCAATTGAGTTTGATTTGATGTTAAATTAATTTAATTTGATTTGATTTAATTTTAATTTAATTTGATTTAATTTAATTTAATTTAATTTAATTTAATTTAATTTGATTTAATTTACTTAATTTAATTTACTTAATTTAATTTAATTTAATTTAATTATTCGATTTAATTTAATTAATTTAATTTAATTTAATTTAATTATTTAATTTAATTTATTTTATTTAATTTAATTATTTAATTTAATTTAATTAATTTAATTTAATTTAATTTTAATTTGATTTAATTTAATTTTAATTTGATTTGATTTAATTTAATTATTTAATTTAATTTAATTTATTTAATTTAATTTAATTTTAATTTAATTTTATTTTTTAATTTTAATTGAATTTTTTAAAAGAGTTTAATAATTTAATTTTAGTTTAATGATTAAGTCTTTTAATATTTTAAATTTGAGTTATCATTTTAATTAAGAATTGAATATTAATGAGATAATTAATCTAGGGATTTTTAAATTAAAGAATAAATCTCTTCCTAATAATATCCCTTATTTTAATAATTCCAATTTTATTATTCTTCCAAATTTAATCAATTATTTAATTAAGGTTTAATTATTTTAAAATTGCTTAATGGGTTTCTACCCTTTAATCATTTAAATTTCAATCATCCAAATCAGATTAGGATCAAATATTTTACTTGTTAATTTTTTTATTAAACCTAAAGTTTTAATTAAGGATTAAAAATTTTAATAACCACTTTACCCTTTAAGCTTAATAATTTCATAACTCACTAAATTGAATTCAAATGAACTTGAAATTTTTATGTGACTTCACTCATATGTCAATAAAGACATGATAGGAGAAAATGTGATTTTTCTGTATTTAATTTATTTATATAATTATTTTTAGTAGAAAATAGAGATTTTCAAGGAAAATTTAATAACATGACCAAGGGAAAGTTTCTGTCCTTAAGAAAATTAGGGGACATTCCTAATGACCAGAGGATCACCTGGACCAATTTTGATGATTTTTTGAATTATATTATTTTTATTATAATTATTTTAAATTTTGGAGTGTTAATTAATTTAAAAATAAAATAAATGTTGAAAAATGAATTTTATATTTTTCAAAAATCTTTCTGATATCAAGGAAACCAGAGAAGCAAATTTTGTAATTTTTTGATTTTTCTATGATTTATTATGATTATTTTAGTGAAAATGCTAGAAAATACATTTTTTTAATTTTAAAATTACCTTAAAGCTTTAAAATTTAATATCTCACTAAATAGACCTAAGAGAAATGTGGGGTTTGTTCCTAAGTGATTAAAATTCAAAATGTGACATTTTTGGTGAATTTTATTATTTTTGTGATTTTTATTATTTTTTAATTATTAAAAATATTAAAATATTATTAAAAATCAACTTTTTAGAAAATTGAAATTTTAATTTTCTTAGGTTCCCCTGATATCAGAGAGGCTCCAAAATCAATTTGGTGAATTTTTGAACGGTATTTTAAAAGTTATGAATTTTTAAAGTTTAAAATGGCTAAGTGGCTTAATCAACCCAATTAGTGGGGCTAGCCAAGTCCAATTGACCTCAAATTTTTATGGTGGGTTCCTCTAATCCTAAAGGTCAGTGGAGAATTGATTTCAAGTCAATTTGATGCATGGTTAACTCTAATTAATTAGAGACCTATTTTGGGTGTTTAAGCCAATTAGGGTTGTTTTAAATGAACTAAGTCAAAACCAATTTTTCCTAAGGTTCTCTGGTCATAAGAAACATCACCATATTTTCCTAGATTTTATTTCACAACATGCTATTTTTTGTAATTAAAATACTCAAAACAGCAACATGAATTTGAAAAATCAATAACTTTTTATAGGGATGGCCTCTGACTTTAAAAAATTCAGGGAATGTTCCCAAATTCAGAGGCTTCAAAAGCCCTATGGTCTCATGCCATGGTGAATTGTATACATGCATGGAGAATTAAAAGTATGCAGAGAGTAAATAAATTATTAAAAATAAAATACTTGATGAAATTAAATGATTTCTTTTCCACATTATTCTCCTCTGTTCACTGAGCAAGAGGGTATTTTTATTTTATTTTTCTGATTTTCCTACACAGAGATATGAATTTTTGAAGTTTAGGGAATTAAATAAATCAAAAAAATACCCTAATTTTCTATTTATCCACGCGGCGCCAACTCATCCTCGGCATCTCCGAAACGCCGCGTGTCGCGCTCCCATTCGACGCCGCCACTTGAGTCAGCAGCCCGGGCCCCGCGGTTCTCGTACCGTCTCTCGGTCGACGCCATCCGAGCCGTTCGTCCGCGCGTGTATTGAATGGACGGCATCCGTTCATCGTCCACTGAGCGTCCTCACCCGAGAGCCGTCCACACTAAATCCCTAAGATCTCACTCGATACTCAATGGATTTTCATGTTCTTATGCTCTATGGATTCGTCTTGAGGAGACGAACACATCTATACGGCTATCATGCATTGAAACTAAGGCATTTTAAATGGAGAATCTCCAGAAGCTCGGGATGAAGAATTAGCTCATACCTTTGCTCAGAGAAGTGTGGCTTCGATCTGAGAGTTGTTGCACCTTAGATTGGATCCCGGCAAGCTCCGGATGAAGTCTCCTGGTGCAGTGAATTGTGCGGGTGTGATTTCGACCAAGCCCGATCACAAAGCTTGGAGGCTGGAGCAAGCTGGGTGGCACGGAGATGGGGCTTTTCTTGGTGGACACCTTCCCTTGGTACAGTGAAGGTGTAGAACCAATCAATTTGGGAATTGGCTCACTTGTGGAGAAGTGTCCTGGTTTTGGGTGGAATTTCGGTTGGGAAATTGGATTTTATCGGTGGGGATTAGGGCAAATTGACACTGGGGATCAACTGCTCTATGGGTGGAGAAGGGTTTGGAACAATTTTGGCAGAGTTTCGGCAAGGTTTGTGCAACTCTCTTTTCATGGCCGTGAGGGGGTCGGGTTTAAATAGAGGTGGCTGGAGAGCCTCCCAGGGATGGCCGAGGGTTGGGATCGAGCTGCTGCGGTCATGGGAAGAATAGCCATGGTGGCCATTGGGCATGGGGCGGCTCGGCAAGGTGGAATTTCAAAGTTGGCTCACATGTGAGCTCTCGGGTGTGGTGTTTTCCGGCGATCCGGGCGGCTGGCCGGCAGGCATGGGTCACCATCTTGACCGGGGAGGTCGGGGCTTGGCAATGGTGAAGTCGATTGGGCTTGGACATGTGTAAAGTGTTTGGATTAAAATGGAATGGGGAAGAGGTCACTTTGGCTTGAAATTGGTCAATCCATTGGTTTGGGTTGGGTTCACCTCCCCATGGGTGGTCTTGGGCGAGAAGATCGGTTAGGCTAGCTGGTCGAGAGGTGGTGATGTCCTTATCCAAGAATATTTGGATTAAATCTTGGTTAAGGGGAAACATGCTTAAGGCTAATGACTTTTAGAAGATGGTTAAAGGACCTCCTCCTTTTGCCATTAATGGCATGGTCACATGCCAAATTTTCATGGCTTCATATGGCTTGTGAATGGCTCACCTTTGGCTTGGGAAAAGGTTTGGTCGATTTCATGGAAATGGGTTTTAAGAATTTTGGATATTTTGGTGAAAATTTGCATGAAGCTTGATTTGGAATGGTTTAATTGATGATTTTGAAACTTAAGGGTGATTTTGATTAAATGGATGATGAGGGGAAGTGCCATGTGGGCTTTGAATGGATTTGGGGTTTTGAATGTGGTGAAGTGGGCTTTTAGGAAAGTTTAAGGGGAATGGGCTTTTTGATTTTAGGATGGGCATTTGGGTAAAGATTTTGTGAAGAACTTTGTCAAATAAATGTCATAATTGGTTTAGGGATGTTCTATGAAGAGCTTGGAATCAATTTGGTGTGATTTGGAGTTGAATTGGTTTGAATTTGGATTTATTTGGTAAGTGGGCCTATGTGAATCACCTACATGAGTCAGGAGGTCAAGTTAGGTATGGGTGTGGTTTTAGGAGGTATGTGGAAGTGTAGTGTGTAGGTGTAGTGTATAAATGTAGTGTGTGTGTAAGCCGGCCCCTTCACCGAGACCGAGGCCATCCGGGAGCGGTCCTAAGGCCGGAGAGTCCTATAGGAACTCATCCTTTAAACTTCCGCATCCGATTTCGACCCTGCAGGTGATTAGGGGTCTACGGTCGAGTTTGTGGAGTTTGCGGGGAGTTAAGAAGTGGTTTGAATTTCTAAAAGGTGGGTCCCAATTCTAGTCCTCTAAGATAGTCGAAAGGAAAAGCCTAAGGCTAGATCCTAAGTACTAAAAGAAGAAGAGAAGACCTCATCGAAAATGAGGTCGACAAATGGACCCCGATAGGTGTGGTGAGTCGACGGAGCACACCGCGCGTATTGGTGTTGACCGAAGCGATCAACAAAACCAACACAAACATCTAAGTGAAAATACTTAGGACGAAATAGAAGAATTTTCGCTGGGGAGTAGCAAGTATATCTCTGAAACCGGAGATTCCTGAACTCTCGCTAGGGAAAGGAAAAGGAGGTAAACTCCAAATCACATGACCTGGGGGAATTTCGATTTAGATCTTATTTTGTTTCAATTTAAGTTTCGATGTGTGAGCTTAGATTTTAGTTTGGAGTTTCGATTTAGGTTGAAGTTTGTCAAGATCAATTTGAAGGATTTGATTTGAAATGAAAATTGGAATTCTGAGGTTGTAGATGTAACATCTTCAACCTCGAAAAAAAATTGAATTGATCGAATTGAATCATTGCAATGAGGAGGGGTCTCAGAGCAATGCGGTATTGGATGTAAAATCCTTAACCTCAAGAGTTTGATTTTGATGTATTTCAGTGCAATAGGAAAAGAATCCTAAAGCGATGCGATCTCGGATGTAAATCCTCGACCCAAAAGTTTGAATTTGATGTATTTCGGTGCAATAGGGAAAGAATCCTAAAGCGATGCAGTCTTGGATGTAAAATCCTCGACCCAAAAGTTTGAATTTGATGTACTTCAGTGCAATAGGAAAAGAATCCTAAAGCAGTGTAGTCTTGGATGTAAAATCCTCGACCCAAAAGTTTGAATTTGATGTACTTCAGTGCAATAGGAAAAGAATCCTAAAGCAGTGCGATCTTGGATGTAAAATCCTCGATCCAAAAGTTTGAATTTAATGTATTTCGAGTGCAATAGGAAAAGAATCCTAAAGCGGTGCGGTCTTGGATATAAAATCCTCGACCCAAAAGTTTGAATTTGATGTACTTCGAGTGCAATAGGAAAAGAATCCTAAAGCGGTGCGGTCTTGGATGTAAAATCCTCGACCCAAAAGTTTGAATTTGATGTACTTCGAGTGCAATAGGAAAAGAATCCTAAAGCGATGCGAGTCTTGGATGTAAAATCCTCGACCCAAAAGTTTGAATTTGATGTACTTCAGTGCAATAGGAAAAGAATCCTAAAGCGAGTGCGGTCTTGGATGTAAAATCCTCGACCCAAAAGTTTGAATTTGATGTATTTCGAGTGCAATAGGAAAAGAATCCTAAAGCGAGTGTAGTCTTGGATGTAAAATCCTCGACCCAAAAGTTTGAATTTGATGTACTTCGGTGCAATAGGAAAAGAATCCTAAAGCGATGCGGTCTTGGATGTAAAATCCTCGACCCAAAAGTTTGAATTTGATGTATTTCAGCGCAATAGGAAAGAATCCTAAAGCGAGTGCGGTCTTGGATATAAAATCCTCGACCCAAAAGTTTGAATTTGATGTATTTCGAGTGCAATAGGAAAGAATCCTAAAGCAGTGCGGTCTTGGATGTAAAATCCTCGACCCAAAAGTTTGAATTTGATGTACTTCGGTGCCGTAGGAAAGAATCCTAAAGCGATGCGATCTTGGATGTAAAATCCTCGACCCAAAATTTTGAATTTGATGTACTTCAGTGCAATAGGAAAGGATCCTAAAGCAGTGCGGTCTTGGATGTAAAATCCTCGACCCAAAAGTTTGAATTTTGATTTGATTGATATTTGATTTGAGATCTGGAAGAAATTGAATTTGAATTTGATTGAGACTTGAAATCTGGAAAGATTGAATTTGAGATTTGGAAGGATGAGTTTGAACTCGATTGAAATTTGATTTAAGATTTTGATTTGAAATTTGGAAGATCAAATTTGAAATTTGATCGAGATTGGATTTGGAATTCGGTTGAGAATTTGATTTGAGATTTGGGAAGATCAAATTTGAAATTTGATCGAGAGTAGATTTGGAATTTGATTGAGAATTTGATTTGTGATTTGAAAAGATTGAAATTTGATTTGAAATTTGAAATTTGATTGAGGATTTGATTTGTGATTTGATTTAACATTCATGCTGATTTCGTTTATCTTTTAATGATTCAAATTTTATTTTATCGTTTATTTAATGTTCATGTGAATTTGGTATTCGTCATTTTTAGATTTTTAAAGAAAGTTTTCTTTTATCCTCTTTTTTTTGTTTCTTTTCTGTTCTTTTTTCGAAGTTTCATTTAACTTTAATGGCGTTTCTCAATCAATTTGCACAAAAGAGGTGAAGGCCAAAAGTGTGACATGGTCACTTTCATTCCAATCATGTTGAAAATACATCATACAACTCGATCTGGAATATATCTCATACAATCCATGTAGACTCAAAACGGACTATGTATGATCTTTGTCGATCCATCAAAAGAAGCATACGTCAAAAAAAATCCATGTCCGAATAGTGGGGTACATGGTTAATAACATCACCTTCCAAGCCACCCTTGGCAAGGATGCCGACTTGGATGTACGTTGGAGGTGTGATATCTCCCATGTAACTCACGGCTCGTAAGGCCGGAGGTTCTCTAGTTACGGGTCTGGTTGGAAATGGTAAGGTGTCTTGCTGTCGTCCATTCTCCTGAAAGTAACTGAGATCCGCTTCACTGGCACCCCTGGTATGCAATGCTTAGCGATCAACAAATTGGGAATTATGTAGAAGTTTGAGATTATGGATGGGAATTTTGTAGAATTTTGGGCCAAATAATTGTTGGGTTTAACTCATAGATGTGTCATGAGTGACTTGAAGCAAATTGGGAGTGATTTGGGTTTGAATTGGGTTGAATTTGGGCTTCTTTGGTGAATGGGCCAATATAGGTCAAATTGGGCTAGCTTGGGCCAATGTTGGGCTAGGGTTGAAATTAGTGTAAAATAAATGTTGGGAAATGTTTATGGGAGTGTTTGAAGGAGGTTTTGGCTTTGGTTGGGTTTTGATTTTGGGGTTTGGGCTCATTTGGGTTAGGTTTGGGTTTAGGTCAAAATTGGGCTTTTTGGTTTTGGGTTGGATTTGAGTGGGGTTTGGGTCTAAATTTTGGGTAAATCATGTTAGGTTTTTGTTTGTAGGGATGTTAAGGAAGGTTTAGAAAAGATTTGGGGTTAATTGGAGTTGAATTGGGTGAGTTTGGTTTAGGTTTGGGTCATGGGTCCAAATTGGGCTTTAAGGCCCAAAGTGAAATTGGATCCAAATGTCAATCAAATTGGACTTGGATTTGGTCTAGATTGGTATTGGGAATGTTGAATTGAAGTGTACAATTGAACTGGACCAGAATTTGGGTCAATTGGGTAGGCTTGGTTTGACATTGGGTTCACTTAGGGTTAAAATGGGTCAAATTGGGGGTTTTAACAAAAGTAGGGTAAATTGACAAAATTGGCCCATGGTGTAG
>JAKZJZ010002403.1:0-17000 GCA_022702705.1 Papilionanthe hookeriana x Papilionanthe teres
TTAAGACAATTTAACCTTAAGATGAATCCCTTAAAATGCGCTTTCGGCGTCACCTCCGGTAAATTCTTAGGATTCGTTGTCCGACATCGTGGAATTGAAATCGACCCGGAAAAGATTATAGTTGTTTTAAGGTTTCGGGAGGCGGCATTTCTAAGATAGCTTTAATCTTTTCCGGTCGATTTCAATTCCACGATGTCGGACAACGAATCCTAAGAATTTCCCGGAGGTGACGCCGAAGGCGCATTTTAAGGGATTCATCTTAAGGTTAAATTGTCTTAATCGTTCGAAAACAATTCTCAAATCATACAGGTGGTTTTCCTTTTCTTTGCTTTCGATGACCACATCGTCCACGTAAGCATTCGACTTCGATCGTGGACGAGATCATCAAAAATTCTTGTCATTGCTCTCTGGTAAGTCGCTCCTGCGTTCTTCGAGTCCGAATGGCATCACCGTGTAAAGCAAAATACTCCGATCGGCGTTCGAATGCCGTAAGCTTTTCATCTTCCGGAGCCATTTTTATCCGGTCGTATCCCGAAGATCCATCCATGAACGAGAATATTTCATGTGTCGAAGCAATGTCGATCATCAACTCCGGGATCGGCAGAGGGAATTCATCCTTTGGACATGCCTTGTTTAAATCTCTCGAAGTCCACACGAATTCCGATCCGACCATTCTTCTTCCCGACCGGCACTACATCGGCTAACCATGTCGGGTATTGTTCTTCACGCGACAAATTTAGCGTCTATTAGCTTTTTAACTTCGCTATGACTTGTTGTTCGATTTCTAGACGCATTCTTCCGGGACCTCGTCCGACTCGGACGTAGCTAGGATCCACTCCTAGCTTATGGACCGCAACCTCGGAGCTAATCCCGGCATCTCATCGTAGTTCCAAGCGAAACTAGTCCTTAAATTCCATTAATAATTCGATTATTTCTTCGGAGTCTTCTTTATCGAGTAAGGAGCTAACAAAGGTAGGTCTAGGCTCTTCGCTAGTACCTAAGTTAACTTCCGTTAACTCATCTATCAGGATTTAATTTCTTCTTCGACCTCAGCGAGCGTCTCCACTCAGTAAATCTTCGAGTTCGTCCGTAGTTTCCATGCGCTTTCATCGGACTCGCAAGTGACAACTAAGCAAAATTCGCATCGTCAACCGACCCTACCGTGCCGAATCCGAGTCCATACTTTCGAATCAGTGGACGACCGGAGTTATTCCATAATTTTTCAAAATGTTGTGATCGGGCTCTTGTCCATCGTCGAGGTGAGAAACCACGTTGAATTAAATTTCGAACACAGGGAGAGTACCACTCAAAAGGTAATTCCATTAATTCGATGAAGTGACATCTTCGAATTGTACATTATTTTCGACTTTGAGGAAGAAGCACCACGTAGAATTTGATCGTCTCGCACCATCGTTACGTACCTTCGACCACCATACCCTCGATCTTGTTAGAATGGATCGGGGTTAGGGTCATAGTATGTACGTAGTGGTTAATCTTCTCGTACATTGATTTGTATTCTTCGTTCTTCTCATCTTCGAGAGAGATCTTGAATTGCGGCTCTTCCGACTTATTGTCGTCGCTTCTTGCTCGATTTCTTTTTCTTCTTCGTAACTATCTTCCCAATCAACATTGATGGTCGGTTTCCTCCGTCCAACCGTCCTAACGTCTCTACCACGGCCTCGTCCCCGGCCTCGACCTCGGATGCGAGTCGTGGAGAAACCTTCACCATCTCGCCGAAGGGAGTGGTGAGTGATCGTTGGACTAGAACTTCGTGTTCTTCATTGTCCCGAACTTTCTTGCTTCATTTGTTACGGTATCTCCGGAGAAGATTGTTTTCTTTGGCAGGTGCATAATAAGCCGCATCTTCATGGATTCCAATCTCATGTACGGAGAATGGCTGCAAGTCACCTTTGATGCAACCGTTCCCCTCCATCGTAGTATTCGATGCACCGATGCGAGATGATGGTACCATCCCGTTTTCATGTATCCATGGTCGGCCCGAGCAGAGCGTTGAACGACGTTTCGAATCGATTATGTGAAATTCTCGTGGTTGTCTTTGCTAAGTCACCGGTCTTCATCGCTAGCGTTATCGACCCGAGGGCTCTTTCTCCTTTTCGGTCGAATCCTCTTAATAACATTTTTTCGGCTTCGAGCTCGCGAGCATCAATTTCCAAGTATGCTAGTGTTCGAAGACTCATTATATCGATCGATGCTCCCGGATCCACCAATACTCCGAGAGCGTAAACTTCCCAATCAGTAATCGAAATGTACAACGGTCGGTCGTGATCCGTCGTCCCAAGTAAGTAGGTCATCGTCCGTGAAGGTAACGCCTCGTTGTTCCTTTAACGAGCAAACCTCATCTAAGGAATCTCCCGGCCATTCGAGCTAAGCAAATTTCTCGGATCAAGTAAGGCCTCGATCGAGCTTCTCTCATCTCCTTCGATAAGATGAGAGCATCGTAAATGCTCGCTTGGGCCGGTAGTTTCCTAAGATGGCTAGCACGTCGTAGTCCACTTTGTTCTCATGCGTCTCGGCTTCTTCTCGAATGGGTATTTCTTCCGCCGGGGTTGGTTCTTCTCGAACAACCACACGCTTTCCTTTGTCTTTTGGACCCATTCTCGGAGGTAGAACTTTTCCACTTCTTAAGTCGACTTCGTAATTTCTTCCGAATCTAGTGTCGAACTTGTCGGTGTCTCCTCCCGAATCGGAATGACAGCTCTTCCGGATTATCTTCAAAATCGAAGGCTCTAACTCTATCGTAACTCGGAGCTCCTCGAAACTCACGCATAGCATCCGTTGCTCGTCGAACTCTCGTAGCCTCCTCGATGGATGTCTTCTTCGTTATTTTGCTCGTCGAGATCGTGTATGATTCGAGAATTGTCGTTGGTATCGAAGTCGATGTCCGGATTGTCGCTAGTTACGTAATCGTTAGAAACAAGTCAAAACGTAGCCAACGCCATCACCCTTATCATTATACGATCCCACCGAAGTGAGCAGATAATCATACAAAATCGGAGGTTCGAGGATTTCTCCCCCGAATCGGAAACAACTATCCTAGGATAAGCAGCCCCTAGTCTAGCCTTAGGAGTCTCGGTCCCCTCTTCTTCGTCAATTTTCTTCTTCTTCGATCGTCTCCTCGTCGAGGTGGTTCTTCTATCGCAAGTGATAAGCACTCGCTTAATGGAGTCTCGAACTCCGAATCGAAGCTCACACCGAAGCGGTTCGATGTCGTCTAAAATCTTCTTCGAAGACCTCGTCCGTGCGGTAGTCCATCCATCGTCGCTGCATAGGGATCTATCGAAATGACGGGATCTGGCTGAGATAACATCGACTGAACCTCCTTTCTCGGGGTTCCTTCATGTACTCCTTCGGATTGTTATATTTCCTTTCCGAAGATCGTCGTCGAGCCAACTTTTAAAGGTAATGCAATCTTCTATCTTGTGCCCAAGCATCCGATGGTAGGGGCAAAAGTCGGGATCACCGTTCTTGTTGACTTCCTCCGGTCTTTTAGGTCTCGGCAACTGGAAATCCGGAGTTTTCATTGAGCTACGGAACATCTTTCGCATCGCTTCATTTTTGAACGTGATATTCTCTCGCTCGAAGCTCCCTTAATGTACGTCGCGGACGAGGCGGTTGTTCATACCGCGGAGACGACCGATAGCTGGACCGGGTTGTCGGCACTCCGTTGTGGTTGTTGCGGCCGCTCTCGCGTGGTATTTGCAGACGGCTGCTTGCCTTTATCAACCGCCGCAATGATCCCGGATTTCTTTTCGAAGGTCTTCACCGCTTCTCGCTCGTCCGTCTTGTCGGCAAAACTCAATTGCTTCGCCTCTTCTTGCAAGCTTCCGCCTCGCTTAACAACTTCTCAAAAGTCTTAATAATGAATCCTTCGAGGAGAAGTGCTATCGGCCGTGAATGCTTTTAAGCAAGATGCCGATCGCATGTTGTTCTTGCAGCTTGTGGTTCACACTTCATGCTTAAGTTTCTCCATCGAAGTATGTAATCCACCAAAGTTTCATTCGGCCTTTGTTTCTCTACCACTAAATCACCTATAGTGATGTGGTGCCGAGCTCCGCAAATCGCTCGATGAAGAGGCTCTCTAGCTCGAGAATGTCTTCACCGAGCCATCGGGTACCCCGCATACCGCCGAAGGCGATTCCCGACGTATCGCCGACGAACTCGTCGGAAGAGTAACGCATCGCTCCCGCCGCATTGCAACAACCGGCACGAAAGTGTGCAACATGCCGTCTGGGGTTCCCGGCTCCGTCGAAGGTCTTGAATCAGAGGCGGTACGAAGCCTTTCGGCATCGGACAGCCGTCGAATTCTTCCGGGTAAGGTCTACCCGTCCGAATGGATGTCCCGTTCTTCGATCGTGCTAAGGCTTCTCGCACCTCGCCGTTCCACCAAGTTCTCGATATCCTTTTCGTGGATCATACTTCGTGTTGTATCCTTTTCAACCGGTCATCCCCATCGACGGATGTAATCTCCTTTCCTCCGTCTACAATGTGAATGACCTTCGGGGGTGTCTCTCTATGTGGTCGTACTCGACTCCGGAGAGCGGCCGTAGCTACGGCCATCTCTTCCATCCTTTTCGCCATTCGAGCGATCGTGTCGTCCTTTTCCCCGAAGCCGTCTTCTCATCGCTCGGCTCCTCTCTTCTGCGCTACGTAGGAGCACCTCGCGAAGCCGATGAAGCTCGTGTCTCAACCATGTTGATTTCCGCATATTCGTCGTCCATGAACTCCGATGAATCGATCTCATCTCCGAACTTTTCTTCTCTTCTTTTGCCAACCGCCGGATATCGGCTCTCAACTTTTCCATGGCATCTTCTAGCGGAGCTTTCGTGTGTCTTCGCGGTTGTCATGCGATAGCTGCCGGGTCCTTTTTCACGAGTCCCCTTTATCGCAAGAAGCGCTTTCTTCGGATTCAAGCCTCCCGGCGAGACTTTCTTTCTCGGGCCGTCGTTTCAATCTCAATCGCCCAGCAGTGGGACGCCATACCATCCTTCTGACAGCAGCAGGTGTCTAGGACCGCATGGTCCGTTCGCCAAATGCCGGAAGGTGGTATCCTCCCTAATCAGTAATCCCGAGACTACGACAAAGCGGACTAGCCTTCATTCTCTTGCTCGGCTTTTCCGTCATGATGGCGGGCTCTACTCGGGCCCAAGACGAGATTCGACCGGCACCCGCCCTATCCTTCGTAGAATCTCCGATATCGGGCGCTTTTCCTTCCTTGCTAACTTTTCTACCAAAGTCTGCAGTCGAGCAAACGGCGTAGTTCTAGTTCTTTTCGCGGCTATCGTTGTAGTATGCGGGCCGAGGTAATGCGGCAAAGAATCTTGCGAACATTCTCCTCATCCTCTCGCGGCGGAGAGGGGATGGAACCCGCTTCCTCCCAAAAGTGGTATGTAGTCGAGCAACGGTGTATATTCCGGTAGCGGTGTATATTCGGCAACTTCGGAATTTCCTCCAGAAAGCAATCTCGAGCAGCTCCGGCTTCTCCGGCGATCCTTCTACTTCGTTTCTTCTTTGGGTCTTTGTCGCTGACTGGAATCTTCGAACCGGACCCGATTTCGAAAACGTATGGTCTTACAGGAAGATCCGTACCCTCCACTTGCAATGTGTTTACCATAGTTCCGGATTTCTTTCCCTTCGATTTGCGTAAGCTCGGGGTAGGTGCGAAACAACTAGCACCAAATGCGGGGTAGTAAGAATAGCTCCTCTCATGGACGGCGAAGATTCCTCCTAGTCGGATCCTTTGCAGGGAGGAAACTCTCGGGTCGACCTAAGGTCGAACTCAGCGTGGTTCCTCGCTCGTATACCTTGTTCGTCGCTGCAAAGAGGGAGACGTCGCGTGACCTCGACGTTCGTGTTTTCAAATCCTCATCCAAATCGGATGATCCCATCGTCGGGCAGACTTCATCCTTATGCATACGCGAAGTCCAATCCGTTGGTGAAGGAGAAAATCGGCCGGGGCTTCCATTTCGCAGGTAGATTCTGGTTGTCGTCCCAAGTTATGCTTCTTTTCTTTAGGACGAAAAGAAAGGAATCGAAAAGAGTCCGAACTCATTCTTGTTCATGTATTTATAAGAAGGAATCATTTGTTAAAAGAATCACTTATTAGAGGGTTTGTTTATTTAGAACGGAATGTTCAAAGGTGTAGAGAAGGTAAGGAATCCGATTCGAGTTGGAAAGGAAAAGAAAGTCTTAAGCAAGACATTCTCGACTCGAAGGATCGTTCCTAAACTAACACCTATCGGGGTCCACCCCACCTCAAAAATGAGGTAAAGGATCTCGAACCTCTCCGTTTAGGGGTGTCTAAACAAGCTGGCTCCTAAATCCGAGAGAATGTCGGCTATACTCATTCAAGATAGAAATGAACATAGTATTCCAACGGAAAGAAGGGTAGTTCGATCCACTAAGGACATGGATGCACTACCGATTTTCGAAAGCAGTAATTATCCGATTATAATGGAGAGAGGAATTATCCTCAACTGGAGTCGCCGTAAATCCATCGCGCATATTTTTAGGTCGTGTGTTGTGTTTGAAGAGGGGTCGCCTACGTAAGTTGTCGGCGAATTTTTAATTTATTTAAAATAAATAATTTGAAAAGTAGTATTTGATTTTGAAAATAATTTTAAATTTGAAGGTTTTAAGATATGAGATTAAACCGATCTCACATCCCAAGTAGTTTATATAAACGAGCACCGCACCACAAACCGTGTATCTATCCCTAAGGATGTACACACCGCTTGACGGTGGGGCTCGATTAAATAAACTAGAAGATTTGTGACATCCGTTCGGTCCGCGAACCAATTTTATAAGCCGACAAAATTCCCTCGCTTAATATGAAAACATTAAACAGAGGTTTATATTACTCGGGTTCTTTAAAATTCCCTATAAGGGCAAGCCCCTATAGTTAATTACATCTTAAGTGATGAGAATCACCTAAGAAAACTCTCGATAATAATCAATAATTCCGCTCTCAAGGATTTCAAAGTTTAAGTTTTTCAAGGGATCGAATTTTGGAATTTCAATAGGGAACGGATCAAATTTGGAACATTTTATTTTGGGAATCCAAAGGAAGAAAAGTAGGAGAAATCACAGCATTCGAAGTGAACTTCGGTAATTTCCGACTATCCTATTGTTTGGCTTGGATTTAAGAAAGTCCTAATATTTATTTAAATGTTTTCGATTTTCGCCAATTTTAATTAATTAGGACTTATATTTATATGATAGAATCATACAAATAACTCTCGAAGATGCGAGAGTTTATTGTCGTACGGACGACTACCTCGGAATCCTAAGACCGGTTAGTGGCTTAATTTGCAATGCAAATGCCTAACAAAAGGTTGAGGATTTATGTCGCACTGTGCAAACTACCTCGAAGTCATATGGCTTTGTTATTTAGTTTTAGGAAAGTTTCGCCGATGTAGATTCAAGTTTCGCTAACGACGATGGCCGTGCTCGCCCACCATGCTCCGAGCTCCTTGTTGTTGCAGAGGTTTAGTTTTAGAAATCATAAATCGGAGGATGAGAAAAGTGTTTTGGTTTAGAGAAGTCTTAATTTCCAAGTGTTTTTGTGTTTTAATTAAAACAAATCTTAAAGTCGATTATAACGACACCGGCTAAGATCCCACTGGCTCCATCCTTCCGCATCATTATTTTTATCGAGTTCACTTAGTCCGTATGAATTTGCTAAACTCAACCGAATGAGTTCCACACTTTCATTTAGACAGCGTGGAAATCCCGTTAGATACACGTAGGTTACATCATCCGAGGTATTCCCGATCATCCAACAAGACGTTTTAATTTAGTTGTAATCGTAGTTTTCGTGTTCTTTTTGTGATTAAATTTCGAGTTGTTTTATATTTTGAAATGTTGTGGCGGTGAATTTTATCTTGCAATGACTTTTAACTTAGTTTTGGTTTCAGCTTTTAGGGGCTATCCTAAAGGTGTGGGTTTTCATGCAATGAGCTTGTTTATCATGCAAGAAAAGTAAGTGCAATTCAGCTAAATAAATTGCAAGAAGGTAAATTGCAAGAAAGTAGATCGCAATAAAATAAAAGCGTACCCTGGAGGGTCTTCCCGTCATCCCAAGCCGCACTTAAAACACAATTAGAATATTTAAGCAAGTTCCTGAGTAAAGCTAAGGTAAGGGTTATGGTTTTCTACCAAATTCCTAATCCTATAGCTAGTCATTTCCTATGACGTCTAGGTCTTCGTGTTTTGGTTTGAGGACGATTTTCTTCATCAAAGAATAATTAAGTTCAATTGTTCTTATGAACATCCTATCATATCGAGGAAGTGCTTAAGACAAATCTTAAACATCTTTTTCAATATTTCTAGGATCGTTTTAAGTCCAAATGAATTTGATTATACAAATGAATTAATCGTCCGGGAATTCAAGTTTTGTTAACTTGCTTCAGCTGAACTAGTGACATTCGAATATCCTATGAGTGAAGTAACATTTCATTTAATATTCTATTTAGGAGTTATGATGACTAAAGCATTTGAGGGTAAATTGTGTTCGAGATGGCTTGCGATTTAGTTTAATTTCAATTAATGAGTTTAAATTTGGAATAGTGTTCAAGTTGCTTTATATTTAATTTCTTTATGTCTTAGGTGATGTTATATTTAATTTAATTTAATTTAATTTAATTGAGTTTTAATTTAATTTAATTCAATGTAGTTCAATTTAATTTGATTTGATGTTTAATAAATTTGATTTGATTTAGTTTTAATTTGATTTAATTTAATTTAATTTAATTTGATTTAATTTAATTTAATTTAATTTAATTATTTAATTTAATTTAATTTAATTTAATTTAATTTAATTTAATTTCGTTTAATTTAATTTAATTTGTTTAATTTAATTTAATTTGATTTAATTTAATTTAATTTAATCTTTAATTTAATTTAATTTTTTAATCTTAATTTAATTTAATTTAATTTAATTTAATTTAATTTATTTAATTTAATTTTCATTTTATTTTATTTTTAATTTTAATTGAAATTTTTAAAAGAGTTTAATAATTTAATTTTAGTTTAATGATTAAGTCCTTTAATATTTTAAATTCGAGTTATCATTTTAATTAAGAATTGAGATAATTAATTAGATAATTAATTTAGGGACTTTTAAATTAAAGAATAAATCTCTTCCTAATAATATCCCTATTTTAATAATTCCAATTTTATTATTCTTCCAAATTTAATCCATTATTTAATTAAAGTTTAATCATTTTAAAATTGCTTAATGGGTTTCTACCCTTTAATCATTTAAATTTCAATCATCCAAATCAGATTAGGATCAAATATTTTACTTGTTAATTTTTTATTAAACCTAAAGTTTTAATTAAGGAAATTTTAATTACCACTTTACCCTTTAAGCTTAATAATTTCATAACTCACTAAATTGAACTCAAATGAACTTGAAATATTTATGTAACTTCACTCATATGTCAATAAAAATATGAGAGGAGAAAATGTGATTTTTCTGTATTTAATTTATTTATATAATTATTTTTGGTAGAAAATAGAGATTTTCAAGGAAAATTTAATAACATGACCAAGGGAAAGTTTCTGTCCTTAAGAAAATTAGGGGACATTCCTAATGACCAGAGGATCACATGGACCAATTTTGGTGATTTTTTGAATTATATATTTTTTATTATAATTATTTTAAGTTTTGGAGTATTAATTAATTTAAAAATAAAATAAATGTTGAAAAATGAATTTTATATTTTTCAAAAATCTCTCTGATATCAAGGAAATCAGAAAAGCAAATTTTGTAATTTTCTGATTTTTCTACGATTTATTATAATTATTTTAATGAAAATGCTAGAAAATACATTTTTTTTAATTTTAAAATTACCTTAAAGCTTTAAAATTTAATATCTCACTAAATAGACCTAAGAAAAATGTGGGATTTGTTCCTAAGTGATTAAAATTCAAAATGTGACATTTTGGTGAATTTTATTATTTTTGTGATTTTTATTATTTTTTAATTATTAAAAATATTAAAATATTATTAAAAATCAACTTTTTTAGAAAATTGAAATTTTAATTTTCTTAGGTTCCCCTAATATCAGAGAGGCTCCAAAACCAATTTGGTGAATTTTGGAAAGATATTTTGAGAGTTATGAATTTTTGAAGTTTAAAATGGCTAAGTGGCTTAATCAACCCAATTAGTGGGGCTAACCAAGTCCAATTGACCTCAAACTTTTATGGTGGGTTCCTCTGATCCTAAAGGTCAGTGAAGATTTGATTTCAAGCCAATTTGATGCATGGTTAACTCTAATTAATTAAAGACCTATTTTGGGTGTTTAAGCCAATTAAGGTTGTTTTAAATGAACTAAGTCAAAACCTATTTTTCCTAGGGTTCTCTGGTCATAAGAAACATCACCAAATTTTCCTAGAATTTATTTCACAACATGCTATTTATTGGAATTAAAATACTCAAAACAAGAACCTGAATTTGAAAAATCAATAACTTTTCATAGGGATGGCCTCTCGACTTTGGAAAATTCAGGGAATGTTCCCAAATTCGGAGGCTTCAAAAGCCCTATGGTCTCATGCCATGGTGAATTGTATACATGCATGGAGAATTAAAAGTATGCAGAGAGTAAATAAATTATAAAAAATAAAATACTTGATGAAATTAAATGATTTCTTTTCCACATTATTCTCCTCTGTTCACTGAGCAAGAGGGTATTTTTATTTTATTTTTCTGATTTTTCTACACAGAGTTATGAATTTTTGAAGTTTAGGGAATTAAATAAATAAAAAATACCCTAATTTTCTATTTATCCACGCGGCGCCAACTCATCCTCGGCATCTCCGAAACGCCGCGTGTCGCGCTCCCATTCGACGCCGCCACCTGAGTCGGCGGCCCGGGCCCCGCGATTCTCGTACCGTCTCCTCGGTCCGACGCCATACGAGCCGTCCATCCGCGCGTGTATCGAATGGACGCGCATCCGTTCATCGTCCCCGAGCGTCCTCACCCGAGAGCCGTCCACGACAAAATCCCTAAGATCTCACTCGATACTCAATGGATTTTCATGTTCTTATGCTCTACATGGATTCGTCTCGAAGAGACGAACACATCTATACGGCTATCATGCATTGAAATTAAGGCATTCGAAACGGAGAATCTCTAGAAGCTCGGGATGAAAAATTAGCTCATACCTTTGCTCGCAGAAGTGCGGCTTCAATCCGAGAGTTGTTGCACCTTCGATCGGATCCCAGCAAGCTCCGCATGAAGTCTCCCGGTCTCAGTGAATCGTCTCGGTGTGATTTCGACCAAGCCCGATCACAAAGCTTCGAGGCTGGAGCAACCGAGTGGCCCTGGAGATGGGGCTTTTGCTGGCGGACACCTTCCCTTGGTCCGGTGAAGGTGTAGAACCAATCAATTTGGGAATTGGCTCACCGCGGAGAAGTGTCCTGGTTTTGGTGGAATTTCGGCTGGGAAATCGGATTTTATCAGCTGGGGATTAGGGCAAATCGACACCTGGGATCAACTCGCTCTAAGGGTGGAGAAGGGTTTGGAACAATTTTGGCGCAGTTTCGGCAAGGTTTGTGTAACTCTCCTCCATGGCCGCGAGGGTGAGGGGTTTAAATAGGAGAGGCCGGAGAGCCTTCCGGGGAGCCGAGGCATGGGATCGAGCCGCTCCGGTGAGGAGAAGAACAGACCATAGTGACCATTTGGCATGGGGCAGCTCGGCAAGTGGGAATTCCAAACTTCGGCTCCTCCCGAGGTCTCGGCCATGGTGTTTTCCGGTGATCCGGGCGGCTGGCCGACGAGGCATGGGTCACCCTCGTGTCCAGGTGGGCAGGTGGCTGGAGGTTTGTGCAATCAATTGGCAATTGCCATGTGTAAAGGCTTCGAATTAAAATGGAATGGGGAGGGGTCATTTTGGCCTTAATTTGGTCAACCCATTGGTTTGGGTTGGGTGCACCTCCCCATGGCCTCGATTTTGGGCCGAGAGGATCAGCTGGGTCGACCAAGGAGAGTGGTGTGGTCTCTATCCATGATGAGGTGGCTAAACATGGTTTAGTGTGTGACATGCTTAAGGTAAAAAATGCTTAATGAAAGATTAGGAAAGGGGCCCCTCCTTTTACCATTAATGGCATGGTCACATGTCAAGCCTTCCATGGCTTCATGTGGCTTGTCCATGGCTTCGCATGGCTTGTCTTTGGCTTCGGGAAAGTCGAGTCAATTTCATGGAAGTGGGTTTTAAGAATTTTGGATATTTTGGTGAAAATTTGCATGAAGCTTCGATTTGGAATGGTTTAATTGATGATTTTGAAACTTAGGGATGATTTTGATTAAATGGATGATGAGGGGAAATGCCATGTGGGCTTTGGATGGATTTGGGCTTTTGAATGTGGTGAAGTGGGCTTTTAGGAAAGTTTAAGGGGAATGGGCTTTTTGATTTTAGGATGGGCATTTGGGTAAAGATTTTGTGAAGAACTTTGTCAAATAAATGTCATAATTGGTTTAGGGATGTCTTATGAAGGGCTTGGAATCAATTTGGTGTGATTTGGAGTTGAATTGGTTTGAATTTGGATTTATTTGGTAAGTGGGCCTATGTAGGTCAAATTGGGCCAAGTTGGGCTAATGTTGGGCTAGGGTTGAAATTGCTGTAAAATCAATGTTGAGAAATGTTTATGGGAGTGTTTCAAAGAGGTTTTGACTTTGGTTGGGCTTTGATTTTGGGGTTTGGGCTCATTTGGGTTAGGTTCGAGTTTAGGTCAAAATTGGGCCTTTTAACTTTGGGTTGAGTTTCGAGTGGGGTTTGGGTCTAAATTTTGGGCAAATCATGTTAGTTTTTTGTTTTTGGGAATGTTAAGGAAGATTTAGAAAAGATTTGGGGTTAATTGGAATTGAATTGGGTGAGTTCTGGGTTAGGTTTGGGTCATGGGTCCAAATTGGGCTTTAAGGCCAAAAGTAAAATCGGATCCAAATATCAATCAAATTGGACTTTAATTTGGTTTAGATTGGTGTTGGAAATGTTGAATTAAAGTTTAGAACTAAATTGGACCAAAATTGGGGTCAATTGGGTAGGTTTGGTTTGACATTGGGTTCACTTAGAGGTTAAATGGGTCAAATTGGGGGTTTTGACAAAAGTAGGGTAAATTGACAAAATTGGCCCATGGTGTAGTTGGACAAAATGAAATTGGGAATATTTTGGATTTTCTGGAATTTTCTGGGAATTTTCTGAATTTTTGGATTTTTAGGTCAAGAGGGGTATTTTGGGTATTTGGAGGGTATTGGGAGGTTTTCTTGGAATTTTTGGTATTTTTGGGTATGTATGATCAACTTAAGTGATGTGGAAATGTTTGGGAATTATTTTGGAGAATTTTGGATAATTTGGAAATTTTGAGAAATTTGGGTAATTTCGGGGGTTTTGGGTAGGCTAAGCGGGTGTAGGGTCCCGGGGTCAAAAATCGAAAATTTGGAAAATTGAAAATTTGGAAAATTGAAGATTGGGTGGATGTAAGTGGAAAGAAGTCATTTTGGTTGAGCCATGAAGCCATGTCGAGCCCATATGAGCCATGAAGGGACCCATTTGAGGCATTCACTATGTTGTTCCTAACCCTCTTAGCGAGGGCTTAGGGGTTAAGGACCATCCATGTGAATCACCTACATGAGTCAGGAGGTCAAGTTGGGTATGGGTGTGGTTTTAGGAGGTATGTGGAAGTGTAGTGTGTAAGTGTAGTGTGTGTGTAAGTCGGCCCCTCACCGCACCAGTGCCACCTGCAGAGGCGCTCCCAAGGCCAAAGAGTCCTATAGTGAACTCATCCTTTAAACTTCCACATCCGATTTCAACCCTCTAGGTGATTAGGGGTCTACAAGTCAAGTTTGTGGAGTTTGCATGGAGTTAAGAAGTGGTTTGAATTTCTAAAAGGTGGGTCCCAATTCTAGTTCTCTAAGATAGTCAAAGGAAAAGCCTAAGGCTAGATCCTAAGTACTAAAGAGAATAAGATAAGACCTCATCAAAAATGAGGTCAACAAGAATATATTTAACACCAATCTTTAATTTCCATCTCTTTCACATTGAAGTTTTCTAAGATCGAAGGGATAGAACACCAACGCCCTTGGAAATTCCAAAGCCGTCTTTTCATCAATCCACTTGTTCTTCGCATACATTTCTACTTGAGCGTCATGATAGACAGCCATGTGATCAGATTGAAGTTTGGTTTGCCATTCCAAGTGTTCGTATTGGTGATACATCTCATGGAGACGATTACCAATACTTTGAAGTTCCGCTTCAATCTTATCCATCGACTAAACATCTTCTCCAAACTCACAGCAATAAAACCATTAAAATAAGGCTGAGGATCTTTAGGAGATTTGTCTCTTACCTCATTTCCATGATTTCCTCTATCCATGGTCTCCAAATCCTTCCTAACTCCTCCAAAATGAATTGCTCTAGTCGAAATTAGTGTATATATGGGATTGGGGACAAAAAACAGGCTATAAATAAAGAGTTTTTGTGTGAAAAACTAAAGAAATTCAGTTTTTCCACGATCTGTAACCGCGACGCTTAGGCACCGGAATCTGGAGCCTAGGCATCGGAATCTGGCGCCTAGGCGCCGGATCATCAATATACCAGTTATTCTGGCGCTTAGGCGCCAACTTTTGGCGCCTAGGCGCCGGAACCTCAATCGACTCGATTCGCTCTATCGTCAAATTTTACAAAGTTTCGGTCGTAAAAATAGGTCTAATAAACAAGTATGATCAACACACAAACACAATTATGAAAAATTCAAATCACAAACAATCACGAAATGAAGGTTAACTTGATCTCCTTTTTACTCACATTTGACATGGAGTGATCCAAGTCCAATTTCTATATACTTCAAGAAAATGTTTAGCTTAAGCCAACACGGACTTGTTACCCTTCTATTTCTAGAAGTTATATAGAAATTCGATCAAGACCAAGGCATAACCTTATAGAGATAATTAAACTCAAACTAATAAATATGGGTTGCCTCCCACAAAGCGCTTGGTTTAACATCATCGGCCAGACCTAATTAATTAAATTGATCGGGTATACTCAACTCATAATCCTCTTTGTAATTTAATTTCATTTCTCCCATATAAGACTTCGAGTCTTAATCCGTTAACTTTAAATACATTTCCAGCTTTTGGGATTTTTAATATCCGCTGACTCCATAAGGGTATACTTTCTCAATTATAAATGGTCCCATCCATTTAGATTTTAATTTTCTAGGGAAAAGCTTTAAACGAGCATTAAATAATAATACTTCTTCTCCAGGCTCGAATAATTTCCTTGAAATCATTTTGTCATGCAATTTCTTCATTCTTTCCTTATAAATTCTTGCATTTTTATAAGACTCATTTCAAATCTCTTCCATTTCATTCGGTTGTAATAATCATTTTTCTCCTACAGTATTCAAATTATAATTGAACTCCTTTATCGCCCAATAAGCTTTATGCTCCAGTTCAACAGGTAAGTGACAATGTTTACCATAAATTACCGATAAGGTGACATTCTGATAGGTGTCTTATAAGTTGTTCTATAAGCCCATAATACAGAATCAAGTCTATTAACCCAGTCAGTCCTTTTAGGATTAACAGTCTTTTCCAATATTTTTTTAATTTCTCTGTTTGATACTTCAGTCATTCCACTTGTTTGAGGATGATAAGAAGTTGCAATTCTATGCTTAATTTTGAATTTTTCCAGCAATGATTGAATTCTTAAATTTTTGAAATGACTTCCCCCATCTGTGATAATTATCCTAGGCATTCCAAATCTTGTAAAAATCATTTTCTTTAAAAATTTCAAAACACTTTTGGAATCACAGTTCGGTAAAGCTACAGCTTCGATCCACTTTGAAACATAATCAATTGCTAATAAAATATAAATCTTTCTAGATGATGGTACGAAATGTCCCATAAAGTCTAAACCCCATACATCGAAAATTTCGATTTCTAATATAAAGTTTAGAGGCATTTCATCTTTTCTGGATATATTTCTCATTCTTTGACATCGATCACAAGTTTTCACATAATATCCAACATCTTTAAATAATGTAGGCCAATAAAATCCAGAATTTAAATTTTAAATGCAATTTTATCCACTCCAAAGTGACCTCCAAATTCAGAATCGTGACATTTTTGAATAATTGCAAAAGTTTCTTCATAAGGTACACATCTTCGAATCACAGAATCTCTTCCTAATTTAAATAAATGAGGATCTTCCCAAATATATGATTTACAATCATTCTTGAATTTCTTAATATATTTACTATTCATCCCATATGACAAAATATTGCTAACCAAGTAGTTAACTATATCTACATATCAAGGCATTTGTAATCCTTGAATGACATATAATTGCTCATCCGGGAATTTCTCATTTATATTTTCTTCATAAATCTTCTCATTATTATTTTTGATTCTTGATAAATGATCAGCAATTTGGTTGTCAGTCCCTCTTCTGTTACAACTTCAAAATCAAATTCTTGTAAAAGTAAAACCCATTTGATCAATTTAGGTTTAGCATCCTTTTTAGATATTAAATACTTAATAGCAGAATGATCAGTATACACAATACATTTTGTTCCAAGAAGATATGGTCTAAATTTATCAAAGGCATATACTATTGCAAAAAGCTCTTTTTTAATAGTAGTGTAATTTACTTAAGTTTCATTAAGAGTTTTGCTAGCATAGTATATAACTTTGAAAATCTTCTCATATTTTTGTCCTAGTACAGCTCAAATTGAATAATCACTTGCATCACACATTAATTCAAAAGGTTTATTCCAATCAGGTGCAACAATGACAGGTGCAGTGATTAACTTTTTTTTCAGAATATTGAACGCATTCAGACAATTTTCATTAAATTCAAATTTAGCTTTTTTTCCAATAAATGGCAAAGAGGTTTAGCAATTTTAGAAAAATCTTTTATATATCTCCTATAAAATCCAAAGATGACCTGTAAAACTTCTTACATTAGTAACAGTAGTAG
>JAKZJZ010002404.1:0-17000 GCA_022702705.1 Papilionanthe hookeriana x Papilionanthe teres
ATTTGGAAGAGAATTTAAGGATATATTTCAAAAGAACTTTGAGTTGAGAAAAGAGGATAAGGATTTTGAAAGACCATTAGAAGATAACATGAGACAGAAGAATATCCTAAAATAATTTGATTCAAAATCTGAATTATCTAGAGAGAATCCGATTCAGAATATTGGATATCTTGAAGTATCTTATAGAGATCCATTTCTTATAAGTTTTAAGGAAGATATTAATATGCAAATTGAGAAAATCATTAAAAGAATATTAGATCTAGAAAGAAATATGTGGAACAATGATATGAATCAATCCGAAAAGGAAGAGCTGAAATAAAGTTACAATTTGAGGATGTTGTAGGAATCCCTGGATCTGAAAAAAGATTGGGTGATTGATCAAGGATTACTTAAATGGAATTTTGATCCAGGAGGAATCATTTATCGGGCTGGCGACGTTAAACCTAGTACTTTATAGGAGGCAACCCATAGTTATCAGTGTGGTTTGAGTTAGTGTGCTTAAGAGTTATGATTGTTAGTGTTGTATTGTGTTTGCTTTAGTATGGATTGATCATATTGATTGATGTTTGATGGATGTTTGGATTGTTAGTGGTTTGGGTTAATGTTGTGAGGTTAAGCCTTGGTCTTGACTAAATTTGTTTATGACTTCTGGAAGTAGCAGACTAACGTGTCTGTTTCGACTTAGTTTTCGGAGCTGAGCATTACCTTGAAGCATTTAGAGTTTAGACTTGGACCACTCCATGACAACTCTATTACTTCCTTTATCTGACTTTGTCTTTACTGAGTAAGGTCATGAACTTACTTAGAGAACAACATCTGGATGAACTGCACTACTTTTATTTACCAGATTATCTATACCTTAGACTTAGAGTAACCTAAAATTGGAAATAATTGAGTTTTTATAATAGGGAATTCTAGTCCCAGGGAGATAACGATATAAACAATTTTATAATACACCCACGTTATTGTTGACCTCATTTTTGATGAGGTCTTCCTTTTCTTCTTTTTAGTGCTTAGGATCTAGCCTTAGGCTTTTCCTTTGACTATCTTAGAGGACTAGAATTGGGACCCGCCTTTTAGAAATTCAAACCACTTCTAAACTCCCTGCAAACTCCACAAACTTGACTATAGACCCCTAATCACCTAGAGGGTTGAAATCGAATATGGAAGTTTAAAGGATGAGTTCTATAGGACTCTTTGGCACTTAGGGCCCTTACAGGTGGCACTGGTGCGAGTGAAGGGGCGACATACACTACACTTACACACTACATTTCCACACACTTCCTAAAACCACACCCATACCCAACTTGACCTCCGACTCATGTAGGTGATTCACATGGATGGTCCTTAACCCTAAGCCCTGGTAAGAGGGTTAGGAACAACATAGTGAATGCCTCGAATGAGTCCTTTCATGGCTCATATGGGCTTGAAATGGCTTCATGGCTCAACCAAAATGATTTCACCCCACCCAAATTCACCCAATCTTCAATTTCCCAAATTTTCGATTTTTGACCCAGGGACCCTACCACCTCTTAAGCTACTGCAACAGCTTGAATTACTAAATTTTTGCAAAATCTCCAAATTACCTAAAATTTTCCAAAATCAATCCCAAACACCTCCACATCACTCAAATTGATCATCCATACCCAAAAATACCAAAAATTCCAAAAATACCCCCCAATACCCTCCGAAATACCCAAAATACCCTTCTTGGCCTAAAAATCCAAAAATTCAGAAAATTCCCAGAAAATTCCAGAAAATCCCAAATATTCCCAATTTCATTTTGTCCAACTACACCGTGGGCCAATTTTGTCAATTTACCCTACTTTTGTCAAAACCCCCAAATTGACTGATTTTAACCCAAAGTGGACCCGATGTCAAACCAAACATACCCAATTGACCCAATTTTGGTCCAATTCAATTCTAAACTTCAATTCAACATTCCCAATACCAATTTAGACCAAATCCAAGTCCAATTTGATTGACATTTGGATCGATTTCACTTTGGGCCTTAAAGCCCGAATCTGGACCCATGACCCAAACTTAGCCCAAACTAACCCAATTCAACTCCAATTAACCCCAAATCTTTTCTAAACCTTCCTTAACATCCTCATAAACAAAACACTAACATGATTTGCCCAAGATTTTGACCCAAGCCCACTCGAATTCGACCCGAAATCAAAAGCCCGATTTTGACCTAAACCCGAAATCTAACCGAATAGGCCCAAACCTCGAAATTAAAACCCAACCAAAGCCAAAACCTCTTTGAAACACTCCCATAAACATTTCTTAATATTTATTTTACATCAATTTCAACCCTAGCCCAACATTGGCCCAAGTTAGCCCAATTTGACCTACATTGGCCCATTCACAAAAGAATTCGAATCGACCCGATTCGAGTCCAAACTACCCCAAATTTGCTTCAAGTCACTCATGACACATCCATGAGCTAAACCCAATAATTATTTGGCCCAACCTCTTTACAAAATTTCATCCCAAAATCCATTTTAAAATTCGAAAGCCCACTTTCTAATCCATCTTAAAAGCATCTAAAACCCTTTCGAAAAAAGCCCAAAATTCTTCCAAGGCCCATATGACATTTCCCCTCATCATACTTTCAATTAAAATCATCCCTAAGTCCTAAATTCATCATCAAATAATTCCAAATCAAGCCTCATACCAAATCACCCCTAAATACCAAAATTTTCCTTAAATCCATTTCCATGAAATTGACTTTACTTTTCCGAAGCAAATGGAGCCATGGAGCCATGCATAAGCCATATGCAAGCCATGAGAGCCTCTTTACATGTCACCATGCCATTTTGGGCAAAAGGAGGAGGCTCTTTCCTTAACTCCTAAAGGTGGTTAACCACTTACATGATTCATGCTAAACCATGCTTAAGCCTTAATTGTACTTGGATTGTGACTTGACCATCACTAATCAGGTGATCAAATCACTTTCTCCTCGGCTAAACCGAGGCCTTGGGTGGTGCACCTAGCCCGAAATGGGTGGGTTGACCCATTTAGAGTCCAAATCTCAGCCATGCCTGATTCCACTTTGGATCGAAAGCCTTTACACGTGTCCATGGCCGATTGATTGCACAAACCTCGACCACGACCCACTGACCACGAGGGTGACCCATGCACTGGCCGAGCGCCACCGAGGCCAGTCGGAAAACACCATGGCGAGAGCTCGCATGTGAGCCGACATTGAAATTCTCACTTGCTTGGCTGCCCAATCCACAGTGGTCACCATGGCTGATCTTCTCCTCGCGAGAGCGAGTCGATCCCGAGCCCCAACTCTCCTCGGGAGGCCCCGGCCAGCTCTGGCTCCAAACTCCGCCCCTCTCGGCCATGAGGAGAGCAAAGCACAAACCTTGCCGAAACTACTGCAAAATTGTTCCAGAACCCTTCACCATCCTTAGAGCAGGTTGATCCCAGGTGTCGATTTGCCACTAATCCCAGCAACGAGCCGATTTCTGAGCTGAAATTCCACGAAAACCGGGACACTTTGCCGCGGTGAGCCGATCCTCGAATTGGTTGGTCCTACACCTTCAGCTGGACCGAGAGGAGAAGTTTCCGCCTGAAGCCCCATCTCCGAGGCCACCCGGTTGCTCCGGCCTCGAAGCTTTGTGATCGGGCGTGGTCGAAATCATATCCGAGACGATTCACGGGACCGGGAGACTTCATGCGGAGCTTGCTGGGACCCGATCGAAGGTGCGACAACTCTCGGATTGAAGCCGCACTTCTACGAGCTAAGGTATGAGCTAACTCTCCATCCCGGAGCTTGGAGATTCTTCATTTCGAATGCCTTAGTTTCGATGCATGTTAGCCAGTATAGATGTGTTCGTCTCTTGAAGACGAATCCGTAGAAGCATAAGAACATGAAAATCCGTTGAGAATCGAGTGAGATCTTAGGGATTTAGTGTGGACGGCTCTCGGGTGAGAACACTTGGGGACGATGAACGGATGCGGTCCATTCGATACAGCGCGCGCGGACGGCGGGGATTGCGTCGGACCGGGAGACGGTACGAGAACCGCGGGGCCGGGCTGGCGACTCGGGTGGCGGCGTCGAATGGGAGCGCGACGCGTGTGCGTTCGGAGGCTGCGAGGTTTCGGCGGCGCGCGTGGATAAATAGAAAATTAGGGTATTTTCTTATTTATTTAATTCCCTAAACTTCGAAAATCCATATCTTTGTGTAGAAAAATCACAAAAATAAAATAAAAATACCCACTTGCTCGGTGAACGAGAGGAGAATAATGTGGAAAAGAAATCGTTTAATTTAATTAAGTATTTTATTTTTTATGATTTATTTACTCTCTGCATACATTTAATTCTCCATGCATGTATACAATTCACCATGGCATGAGACCATAGGGCTTTTGAAGCCTACGAACTTGGGAACATTCCACTGAATTTTCCGAGGTCGGAGGCACATCTCGTGAAAAGTTATTTATTTTTCGAATGCATGTTTGCTGTTTTGAGTATTTTAATTCCAAAAATTAGCATGTTGTGAAATAAATTCTAGAAATATTTGGTGATGTTCCTTATGACCGAGAGAACCACAGGAAAAATAGGACTTGAGTTAATTCACTCAGATTAACACTAATTGGCTTAAACACCCAAAATAGGTCTTTAATTAATTAGAGTTAACCAGGTATCAAATTGACTTGAAATCAATTCTCCACTGACCTTTAGGATCGAGAGGAATCCACTATAAAAATTTGAGGTCGATTGGACTTGGTTAGCCCCACTAATTGGGTTGATTAAGCCGCTTAGCCATTTTAAACTTTAAAAATTCATAACTTTTAAAATACTTTTTAAAAATTCACCAAATTGGTTTTGGAGCCTCTCTGATATCAGGGGAACCTAAGAAAATTAAAATTTCAATTTTCTAAAAAAGTTGATTTTTAATAATATTTTAATATTTTTAATAATTAAAAAATAATAAAAATCACAAAAATAATAAAATTCACCAAAATGTCACATTTTGAATTTTAATCACTTAGGAACAAATCCCACATTTTTCCTAAGTACTATTTAGTGAGATATTAAATTTTAAAGCCCTAGGGTAATTTTAAAATTAAAAAAAAATGTATTTTCTAGCATTTTCACTAAAATAATTATTATAAATCATAGAAAAATCAGAAAATTGCAAAATTTGATTCTCTGGTTTCCTTGATATCAGAGAGATTTTTGAAAAATATAAAATCCATTTTTCAACATTTATTTTATTTTTAAATTAATTAACACTCCAAAACTCAAAATAATTATAATAAAAATAATATAATTCAAAAAATCACCAAAATTGGTCCAAGTGCTTCTCTGGTCATTAGGAATGTCCCCTAATTTTCTTAAGGACAGAAACTTTCCCTTGGTCATGTTATCAAATTTTCCTTGAAAATCTCTATTTTCCACCAAAAATAATTATATAAATAAATTAAATACGAGAAAAATCACATTTTCTCCTCTCATGTCTTTATTGACATATGAGTGAAGTCACATAAAAATTTCGAGTTCATTTGAGTTCAATTTAGTGAGTTATGAAATTATTAAGCTTAAAGGGTAAAATGGTAATTAAAATCTTTAATCCTTAATTAAAACTTTAGGTTTAATAAAAAGTCAACAAGTAAAATATTTGATCTTAATCTGATTTGGATGATTGAAATTTAAATAATTAAAGGGTAGAAACCCATTAAATAATTTTAAAATGATTAAACTTTAATTAAATAATAGATTAAATTTGGAAGAATAATAAAATTGGAATTATTAAAATAAGGGATCTTTATTAGGAAGAGATTTATTCTTTAATTTAAAAATCCCTAAATTAATTATATCAACTAATACTCGATTTTTTAATTAAAATGATAACTCGAATTTAAAATATTAAAAGACTTAATTAAATTATTAAAATCTTTTGAAATTTCGAATTAAAATTAAAAATAAAGTAAATTAAAGATAAATTAAATTAAGATTAAATTAAATTTAATAATTAAATTAAATTAAATTAAACAATTAAATTAAATTAAATTAAATTAAATTAAATTAAAATTAAATAATTAAAATAAATTAAATTAAATCAAATTAATTTAAATTAAAAAATTAAATTAAATTAAATAATTAAATTAAATTAAATTAAATTAAATTAAATTAAATAATTAAATTAAATTAAATTAAATCAAATTAATTAAACATCGAATCAAATTAAATTAAATTAAAGCTAAATATAAAACGACTTGAACAACTATTCAAATTTAAACCCTTTAACTCAAATCGAATCATTTGAATACTTAATTTACCCTTGAAAGCTTTGATTAATATAACTCTAAATAGAACATTAAATGAAGTGTTATCTCGCTCATAGGATATTGAATGTCATAGTTCATCTGAGCGAGTTAACGAAGACTTGAAAACCTCGGATGATCGATTCATTTATATAATTAAATTCATTTGGACTTAAAGCAATCCTAGAAATATTGAAAAGATGTTTAAGATTCTTCTTAAGCACTTCCTCGATATGATAGGATATTTATAAGAACGATTGAATTTGATTATTCTTTGATGAAGAAAATCGTCCTTAAACGAAACCCAAAGAACACAGACGTCGTAGGAGATGGCTAGTTATAGGATTAGGAATTTGGTAGAAAACCATAACCTTTCCCTTAGCTTTACTAGGAACTTGCTTAAATATTCTAATTGTGTTTTAAGTGCGGCTTGGGATGACGGGAAGACCCTCGGGTACGCTTTTATTTTATTGCGATTTACTTTCTTGCAATTTACTTTCTTGCGATTTACTTTATTGCGAATGCATTTTACTTTTCTTGCATGATAAAACAACAGTTGCATGAAAACCCGCACCTTTAGGATAGACCACTAAAGCTGAAACCAAAATTAAGTTAAAAGTCATTGCGAGATAAAATTCACAGCCACGACATTTCGAAAATATAAAACAACTCGAAATTTAATCACAAACGGAACACAAAACTACGATTACAACTAAATTAAAACGTCTTGTTGGATGATCGGGAATACCTCGGATGATGTAACCTACGTGTTGCTAACGGGATTTCCAGCGGTGCTAAATGAAAGTGTGGAACTCATTCGGTTGAGTTTATGCAATTCATACGGACTAAGTGAATCAGATAAAAATAATGATGCGGAAGGATGGAGCAAGTGGGATCTTAGCCGGTGTCGTTATAATCGACTTTAAGATTTGTTTTAAATAAAACATAAAAAACACACTGGAAATTAAGATTTTCTCTAAACGAAAACACTTTTCTCGACTCTCGATTTATGGTTTCTAAAACTAAACCTCTGCAACAACGAGGAGCTCGGAGCATGGTGGGCGGCACGACCATCGTCATCAGTGAGACACGAGTGCTACTCAGCAAAACTTTCCTAGAATTAAAACAACGAAGCCGTAGGACTTCGAGGTAGCTTGCACTAGTGCGACATAAATCCTCGACTCTTCGTTAGGCATTTGCATTGCAAATTAAGCCCTAACCGGTCTTAGGATTCAGAGGTAGTCGTCAGATACGACAATAAACCCTCGCATCTTCTAAAATTTATTTGTTTGATTTTATCATACAAATATAAGTCACAATTAATTGAAATTGGCGAGATTGAAATATCGAATAAACATTAGGACTTTCCTAAATTCGAAGCGAAACGATAGGATAGTCGGGAAATTATCGAAGTTCACTTCGAATCGGTGATTTCTCCTACCTTTCTTCCTTTGGATTCACGAAAACAAAATGTTCAAAAATTTGATCCATTCCACTATTGAAACTCGAAATTCGATCTTTGAAAACCTTAAACTTTGAAATTCTTGAGAGCGAGAATCATTGATTATTATCGAGAGTTTTCTTAGGTGATTCCGTCACTTAAGATGTAATTAAGCTATAGGGGCTTGCCCTTATAGGGAATTTTAAAGAACCCGAGTAATATAAACCATGTTTTAATGTTTTCATATTAAGCGGGGGAAACTTGTCGGCTTATAAAATTGGTTCGCGGACGAACGGATGTCACTAATCTTCTAGTTTATTTAATCGAAGCCCCATGATGACGGTTGTGATACATCCTTAGGGATAGATACACGGTTTGTGGTGCGGTGCTCGTTTATATAAACTATTTGGGATGTGAGGTCGGTTTAATCTCATATCTTAAAACTTTCGAATTTAAAAATTATTTTCAAAATCAAATACTACTTTTCAATTATTTATTTTAATTAAATTAAAAATTCGTAGACGGATTTACGGTAGGCGACCCCTCTTGAAATAAAACACGACTAAAAATATGCGCACGGGATTTAAGGCGACTCACGTGAGGAGTATTCCTCTCTCCATTATAATCGAATAATTACGCTTTCAAAAATCGGTAGTGTATCCATGTCCACAATGGATCGAGCTACCCTTCTTTCCGTTGGAATACTATGTTCATTTCTATCTTGAACAAGTATAGCCAACATTCTCTCGGATTTAGGAGCGCTTTGTTTAGACACCCACTAAACGGAGAGGTTCGAGATCCTTTTACCTCATTTCGAGGTGGGGTGGACCCCGATAGGTGTTAGTTTAGGAGTGATCCTTCGAGTCGGGAAGTCTTGCTTAAGACTTTCTTTCCTTTCAACTCGAATCGGATTCCTTACCTTCTCTACACCTTTGAACATTCAGTTCTAAATAAACGAACCCTCTAATAAGTGATTCTTTTAACAAATGATAAATACATGAACAAAGAATGAGTTCGGACTCTTTTGATTCCTTTCTTTTCGTCTAAAGAAAAGAAGCATAACTTGGGACGACAACAGGAATCTACCTTGCGAAATGGAAGCCCGAGCGTGATTTTCTCCTTCACCAACGGACTGGACTTCGGCTGTCATAAGGATGAGACTGCCCGACGATGGGGTCATCAGATTTGGACGAGGATTTGAAAACACGAACGTCGAAGTCACCGACGTCTCCCTCTTTGCAGCTGACAAACAAGGTATCGAAGGCGAGGAACCCGCTGCGGGTTCGGCCTTAGGTCGACCCGAGAGTTTCCTCCCTGCGAGGGTCCGACTAGGAGAATCTTGCTGTCCACGGGAGGATGCATTCTCACTACCCCCGTTGGTCTAGTTGTTTCTGCACCTACCGAGCTTGCCGAATCGAAGGGAAAGAAATCCGGAGCTATGGTAAGCACATGTTGCCGTGGAGGGTACGGATCTTCTGTAAGACCTATGTCTTCGAAATCGGGTCCGAGTTCGAAGATTCCTTCGGTGACAAAGACCGAAGAAGAAATAGAAATAGAAGGATCGCCGGGGAAGCCGGAGGCTGGCGAGATTGCCTTCTGGAGGAAATTCCGAGTTACCGGAATATACACCGCTACCGGAATATACACCGCTCTGCGACTACATACCACTTTTGGGAGGAAGCGGGTTCCATCCCTCTCTGCCGCGAGAGGATGAGGAGAATGTTCGCAAGATTCGTTGCCGCATTACCTCGACCCGCATACTACGACGATAGCCGCGAAAAGAATCAGAACTACGCGGTTTGCTCATTGCTGAACTTTGGTAGAAAAGTTAGCGAAGAAGGAAAATTGCCCGGTGTCGGAAATTCTACGAAGGATAGGGCGGGTGCCGGTCGAATCCCGTCTTGGGCCCAGAGTAGAACCCGCCGTCATGATAGAAAAGCCGACGAGAGAATGAAGGCTAGCCCGCTGTCGTAGTATCGGGGTTACGGATTAGGGAGGATACCACCTTCCGGCATTTGGCCGATAGACCATGCGGTCGTAGACCTTCTGCTGCTAGAAGGATGGTGTGGCGTCCCACTACGGGGCGGTTGAGGCTGAAACGGCGGCCGAGAAGAAAGTCTCGCCGGGAGGCTGGAATGCGAAGAAAGTCTTCTTGCGATGAAGGGGACTCGTGAAAAAAGGACCCGGCGACCATCGCATGACAACCGCGAAGATGCACGAAAGCTCCGCTAGAAGATGCCATGGAAAAGTTGAGAACGGACATCCAGACGGTTGGCGAAAGAGAGAAGAAAAGTTCGGAGACGAGATCGACTCATCGGAATTCATGGACAACGAATATGCGAGAAATCGACATGGTTGAGACACGAGCTTCATCATCTTCTCGAGGTGCTCCTGCGGCCGCGAAGAGAGAGCCGGGCGATGAAGAGACGGCTTCGGGGAAAAGGACGACACGATCGCTCGAATGGCGAAGAGGATGGAAGAGATGGCCGTAGCTCTGGCCGCTCTCCGAAGTCGAAGTACGACCACATAGAGAGACACCCCGGAAGTCATTCACATCGTAGACGGAGGAAAGGAGATTACATCCGTCGATGGGGATGACCGGTGAAAAAAGGATACAACACTGAAGTATGATCCACGAAAAGGATATCGAGAACTTGGTAGAACGGCGAGTGCGAGAAGCCTAGCACAATCGAAGAACGGGACATCTATTCGGACGGGTAGACCTTGCCGGAAGGAGTCGACGATATCCGATACCCGAAGGGCTTCGTGCCACCTCCGTTTAAGACCTTCGACGGGCAAGGGAACCCCGACGGCATGTTGCACACTTTCGTGCCGGTTGTTGCGATGCGGCGGGAGCGATGCGCTACTCTTCGACGGTTCGTTAGCGATGCGTCGGGAATCGCCTTCGGCTGGTATGCGGAGTTACCCGACGGATGCAGCAAAGACATTCTCGGAAGCTAGAGAGCCTCTTCATTAAGCGATTTGCGGAGCTCGGCACCACATCACTATAGGTGATTTAGTGGTAGAGAAACAAAGGCCGAATGAAACTCTAGTGGATTACATACTTCGATGGAGAAATTTAAGTATGAAGTGTGAACCACGTAGCTGAGAACAACATGCGGTCGGCATCTTGCTTAAAAGCATTCACGGCCGATAGCACTTCTCCTCGAGGGATTCCTTATTAAGACTTTTGAGAAGTTGTTAAGCAAGGCGGAAGCTTGCAGAAGAGGCGAAGCAATTAAGTTTCTGCGACAAGACGGACGAGCGAAGCCGGTGAAGACTTTCGAAAAGAAATGCGGGGTCGTTGCGGCGGTTGACAAAGGCAAACAACCGTCTGAAATACCACGGAACGGCGCGGCAACCACAACAAAATTACCGGCAACCCGGTCCAGCTATCGGTCGTCTCCGCGAGTATGAACAACCGTCTCGTCGCAACGTACATTGAGGGAGCTTCGAGCGAGAGAATATCCGTTCGAAAATGAAGCGATGCGAAGATGTTCCGTAGCTTAATGAAAACTCCGGATTTCCGAGTGCCGAGCCCAAAGACCGAGAGGAAGTCAACAAGAAGGTGATCCCGACTTTTGCCCCTACCATCGGATGCTTGGGCACTGAGATAGAAAGGCTGCATTACCTTGAAAGTTGGCTCGACGACGACCTTCGGAAAGGAAATATAACAATCCCGAAGGAGTACATGAAGGAACCCCGAAAGGAGGTTCGGTCGATGTTATCTCAGCCGATCCCGTCATTCAGATAGATCCACTATGCAGCGACGATGGATGGACTACGCACTGGACGAGATCTTCGAAGAAGATTTTGAGACAACATCCGAGCCGCTTCGGTGCGAGCTTGATTCGAGTTCGAGACACAGTTAAGCGGTGCTTATCACTTGCGATAGAAGAACCACCTCGACGGGAGAAAATCGAAGAGAAGAAAATTGACGAAGAAGAGGTGGCGAGATTCCTAAGGCTAGGCTAGGGGCTGCTTATCTAGGATAGTTGTTTCCGATTCGGAGGAGAAATCCCTCGAACCTACGATTTTGTATGATTATCTGCTCACTTCGGTGGGATCATATAATGATAAGGGTGATGGCGTTGGCTACGTTTTAGTTGTTTCTAACGATTACGTAACTAGCGACAATCCGGGCGTCGATTTCGATACCAACGACAATTCTCGAATCATACATGATCTCGACGATCGCAATGACGAAGAAGGCATCCATCGAGGAGGCTACGAGAGCTCGACGAGCAACGGCTCTATGCGTGAGTTTCGAGGAGCTCCGGTTACTGATAGAGTTAGAGCCTTCGGATTTTGAAGATAATCCGGAAGAGCCGGTCATTCGATTCGGGAGGAAACACCGGCAAACTCGATACTAGATTCGGAAGAAATTACGAAGTCGACTAGAAGTGGAAAAGTTCTACCTCAGAGAATGGGTCCGAAAGACGAAGGAAAGCGGTGGTTGTTCGAGAGAACCAGCCCGGCGGAAAGACATGCCCATTCGAGAAGAAGCGAGACACGGGGAGAACAAAGTGGACTACGACGTGCTTAGCCCATCTTAGGAAACTACGAGCCCAGGCGAGCATCTACGATGCTCTCATCTTATCGAAGGAGATGAGAGAAGCTCGATCGAGGCCTTACTTGATCAGGAAATTTGCTTAGCTCGAATGGCGGAGATTCCTTAGATGAGGTTTGCTCGTTAAAGGAACGACGAGGTGTCACCTTCGCGAGACGATGACCTACTACTTGGGACGACGATCACTGACCGAGCCGTTGTACATTTCGATTCTGATTGGGAAGTTTACGCTCTCCGGAGTATTGGTGGATCCGGGAGCATCGATCGATATAATGAGTCTTCGAACACTAGCATACTTGGAAATTGATGCTCGTGAGCTTGAGGCGAACAAAATGTTATTAAGAGGATTCGACAGGAAAGGAGAAAGAGCCCTCGGGTCGATAACAGCTAGCGATGAAGACCGGTGATTTAGCGAAGACAACCGCGAAATTTCATATAATCGATTCGAAACGTCGTTCGACGCTCTCTTGGGCCGACCATGGATACATGAAAACGGGATGGTACCATCATCTCTACACCGGTGCATCGAAGTACTACGATGGAGGGGAACGGTGCATCGAAGGAGACTTACAACCATTCTCCGTACATGAAATTGGAATCCATGAAGATGCGGCTTATTATGCACGCCAAGAAAACAATCTTCTCAGGAGATACCATAACGAATGAAGCAAGAAAGTTCGAGACAACGAAGAACACGAAGTTCTAGTCCGACGATCGCTCACCGCTCCCTTCGGCGAGATGGTGAAGGTTTCTCCACGACTCGCATCGAGGTCGAGGCGGGGACGAGGCGGTGGTAGAGACACTAGGACGATTGGACGGAAGAAACCGACCATCGATGTTGATTGGGATGATAGTTACGAAGAAGAAAAAGAAATCGAAGCGAAGCGACAACAATAAGTCGAAAGAAGCCGCAATACGAAGATCTCCCTCGAAGATGAAAAGAACGAAGAATACAAATCGATGTACGAGAAGATTAACCACTACGTACATGCTTATGACCTAACTTCCGATCCATTCAATAAGATCGAGGGTATGGAGGTCGAAGGTACGTAGTGACGGTGCTAGCCGATCGAATTCTACAGTGGTGCTTCTTCCTCAAAGCGAAAATAATGTACAATTCGAAGATGTCACTTCATCGGAATTAATGGAATTACCTTTTGAGTGGTACTCTCCCTGTGTTCGAAATTTAATTCAACGTGGTTTCTTACCTCGACAATGGACAAAGGCGATCACGACATTTTGAAAAGTTATGGAATAACTCGGTCGTCCTCACGATTCAAGTATGGACTCGGATTCGGCACGGTAGGGTCGGTTGACGATGCGGAATTTTGCTTGGTTGTCACTTGCAAATCCGATGAAGCTGCATGGAAACTACGAGACGAACTCGAAGATTCCTGAATTGGAGACGCTCCACGAAGTTCGAAGAAGAAATTAAATCACGATAGATGAGTTAACGGAAGTTAACTTAGGTACTAGCGAAGAGCCTAGACCTACCTTTGTTAGCTCCTTACTCGATAAAGAAGACTCGAAGAAATAATCGAGTTATTAATGGAATTTAAGAACTTGTTTTGCTTGGAACTACGATGAAATGCCGGGATTAGCTCCGGAGGTTGCGGTCCGCTAAGTTAGGAGTGGATCCTGCTACGTTCGGTCGGACGAGGTCCCGGAAGAATGCGTCTAGAAATCGAACAACAAGTCATAGCCGAAGTTAAAAAGCTAATAGACGCTAAATTTGTCAGTGAAGAACAATACCGAGCACAGTTGCTTGATGTGGTGCCGGTCGAGAAGAAGAATGGTCGGATCGGAATTTGTGTGGACTTCGAGAGATTTAAACGAGGCATGTCGAAAAGATGAATTCCCTCGCGGATTCCGAGGCGATGATCGATATTGCTTCGACACATGAAATATTCTCGTTCATGGATGGATCTTCGAGGATACGACCGGATAAAAATGGCTCGAGAAGATGAAAAGCTTACGGCATTCGAACGCCGATCGGAGTATTTCTTCTACACGGTGATGCCATTCGGAGTCGAAGAACGCGGGAGCAACTTACCAAAAGCAATGACGAGAATTTTTGATGATCTCATCCACGATCGAGTCGAGTCTTACGTGGACGATGTCGTCATCGACAAAGTAAAGGAAAACCACTGTATGATTTGAGAATTGTTTTCGAACGATTAAGACAATTTAACCTTAAGATGAATCCCTTAAAATGCGCCTTCGGCGTCACCTCGGGAAATTCTTAGGATTCGTTGTCAGACATCGTGGAATTGAAATCGACCGGAGAAGATTAAAGCCATCTTAGAAATGCGCCTCCCGAAACCTTAAAACAACTACGATCTTTTCGAGGAAGGCGGCATATCTTCGGCGCTTTATCTCGAACTGTCGAGTAGGTGTCGGCCTTTCTCGGCACTAGTTAAAAAGGACGCCAAATTTATTTGGGAAGAGAAATGCCGAGAAGGCCTTCGAAGACATTAAACGATATTTAATGACACCTCTTGTCTTAGCGACCCAGAGTCTCGGAGTAGGCCGGTGATACTTTACACGCGGCTCTAGACGACTCCTCGGAGCCTGTTGGCAGGGTCGATGATGAGGGTAAAGAAAATGCTCTTTACTACTTAAGCCAGTCGTTTACTTCCGACGGAAGTAAGGTATCCCGCAATTGAAAAGCATTGTTTGGCCTGATCTTCGCCGCTCAAAGCTCGGGCACTACATGCTTTCTCATAAGGTCGACTTGATTTCGAAGTTTAATCCATTGCTGATACTTGATGACTCGTCCGACACTTTCAGCGGACTTGCCGGATGGTCGATGATATTATTGCAATTCGATATAACTTTCGTGCCTGCGTGCGTAGTAAGGGACAAGTCTTAGCGAGACTTCCTCGCGGCACACCCTTTGCGGCCGAATCTCCTCTCGATGACGATGCGGGATGAACAAATAATGAACCTAGAAGACCACTGATGATCGACGTTGGGAATTGTATTTCGACGGAGCATCTTCGGCACACAAAGACGAAGAATCGCAAGTGATAGTGCCGGTAAGGCGGGAATCGGGCTAATCTTTACTAACACGGAGCGGGGGATGTTAAGATACTCCTACCACTTGACGAACCGGTGTACGAACAACGAAGCGAGAATACGAAGCCCTCGTAACGGGATTGGAATTAACCATTCGAATGGGGATAACGAGACATCGACATCTACGGGGATTCACGGTTAATCATTCGACGGATCGTCGGACAATACGGAATTTTTAAGCCGAGACTCGAACAATACTTCCGGTATGCCGATACAGTTTGTTGGAACGGATTCCGAATGTGACGATCTACAAAATTCCTAGAAAAGAGAATGCTTTAGCGGATGCTTTAGCCGTCTCGCAAAAGAATTTGCACATTTGCGAGATGAATCGGTGGAAGTGTCGGTTCACGGACGTCGGAGTCTATCGCGGCTTGACATAGACATGATACACAAATCGGAAGAAGAAAAAGAATCGATTGCGGCGGTGACGGAAAACACGAGAAGATTGGCGACGGCCATTGATGAAGCTACTACGAACGGGAAAGCTACCGGACGATAGGTCGGCGGCACATCGGATCGAAAAGAACTCGCATCTTACGCATTAATAAACAACACATTATACGGAAGGTCTTTTGATCGAATGTGGCTAAGGTGCTAAGCGGGTACGAGGCCGTGAAATTGTTAAAGAGGTGCATTCGGGACTGCGTGGCGCTCACCGGTCGGGTCCGAAGATGAAAATGAAAATTAAAAGACTAGAGTACTACGGCCTCGATGATGGCCATTGCATGAAAATCGCCGAGAGGCATCACCGATGCCGAGTGCGCGGAGTGGTTCTACACCGACCTCCGAATGTGCTACACCGAGCAATTGCGTCGTGGCCGTTTGAATGTTGGGGCACGGATATAGTGGGTCAGATAGAACCACCATCTTCGAAAGGACATCGTTTCATTCTTGCGACTACTGATTACTTTTCCAGTGGGCGGAAGCGGTTCCACTTAGAAGTGAAAGCACACCACGTCTTACGGTTTTCGAGAACAAGTTGTCTACAGTTTCGGAGTGCCGCGCGGGATCATCTCGGATAATGGGTCGGCATTCGAAGCACACAAATCGACGATTTTGTCGGGAGACACGGAATCGGCGGCGATGCTCGACGATTTACTACCCGAAGCAAACGGCCTCGGCGAGGCTTTTAATAAAACTCTCGTTCGAATCTTAAAGAAAACCTTGGACGATAATAAGAGAAATTGGCACGAGAAATTGTTAGAAGCCTTATGGGCCTGCGGACGACCTTCGGAACTCCTACTCGAAGCTACACCTTACGCTGCGGTGTATGGGTCCGAGCGAGTGTTACCTTTAGAGGTTCGGCTTCCTTCACTCGGAATTGCGGTTGCAAACAAGATCACGACGAAGAAAACGCCGGACTACGACTCGAAGAATTAGAAAGCTTGGAAGGAAAAGACTTGCGGCGCAACGGAATTTAGAACTATGCCGAAGCTAAGATGGTTCGAACCCGTGACAAGTCGAGTCGCCGAGAACCTTGAAGTTGGTGATTTAGTTCTCGTTCTCGAGAGACTATTCTTGCACACGCGAGATAGGAGGAAAATTTGAACCCACTTGGGAAGGACGGTTTGTGGTTGAAGCGGTATACTCGGGAGGTTCCTACCGGCTAGTGAATTGCGGGGAGAA
>JAKZJZ010002405.1:0-16999 GCA_022702705.1 Papilionanthe hookeriana x Papilionanthe teres
GGTGGTGCACCTAGCCCAAATGGGTGGGTTGACCCATTTAGGTTCAAATTTAGCCATGCCCCCATTCCACTTTGAATCAACGCCTTTACACATGGCATTTGCCAATTGCTCACACTAAACCCCGTCCTCGACCCACCCGACCAAGATTGTGACCATTGCTCGGCCGGCCGGCCACCGAGCCGCCGGAAAACACCATGGCCGAGAGCTCACATGTGAGCCAACATTGAAATTCTCACTTGCTGAGCTTCCCCATGCCTAGTGGTCACCATGGCTGATCTTCTCCTCACCAGAGCAGCTGATCCCAAGCCCTAACTCCCTCTGAGAGGCCTTCCAACCTCTCCTATTTAAACTCCACCCCTCTCGGCCATGAAAGGGAGCTAAGCACAAACCTTGCCAAAACTCTGCCAAAATTATTCCAGACCCTTCTCCACTCTTAGAGCACTTGATCCCCAGTGAAATCCCCCTGCCATTTCTCCTCTGTAAGCTCAATTTCAGAGTTGAAATTCCACCCAAAACCAGGACACTTCTCCACAGTGAGCCAATTCTCAAATTGATTGGCTCTACACCTTCACCGGACCAAGGGAAGGTGTCCACCAAGCAAAAGCCCCATCTCCGAGCCACCCGAGTTGCTCCGACCTCCAAGCTTTGTGATCGGGCTTGGTCGAAATCATATCCGGACAATTCACTGAGACCGGGAGACTTCATCCGGAGTTCGCTGGGATCCAATCGAAGGTGCAACAACTCTCGGATTGAAGCCACACTTCTCCGAGCCAAGGTATGAGCTAATTCTTCATCCCGAGCTTACGGAGAATCTCTATTTCAAATGCCTTAGTTTCAATGCATGTTAACCGTATAGATGTGTTCGTCTCTTCAAGACGAATCCATAGAGTATAAGAACATAAAAATCCATTGAGAATCGAGTGAGATCTTAGGGATTTAGTGTGGACGGCTCTCGGGTGAGAACACTTGGGGACGATGAACGGATGCGCGTCCATTCAATACACGCGCGGACGAACGGCTCGGATGGCGTCGGACCGAGGAAACGGTGCGAGAACCGCGGGGCCCGGGCTGCCGACTCGAGTGGCGGCGTCGAATGGGAGCGCGCCGCGTGGCCTTTCGGAGGCTGCCGAGGATGCGTCGGCGCCGCGTGGATAAATAGAAAATTAGGGTATTTTCTTATTTATTTAATTCCCTAAACTTCAAAAATTCATATCTCCGTGTAGGAAAATCATAAAAATAAAATAAAAATACCCTCTTGCTCGGTGAACGGAGGAGAATAATGTGGAAAAGAAATCATTTAATTTCATCAAATATTTTATTTTTTATAATTTATTTACTCTCTGCATTGTTTTAATTCTCCATGCATGCATACAATTCACCATGGCATGAGACCATAGGGCTTTTGAAGCCTCCGAATTTGGGAACATTCCCCGAATTTTCCAAAGTCGAGGCCATCCCTATGAAGAGCTCTTGATTTTTCAAGTTCAGGTCACTGTTTTGAGTATTTTAATTCCAGTAAATAGCATGTTGTGAAATAAATTCTAGGAAAATTTGGTGATGTTGCTTATGACCAGAGAATCCTAGGAAAAATAGGTTTTGACTTAGTTCATTTAAAACAACCCTAATTGGCTTAAACACTCAAAATAGGTCTTTAATTAATTAGAGTTAACCATGCATCAAATTGACTTGAAATCAATTCTCCACTGACCTTTAGGATCAGAGGAATCCACCATAAAAAATTTGAGGTCAATTGGACTTGGTTAGCCCCACTAATTGGGTTGATTAAGCCACTTAGCCATTTTAAACTTTAAAAATTCATAACTTTTAAAATACCTTTCAAAAATTCACCAAATTGGTTTTGGAGCCTCTCTGATATCAGGGGAACCTAAGAAAATTAAAATTTCAATTTTCTAAAAAGTTGATTTTTAATAATATTTTAATATTTTTAATAAAAAAAATAATAAAAATCACAAAAATAATAAAATTCACCAAAATGTCACATTTTGAATTTTAATCACTTAGGAACAAATCCATATTTTTCCTAGGTCTATTTAGTGAGATATTGAATTTTAAAGCCCTAGGGTAATTTTTAAAATTAAAAAAATGTATTTTCTAGCATTTTCACTAAAATAATTTTAATAAATCATAGAAAAATCAGAAAATTGCAAAATTTGTTTCTCTGGTTTCCTTGATATTAGAGAGATTTTTGAAAAATATAAAATCCATTTTTCAACATTTATTTTATTTTTTAAATTAATTAACACTCCAAAACTCAAAATAATTATAATAAAAATAATATAATTCAAAAAATCACCAAAATTGGTCCAAGTGCTTCTCTGGTCATTAGAAATGTCCCCTAATTTTCTTAAGGACAGAAACTTTCCTTTGGTCATGTTATAAAATTTTCCTTGAAAATCTCTATTTTCCACCAAAAATAATTATATAAATAAATTAAATACAGAAAAATCACATTTTCTCCTCTCATGTCTTTATTGATATATGAGTGAAGTCACATAAAAATTTCAAGTTCATTTAAGTTCAATTTAGTGAGTTATGAAATTATTAAGCTTAAGGGGTAAAATGTTAATTAAACTTTCAACCCTTAATTAAAACTTTAGGTTTAATAAAAAAAATCAACAAGTAAAACATTTGATCTTAATCTGATTTGGATGATTGAAATTTAAATAATTAAAGGGTAGAAACTCATTAAACAAATTTTAAAATAATTAAACTTTAATTAAATAATAGATTAAATTTGGAAGAATAATAAAATTGGAATTATTAAAATAAGGGATATTTATTAGGAAGAGATTTATTCTTTAATTTAAAAAATCCCTAAACTAATTATATCATTAACATTTAACTCTTAATTAAAATGATAACTCAAATTTAAAATATTAAAAGACTTAATTAAATCATTAAACTCTTTTAAAATCTCAATTAAAATTATAAATTAAATTAAATTAAATTAAATTAAAATTAAATTAAATTAAATAAATTAAATTAAATTAAATAATTAAATTAAATTAAATTAAATTAAATTAAAATTAAATTAAATTAAATTAAATTAAATTAAATTTAATTAAATCAAATTGAATTAAAATCAAATCAAATCAAATTAAATTAATTCGACATCAAATCAAACTCAATTAAATTAAATTAAATTAAATATAAAACAACTTGAACACTATTCCAAATTTAAACCCTTTAACTTAAATCAAATCATTTGGAATACCAATTTACCCTTGAAAGTTTTAGTTATCATAACTCTAAACGGAACATTAAATGAAATGTTACTTCACTTATATGATATTCAAATGTCACTAGTTCACTGAAGCAAGATAACAATAAAACTTGAAATTCTTGGACGATTAATTCATTCGTATAATTAAATTCATTTGGACTTAAAACAATCCTAGAAATATTGAAAAGATGTTTAAGATTCCTCTTAAGCACTTCCTCGATATGATAGGACATTTATAAGAACAATTGGGCTTAATCGTTCTTTGATGAAGAAAATCGTCCTCGAACGAAAACACGCAGAGAACCTAGACGTCCTAGGGAATGACTAGCTATAGGATTAGGAATTTGGTAGAAAACCATAACCCTTCCCTTAGCTTTACCTAGGAACTTGCTTAAATATTCTAATTGTGTTTTAAGTGCAGCTTGGGATGACGGGAAGACCCTCCAGGGTACGCTTTTATTTTTATTGCAATTTACTTTCTTGCAATTTACTTTCCTGCAATTTACTTTCTTGCAAATGTACTTTATTTTTCTTGCATGATAAAACAACGGTTGCATGAAAACCCACACCTTTAGGATAGACCCTAAAGCTGAAACCAAATTAAGTTAAAAGTCATTGCAAGATAAAATTCACCGCCACAACATTTCAAAATATAAAACAACTCAAAATTTAATCACAAACAGAACACAAAACTACAATTACAACTAAATTAAAATGTCTGTTGGATGATCGGGAATACCTCGGATGATGTAACCTACGTGTTGCTAACGGGATTTCCACGGTCTAAATGAAAGTGTGGAACTCATTCGGTTGAGTTTAGCAAATTCATACTGGACTAAGTGAATCCGATAAAAATAATGATGCGGAAGGATGGAACCGTGGGATCTTAACAGGTGTCGTTATAATCGACTTTAAGATTTGTTTTAATCAAAATACAAAACACTTGGAAATTAAGACTTCTCTAAACCAAAACACCTTTCTCATCTCCCGATTTATGATTTCTAAAACTAAACCTCTGCAACAACAGAGGAGCTTGGAGCATGGTGGGCAGCACGGCCATCGTCGTCGGCAAAACTCGAACCTACTTCGACAAAACTTTCCTAGAATTAAATAACCAAGCCATAGGACTTCGAGGTAGCTTGCCTAATGCAACATAAATCCTCAACCTCTTTGTTAGGCATTTGCATTGCAAATTAAGCCCTAATCGGTCTTAGGATTCCGAGGTAGTCGTCCGATACGACAATAAACCCTCACATCTTCTAAATTTATTTGTTTGATTTTATCATACAAATATAAGCCCTAATTAATTAAAATTGGCGAAGATTGAAATACTAAATAAACATTAGGACTTTCCTAAATTCAAGCCAAACAATAGGATAGTCGGGAAATTACCGAAGTTCACTTCGAATCAGTGATTTCTCCTACCTTTCTTCCTTCGGATTCACAAAACAAAAATGTTCCAAATTTGATCCATTCCCTATTGAAATTCCAAAATTCAATCTTCGAAAACCTTAAACTTTGAAATTCTTGAGAGCGAAATTATTGATTATTATCGAGAGTTTTCTTAGGTGATTCCCGTCACTTAAGATGTAATTAACTATAGGGGCTTGCCCTTATAGGGAATTTTAAAGAACCCGAGTAATATAAACCTGTTTGATACTTTCATATTAAGCGAGGGAATTTGTCGGCTTATAAAATTGGTTCGCGGACCAAACGGATGTCATAAAACTTCTAGTTTATTTGATCGAGCCCCACCATCGAGCAGTGTGTCTATCCTTAGGGATAGATACACGGTTTGTGGTGCGGTGCTCGTTTATATAAACTATTTGGGATGTGAGATCGGTTTAATCTCATATTTAAAATTATTTTCAAAATCAAATACTACTGTCTAAATTATATATATATATTTAAATTAAATTTAAAATTTAAATTCGCCGACAACTTCTGTTAGGCGACCCCTTTTAAAATACAACACAACCTAAAAATATGCCGACAACTTCTGGCGACTCCGCTGGGGAGTATTTCTCTCTCCATTATAATCAAATAATTCTGCTTTCAAAAATCGGTAGTGTATCCATGTCCCTAATGGATCAAACTACCCTTCTTTCCGTTGGAATACTATGTTCATTTCTATCTTGAACAAGTATAGCCAACATTCTCTCGGATTTAGGAGCCATCTGTTTAGACACCCCTAAACGAGAGAGGTTCGAGATCCTTTACCTCATTTACGAGGTGGGGTGGACCCCGATAGGTGTTAGTTTAGGAGTGATCCTTCGAGTCGGGAAGTACGGCTTAAGACTTTCTTTTCCTTTACGAATCGGATTCCTTACCTTCTCTACACCTTTGAACATTCCATTCTAAATAAACAAACCCTCTAATAAGTGATTCTTTTAACAAATGATTCTTTTTTATAAATACATGAACAAAGAATAAGTTCGGACTCTTTTAATTCCTTTCTTTTCGTCACGAAGAAAAGAAGCATAACTTGGGACCGACAACCGAGTCTACCTTGCAGAAATGGAAGCCCGAAGCGATTTTCTCCTTCACCAACGGATCGGACTTCGCTGTCTATAAGGATGAAGCTGCCCGAAAATGGGGTCATCCGATTTGGACGAGGATTCGAAAACTACGAACGTCGAGGTCACCGACGTCTCCCTCTTTGCACGCGACGAACAAGGTATCGAGGCGAGGAACCACGCGAGTTCGACCTTAGGTCGACCCAAGAGTTTCCTCCCTGCAGAGGGTCCCGACTAGGAGAATACTTGTCGTCCGCAGGAGGACTGTTCTTACTACCCCCACTGGTCTAGTTGTTTCTGCACCTACCCCGACTTACGCCAAATCAAAGGGGAAAGAAATCCGGAACTATGATAAACCTGTTACCGTGGAGGGTACGGATCTTCTGTAAGACCTTCTGTCTTCGAAATCGGGTCCAGTTCGAAGATTCGTCGGTGACAAAGACCCAAAGAAGAAATAGAAATAGAAGAATCGCCGGGGAAGCCGGAGGCTGCGAGATTGCCTTCTGGAGGAAATTCCGAGTTGCCGGAATATACACCGCTACCAGAATATACACCCTTGCTGACTACATACCACTTTTGGGAGGAAGCGGGTTCCATCCCCTCTCCGCCGCGAGAGGATGAAGAGAATGTTCGCAAGATTCGTTGCCACATTACCACGGCCCGCATACTACAACGATAGCCGCAAGAAAAGAACCGAACTACGCCGTTTGCTCGACTGCAAACTTTGGTAGAAAAGCTAGCAAGGAAGGAAAAGCGCCCGTGTCGGAAATTCTACGAAGGATAGGGCGGGTGCCGGTCGAATCCCGTCTTGGGCCTCGAGTAGAACCCGCCGTCATGATAGAAAAGCCAAGCAAGAGAATGAAGGCTAGCCCGCTTGTCGTAGTATCGGGATTACGGATTAGGGAGGATACCACCTTCTAGCATTTGGCCGATAGACCATCCGGTCCTAGACCTTCGCTTGCTAGAAGGATGGTATGGCGTCCCACTACGGGGCGATTGAGATTGAAACGACGGCCGAGAAAGAAAGTCTCGCCGGGAGGCTGGAATGCGAAGAAAGTGCTCTTTGCGATGAAGGGGACTCGTGAAAAAAGGACCCGGCAACCATCGCATGACAACCACGAAGATACACGAAAGCTCCGCTAGAAGATGCCATGGAAAAGTTGAGAACCGACATCCGACGGTTGGCAAAAGAAAGAGAAGAAAAGTTCGGAGATGAGATCGACTCATCGGAATTCATGGACGATGAATATGCGAGAAATCAACATGGTTGAGACACGAGCTTCATCGGCTTCTCGAGGTGCTCCTGCGAGTTGCAGAAGAGAGGAGCCGAGGCGATGAAGGAGAGCTTCGGGAAAAGGATGACACGATCGCTCGAATGGCGAAGAGGATGGAAGAGATGGCCATAGCTCGGCCACTCTCCGAGTCGAAGTACAACCACATAGAGAGACACCCCCGGAAGTCATTCACATCGTAGACGGAGGAAAGGAGATTACATCCGTCGATGGGGATGACCGGTGAAAAAGGATACGGCACGAAGTATGATCCACGAAAAGGATATCAAGAACTTGGTAGAGCGGCGGAGTGCGAGAAGCCTTAGCACAATCGAAGAGCGGGACATCCATTCGGACGGGTAGACCTTACCCGGAAGAGGTCGACGCTGTCCAATACCGGAAGGCTTCGTACCACCTCCGTTTAAGACCTTCGACGGAGCAGGGAACCCCGACGGCATGTTGCACACTTTCGTGCCGGTTGTTGCAATGCGGCGGGAGCGATGCGCTACTCTTCCGACGGTTCGTTAGCGATCCGTCGGGAATCGCCTTCGGCGGGTATGCGGGATTGCCCGACGGTTCGGTAAAGACATTCTCGGAGCTAGAGAGCCTCTTCATTAAGCGATTCTGCGGAGCTCGGCACCACATCACTATAGGTGATTTAGTGGTAGAGAAACAAAGGCCGAATGAAACTCTAGTGGATTACATACTTCGATGGAGAAATTTAAGCATGAAGTGTGAACCACAAGCTGCAAGAACAACATGCGGTCGGCATCTTGCTTAAAAGCATTCACGGCCGATAGCACTTCTCCTCGAGGATTCACTATTAAGACTTTTGAGAAGTTGTTAAGCAAGGCCGGAAGCTTGCAAGAAGAGGCGAAGCAATTAAGTTTTGCCGACAAGACGGACAAGCGAGAGCGGTGAAGACCTTCGAGAAGAAATCCGGGATCGTTGCGGCGGTTGACAAAGGCAAACAGCCGTCTGCAAATACCACCGGAATGGCCGCGGCAACCACAACAAAATTACCGGCAACCCCGGTCCGGCTATCGGTCGTCTCCGCGGTATGAACAACCGTCTCGTCCGCAACGTACATTGAGGGAGCTTCGAGCGAGAGAATATCCGTTCAAGAATGAAGCGGTACCAAAGATGTTCCGTAGCTTAATGAAAACTCCGGATTTCCGAGTGCCGAGCCCGAAAGACCGAGAGGAAGTCAACAAGAAAGGTGATCCCGACTTTTGCCCCTACCATCGGATGCTTGGGTACAAGATAGAAGAGCGCATTACCTTCAAAAGTTGGCTCGATGACAACCTTCGGAAAGGAAATATAACAATCCCGAAGGAGTACATGAAGGAACCCCGACAAGGAGGTTCCGTCGATGTTATCTCAGCCGATCCCGTCATTCAGATAGATCCCATGCAACCAACGATGGATGGACTACCGCCTGGACAAGGTCTTCGAAGAAGATTTTAGATAACATCCGAACCGCTTCGGTGCGAGCTTCGATTCGAGTTCGAGACCCGTTAAGCCGGTACTATCACTTGCGATAGAAGAACCACCTCGACGAGGAGACAATCGAAGAGAAGAAGAAAATTGACGAAGAAGAGGGGACCGAGATTCCTAAGGCTAGACTAGGGGCTGCTTATCCTAGGATAGTTGTTTCCGATTCGGGGGAGAAATCCCTCGAACCTATGATTTTGTATGATTATCTGCTCACTTCGGTGGGATCATATAATGATAAGGGTGATGGCGTTGGCTACGTTTTGATTGTTTCTAACGATTACGTAACTAGCGACAATCCGGGCGTCGATTTCGATACCAACAACAATTCTCGAATCATACAAGATCTCGACGATCAAAATGACGAAGAAGGCATCCATCGAGGAGGCTACGAGAGTTCAACAAGCAACGGATCTATGCGTGAGTTTCGAGGAGCTCCGGTTACGATAGAGTTAGAGCCTTCGATTTGGAAGATAATCCGGAAGAGCCGGTCATTCCGATTCGGGAGGAGACACGAGCAAACTCGACACTAGATTCGAAGAAATTACGAAGTCGACCTAAGAAGTGGAAAAGTTCTACCTCCGAGAATGGGTCCAAAAGACAAAGGAAAGCGGGTGGTTGTTCAAGAAGAACCAACCCCGACGGAAGACATACCCGTTCGAGAAGAAGCGAGACGCATGGAAGCAAAGTGGACTACAACGTGCTAGCCCATCTTAGGAAACTACCGGCCGAGCCGAGCATTTACGATGCTCTCATCTTATCAAAGGAGATGAGGGAAGCTCGATCGAGGCCTTACTTGATCCGGAAATTTGCTTAGCTCGAATGGCGGGAGATTCCTTAGATGAGGTTTGCTCGTTAAAGGAACGACGAGCTGTTACCTTCACGGACAATGACCTACTACTTGGGACGGCGAGATCACGACCGAGCCGTTGTACATTTCGATTACAATTGGGAAGTTTACGCTCTCCGGAGTATTGGTGGATCCGGGAGCATCAATCAATATAATGAGTCTTCGAACACTAGCATACTTGGAAATTGATGCTCGTGAGCTCGAGGCCGACAAAATGTTATTAAGAGGATTCGACCGGAAAGGAGAAAGAGCCCTCGGGTCGATAACGCTGCGATGAAAACCGGTGACTTAGCAAAGACAACCGCAAAATTTCATATAATCGATTCGAAACGTCGTTCAACGCTCTCTTGGGCCGACCATGGATACATGAAAACGAGGATGGTACCATCATCTACGCACCGGTGCATCGAATACTACGATGAAGGGGAACGAGTGCATCAAAGGTGACTTGCGACCATTCTCCGTACATGAAATTGGAATCCACGAAGATGCGACTTATTATGCACGCCGAAGAAAACAATCTTCTCCGGAGATACCGTAACAAATGAAGCAAAGAAAGTTCGAGACAATGAAGAACACGAAGTTCTAGTCCAACGATCACTCACCGCTCCTTCGGCGAGATGGTGAAGGTTTCTCCACAACTCGCATCCGAGGTCGAGGCCGGGGACGAGGCCGTGGTAGAGACGTTAGGACAGATTGGACGAGAGAAACCAACCATCAATGTTGATTGGGAAGATTGTTCGAAGAAGAAAAAGAAATCAAACAAGAAGCGGCGACAATAAGTCGGAAGAAGCCGCAATTCAAGATCTCCTCGAAGATGAGGAGAACGAAGAATACAAATCAATGTACGAGAAGATTAACCTCTACGTACATACTATGACCCTAACTCCGATCCATTCTAATAAGATCGAGGGTATGGTGGTCAAAGAGGTACGTAGCGACGGTGCGAAGCCGATCAAATTCTACCGTGGTGCTTCTTCCTCCAAAGCGAAAATAATGTACAATTCGAAGATGTCACTTCATCGAATTAATGGAATTACCTTTTGAGTGGTACTCTCCCTGTGTTCAAAATTTAATTCAACGTGGTTTCTTACCTCGACAATGGACAAAAGGCCGATCACAACATTTTGAAAAATTATGGAATAACTCCGGTCGTCCACCCGATTCAAAGCATGGGCTCGGATTCGGCACGGAAGGGTCGGTTGACGATGCTGAATTTTGCTTGGTTCTCACTTGCAAGTCCGATGAAAGCTGCATGGAAACTACGGACGAACTCGAAGATTTACAAATTGGAGACGCTCCACCGAATTCGAAGAAGAAATTAAATCCACGATAGATGAGTTAACGGAAGTTAACTTAGGTACTAACAAAGAGCCTAGACCTACCTTTGTTAGCTCCTTACTCGATAAAGAAGACTCCGAAGAAATAATCAAGTTATTAATGGAATTTAAAGAGCTGTTTTGCTTGGAGCTACGATGAAATGCCGGGATTAGCCCCGGAGGTTGCGGTCCATAAGCTAGGAGTGGATCTGCTACTGTTCCGATCGGACGAGGTCCCGAGAAGAATGCGTCTAGAAATCGAACAACAAGTCATAGCCGAAGTTAAAAAGCTAATAGACGCTAAATTTGTCCGTGAAGAACAATACCCGACACAGTTAGCCAATGTGGTGCCGATCGGAAGAAGAATGGTCGGATCAGAATTTGTGTGGACTTCGAGAGATTTAAACGAGGCATGTCCAAAAGATGAATTCCCTCTACCGATTCCGGAGCTGATGATCGATATTGCTTCGACACATGAAATATTCTCATTCATGGATGGAGCTTCGGGATACAACCGAGATAAAAATGGCTCCGGAAGATGAAAAGCTTACGGCATTCGAACGCCGATCGGAGTATTTTGCTACACGGTGATGCCATTCGGGTCGAAGAACGCGGGAGCAACTTACCAAAGAGCAATGACAAGAATTTTTGATGATCTCATCCACGATCAAGTCGAGTGCTACGTGGACGATGTCGTCATCAAAAGCAAAGTAAAGGAAAACCACATGTATGATTTGAGAATTGTTTTCGAACGATTAAGACAATTTAACCTTAAGATGAATCCCTTAAAATGCGCCTTCGGCGTCACCTCCGGGAAATTCTTAGGATTCGTTGTCCGACATCGTGGAATTGAAATCGACCGGAGAAGATTAAAGCCATCTTAGAAATGCCGCCTCCCAAAACCTTAAAACAACTACGATCTTTTCAAGGGAAGGCGGCATATCTTCGACGCTTTATCTCGAGCACTGTCGAGTAGGTGTCGGCCTTTCTCGGCACTAGTTAAAAAGGACGCCAAATTTATTTGGGAAGAGAAATGCCGGAAGGCCTTCGAAGACATTAAACAATATTTAATGACACCTCCTGTCTTAGCGACCCGAGTCTCGGGTAGACCGACGATACTTTACACCGCGGCTCTAGACGACTCTCTCGGAGCCTCGTTAGCCCGGAGTCGATGATGAGGGTAAAGAAAATGCTCTTTACTACTTAAGCCGTCGTTTACTTCCGAGCGGAAGTAAGGTATCCGCAATTGAAAAGCATTGTTTGGCCACGATCTTCGCCGCTCAAAAGCTCGGGAACTACATGCTTTCTCATAAGGTCAACTTGATTTCGAAGTTTAATCCATTGCAATACTTGATGACTCGTCCAACACTTTCCGGCGGACTTGCCGGATGGTCGATGATATTATTGCAATTTGATATAACTTTCGTGCCTCTGCGTGCTTGTAAAGGGACAAGTCTTAGCGAGACTTCCTCGCGGCACACCCTTTGCGGTCGAATCTCCTCTCGATGACGATGCGCGGATGAACAAATAATGAACCTAGAAGACCTTGACGATCGACGTTGGGAATTATATTTTGACGGAGCATCTTCGACACACAAAGACGAAGAATCGCAAGTGATAGTGCCGGTAAGGCGGGAATCGGGCTAATCTTTATAACACGGAGCGAGGGATGTTAAGATACTCCTACCACTTGACGGAACCGTGTACAAACAACGAAGCGGAATACGAAGCCCTCATAACGGGATTGGAATTAACCATTCGAATGGGGATAACGGACATCGACATCTACGGGGATTCACGGTTAATCATTCAACGGATCACCGGACGATACAAAATTCTAAAGCCAAGACTCGAACAATACTTCCGGTATGCCATACGGTATGTTGGAACGGATTCCGAATGTGACGATCTACAAAATTCCTAGAAAAGAGAATGCTTTAGCGGATGCTTTAGCCCGTCTCGCAAAAGAATTTGCTCGTTTGCAAGATGAATCGGTGGAAGTGTCGGTTCACGGACGTCGGGTCCTATCACGGCTCGACATAGACACAATACACAAATCGGCAAAAGAAAAAGAATCGATTGCGGCGGTGACGGAAAACACGGAAGATTGGCGACGGCCATTGATGAACTACACTGCAAACGGGAAAGCTACCGGACGATAGGTCGGCGGCCCATCGGATCGAAAAGAACTGCGTCTTACGCATTAATAAACAACACATTATACGGAAGGTCTTTTGATCGAATGTGGCTAAGGTGCCTAAGCGGGTACGAGGCCCGTGAAATTGTTAAAGAGGTACATTCGGGACTCGCGTGGCGCTCACCGGTCGGGTCCAAAAATGAAGATGAAAATTAAAAGACTAGGGTACTACGGCCCTCGATGATGACCAGTCGCATGAAAATCGCCGAGAGGCGTCACCGATGCCGAGTGCACGGAGTGGTTCTACACCGACCTCCAAATGTGCTTGCACCCGACAATTGCGTCGTGGCCATTTGAATGTTGGGGCACGGATATAGTGGGTCCGATAGAACCACCATCTTCGAAAGGACATTGTTTCATTCTTGCGGCTACTGATTACTTTTCCAAGTGGGCGAAGCAGTTCCACTTAGAGAAGTGAAAGCACACCACGTCTTTGCGGTTTTCAAGAACCAAGTTGTCTACCGTTTCGGAGTGCCGCGCGGGATCATCTCGGATAATGGGTCGGCATTCGAAGCACACAAATCAACAATTTTGTCAGGAGACACGGAATCGACTGGCGATACTCAACAATTTACTACCCAAGAGCAAACGGCCTCGCTGAGGCTTTTAATAAAACTCTCGATCAAATTTCAAATTTCATCTTTACAAATTCCAAATCAAATCCTCAATCAAATTTCAAATCCACTCTCGATCAAATTTCAAATTTGATCTTTCCAAATTCCAAGTCAAATCCTCAATCAAATTTCAAATCCACTCTCGATAAAATTTCAAATTTGATCTTTCCAAATTTGGAATCAAATCCTCAATCAAATTCCAAATCCAATCTCGATCAAGTTTCAAACTTGATCTTCCAAATTTCAAATCAAATCTTAAATCAAATTTCAATCGAGTTCAAACTCATCCTTCCAAATTTCCAAAATTTCGAATTCAATCTTTCCAAGCTTCAAGTCTCAATCAAATTCAAATTCAATTTCTTCCAGATCTCGAATCAAATATCAATAAAATAAAATTAAACTCTTTTGGGTCGAGGATTTTACATCCAGTACCTTTGCTTTAGGATTCTTTTCCTATTGCCTTTGAAATACATCAAATTCAAATCTTTTGGGTCGAGGATTTTACATCCAAGATTGCCTTGCTTTAGGATTCTTTTCCTATTGCCTTTGAAATACATCAAATCAAACTCTTTTGGGTCGAGGATTTTACATCCAAGACTTACCTTTTAGGATTCTTTCTATTACCTTTGAAACACATCAAAATCAAACTCTTTTGGGTCGAGGATTTTACATCCAAGGCTGCACTTGCTTTAGGATCCTTTTCCTATTGCCTTGAAATACATCAAATTCAAACTCTTTTGGGTCGAGGATTTTACATCCAAGGCTAGCCGTTTTAGGATTCTTTTCTATTGCCTTTGAAATACATCAAATTCAACTCTTTTGGGTCGAGGATTTACATCCGAGACTGCATTCTTTAGGATTCTTTTCTATTGCCTTGAAATACATCAAAATTCAAACTTTTGGGTCGAGGATTTTACATCCAAGATCGCACTGCTTTAGGATTCTTTCCCTATTGCACTTGAAATACATCAAAATCAAACTCTTTTGGGTCGAGGATTTTACATCAAGACTTGCATTGCTTTAGGATCCTTTTCCTATTGCCTTTGAAATACATCAAAATTCAAACCTTTTGGGTCAAGGATTTTACATCCAAGATTGCCTTTGCTTTAGGATTCTTTCCTATTGCCTTGAAATACATCAAAATTCAAACTTTTGGGTCGAGGATTTTACATCCAAGACCCTTGCTTTAGGATTCTTTCCTGTTGCCTTTGAAATACATCAAAATTCAAACTTTTGGGTCGAGGATTTTACATCCAAGTACCTGTTGCTAGGATTCTTTCCTATTGACCTTTGAAATACATCAAAATCAAACTCTTTTGGGTCGAGGATTTTACATCAAGACTGCATTTGCTTTAGGATCCTTTTCTGTTGCACTGAAATACATCAAAATTCAAACCTTTTGGGTCAAGGATTTTACATCCAAGATGCACTTGCTTTAGGATTCTTTCCCTATTGCACTTGAAATACATCAAATTCAAACTTTTGGGTCGAGGATTTTACATCCGAATTGCCATTGCTTTAGGATTCTTTCCTGTTGCCTTTGAAATACATCAAAATTCAAACTTTTGGGTCGAGGATTTTACATCCAGTACTGCTTTGCTTAGGATTCTTTCCTGTTGCCTTTGAAATACATCAAAATCAAACTCTTTTGGGTCGAGGATTTTACATCCAAGATTGCACTTTGCTTTAGGATCCTTTTCTGTTGCCTTTGAAGTACATCAAAATTCAAACCTTTTGGGTCGAGGATTTTACATCCAAGACGCCTTGCTTTAGGATTCTTTTCTATTGCACTGAAGTACATCAAAATTCAAACTTTTGGGTCGAGGATTTTACATCCAAGATTGCCTTGCTTTAGGATTCTTTTCTATTGCCTTGAAGTACATCAAAATTCAAACTTTTGGGTCGAGGATTTTACGTCAAGGCTGCATTTGCTTTAGGATTCTTTCCCTATTGCAATGAAATACATCAAAATTCAAACTTTTGGGTTGAGGATTTACATCCGAGACTTGCATTGCTTTAGGATTCTTTCCCTATTGCGATGAAATACATCAAAAATCAAACTCTTGAGGTTAAGGATTTTACATCCAACACCACTTTGCTCACGAGATCTCTTCTCATTGCAACGATTCAATCTAATCGATTCGATTTTCTTTCGAGGTTGGAGATGTTACATCTAAAACCTCAGAACTCCAATTTTCATTTCAAATCAAATCCCTCAAATTAATTTTGACAAAACTTCAATCTAAAAAAAAACTCCAAGTTGAAATCTAAACTCACACATAAAAATCTAAAACAAAATAAAATCTAAATCGAAATTCCCCGGAGTCATGTGATTTGGGATTTACCTCCTTTTCCTTTCCCCGGCGAGAGTTCGAGAATCTCCGGTTCCGGAGATATACTTGACACTCCCCGGCGAAACTCTTCTACTTCGTCCTAAGTTCGTCACTTGGACATACGTGTTGGTTTTGTTGATCGCTTCGGTCAACACCAATACGCGCGGTGTGCTCAGTCGGCTCACCACACCTATTAGGGGTCCATTTGTTGACCTCATTTTTGATGAGGTCTTCCCTTCTTCTTTTTAGTGCTTAGGATCTAGCCTTAGGTTTTTCTTTTGACTATCTTAGAGGACTAGAATTGGGACCCGCCTTTTAGAAATTCAAACCACTTCTAAACTCCACTGCAAACTCCACAAACTTGACTATAGACCCCTAATCACCTAGAGGGTTGAAATCGAATGTGGAAGTTTAAAGGATGAGTTCCTATAGGACTCTTTGGCCTTAGGACCTACCCAGGTGGCTCTGGTGCGGTGAAGGGGCTGACTTACACTACACTTACACACTACATTTCCACACACTTCCTAAAACCACACCCATACCCAACTTAACCTCCTGACTCATGTGGGTGATTCACATGGATGGTCCTTAACCCCTAAGCCCTTGGCTAAGAGGGTTAGGAACAACATAGTGAATGCCTCGAATGAGTCATTTCATGGCTCATATGGGCTTGAAATGGTTTCATGGCTCAACCAAAATGATTTCTTTCCACCTAAATTCACCCAATCTCCGATTTCCCAAATTTTCGATTTTTGACCCCGAGACCCTACACCTACTAAACTACCCAAAACCATCGAAATTACCGAATTTTTGCAAAATTTCCAAATTACCCAAAATTTTCCAAAATCAATCCCAAACATCTCCACATCACTCAAATTGATCATCCATACCCAAAAATACCAAAGATTCCAAAAATACCCCCAATACCCTCCAAATACCCAAAATACCCTTCTTGGCCTAAAAATCCAAAAATTCAGAAAATTCCCAGAAAATTCCAGAAAATCCTAAATATTCCCAATTTCATTTTGTCCAACTACACCATGGGCCAATTTTGTCAATTTACCCTACTTTTGTCAAAACCCCCAAATTGACCCATTTTAACCCAAAGTGGACCCAATGTTAAACCAAACCTATCTAATTGACCCAAATTTTGGTCTAATT
>JAKZJZ010002406.1:0-16999 GCA_022702705.1 Papilionanthe hookeriana x Papilionanthe teres
TCGTTCGAAGGTCGAGACCGAGTCGATTGCGAGATGATTAAAAGTCTCGTGATATCCTGCAGTCGATTACTCGTATTATGATCGCGTAGACTTATTTTGAATTTCACTTCGAACCCGTCAAAATTTTAAAGTGAAGAGACGTCGTTAGGGTATTAATTTTATTTTCCATTGATGACCTCATTTTGTATAGTCTTAGAGCTTTCTCTTTAGACCGCAGGATCTAGCTTTAGGAGTTCTTTGTTGACCATCCTGCGGCTAGTCACGGAACCCACTTTCACGTAGAACGGCGAACCTTAGACTCATTTTGTAAGGCCTGCGCATGAGTAGTCCCAAGCACTCGACTCTTTGTTGCAAGGGCTAAGGACTAACATGTAGAGGGCTCGAAAATGAGTTCCCATAGGGGCAGACGGCCTTAGGTGAACCCTTAATGACGTTCGAATTCGCGCGCACCAATTTGACACTTTTTGGCCCGATCGTCGGCGAACTTGTCCGGACGACCTCGGATGACGAAACGGACCACACGGATGCGTCCGGGACGTCGACTTTAGCTAGGAAGCGTACCCATATTGCTGTGGTTCTGAGCGCGAGCTGTTAGCACGAAAACCGATGCGTTTTTTTTTTAAAAATTTGCGGGACGTGAATCCGGGCTCGACTTGGGTTTAATTCAAGTCCAAATGGGCTATTCACCCCAGCCCATTTGTTTCTTTTAAACTCAAGTTTTAAATTAATTTAATGTTAATTAATTAGGGGAGGAATTAATTTTGGCGCCCAAATGCGTCAATAAATACAGGGCCTCTCCTTCCCATTCGCAGATCAGCTCTCCTCCCCTGTTCGAGCGCCAAGATCAAGATCGCCTGTTCGAGCACCAAGATCAAGATCGCCTCTTCTCCCCTGCTCGAAACCGATCGACGCTCGACTCCCTCTCCCTCTGCATCGAATAGAAGCTCGGCACCGAATCCCTCTCCCTCGATCCTCGCGTCGAGGCCAGGTCGAGCCCGCACACAGGACTCGTCTCCTCCTCCTTGCACCGAACCGCCTCCGCTCGCCTCCGTTCGCTTCCACTCGCCCCAGCGTCTCTGCACCGAAGTCACCCGCACCGTAGAACCACCCTTCTCTGCGAACCGAGAGCGACACCTCCCTCTCGATCCCGCACCTGCTCGCCCGATAACGAAACCCTCGCCCGCACTCGCCCGTGCCGAAGCCAGTTCGCCCCCCTGTTCGCCTTCTCCAGCGCGACAAAGCCCCATCCGCGAGGAAGTCGAAGATCCAGGCTCCTCCCCGCTTCTTGATCGACTCCGGGGTAGACTCTAACCCTTGATCTAAGGTTAGTTTTGGCATTGACTCCATAGCTACTTGCCATTCCTATCTTGTTTTAGATTTCGATTATTTTAGGGTTCTTGTTCGATGATGCTGAATTTGATTTTTGCTTGTGATGTATGCGAACCCATGATCCTAGATGAAACAATGGCGTTGGGATTTGCCTCACTCGTTGGATTTACTTATTCATAATTTTCGGCTCCTTATATCTGCAAATATGATATGTGTTCGATTCAATTTTACCTTTTCTTTTATTTTGGCTCTAATTTGACTTCGAATAAATTTGTAGTCGCTTCAATTGCAAGCGTCATAGAGCTTATTTTGGATATTTTGATTTGTTTATGGGTTCGAGCATATGATTGTTGTTTTTTTTTTTACCTGGGAAGATTTACATAGATACCACTTAATTCTTCTATATTTACATATTTAACACTTATATTTCAATTTTTACATATGTACAACCTTGCCTATGCATGAAATGTTATATTTCATTTTTTTTTTTTTAAAAGTTAAAATGGTGGTAACTTCGATTCTATATGAAGTTTTTTTTGATTGATATAAATGAAAGAAAATCAAAATTTAAGTGTCAGAAATGTAAATGCATAGAAGTTGTGGTACAAATGTGAATATTCCTTCAATTAAAACATTGTCAATACCCTTCTTTTCCTTTGTGTTAAATAATGCTTGAGGGAGGTTTCCATAAAAAAAAAATGTTTGGGTCAAATTGCTTATGACTTCGAAGTCTTTGTACATTGTTTTGGGCTTATTCGAATATATAGTTTAAGATCATTCGAGGGCTTATTTCTGCTACGATCTCTAAGTGTTCTCATGGTAGATTTAAATGCATTTGATAGGAGCCTTTAAATGCTGATCTTTTGTGCTAATTAAATGTTGATTGCTTCTTTGTATAAAGGCTGCTTGTAGGAGGTTTAGAAAGGTTAGTGAGAAGATTTGGAATTTCTTTATGTAAATTTCTTGTAGAAGTGTAGGAATAGTTTGTTCTTTGTTTGAAAGTGCTGTGATGAAGTTTGTTGTTTGTCATGCAGAAAGCCATGGGAAAGCGGTTGCTTGCTGTGAGAGTTTAGAATTCGTTGTAGAAAGTGCTCATTGAGGCTGGAATTGGCTTTAGAAAGTTGCTGTTGGCCCTTGGGAGTGCTTTTTGCTGTTTGGGAATGCTTTGTCTACATTGTTATAAGTTGATGTTTGGAAGTTTTAGAAGGCTTTACAATTCTTGTTAGTAAGCTTTGATTTGTTGAATAGGTGCTTTAGGCAGTTAGGAGAGACTAGGAATGATGTAATTGCTTATTTGAACTGTTCGGTGGATGTCCGAATTATGTAAATCTTCGTTCTGGAAGAGTATAGGTCTTGTTTGGTGTAATTAAGTCTTTGTCCGGAGTGATTTAATTCTTTGTTTGGAGATTTAGTAATTCTTGTTTGGTCCTTGTATGAGAGTTGTAGGAAGCCATACGATGTCATTAAATGCCACGGGAGTGATGTTCGTGAGTGCTTGGAAGTTTTAGGATTGGCGTCCCGTGCTTATGATTCGTTGTTTGAAGTATTTAAAGGTCATAGGAGTATTGTGGGATGCTTATTGTTCTTGCTCGAGTCGTAGGAGCTTGTAGGGTCATTGTGTAGGGCTTGCTAGCTATCTTGCCGGCAATGCTTATATGCCTAGTTTGAACATTTTTTTTTTTTTTTTTTATTTGGCCTCAAACTTTGCTTTTCTTCCCTTTTGGCTTTCTTAGTTTTTTTTTGGATGTGAGTCGTACAACTCTTCTCTCTCTCGAAACTTATTTTTGTTCTTTTAAAACGGTTAAGTCACGAAAAGGGGAATTTCGATTTAATTTGAGGAAGGATAAGTCAGTTCTTAGCGACACGAGCACTGAAGTTAGAGTGTAAACTACCTAAATGCTTATGTGCACGCGCGTAGATGGAAGCCTCCCCTAACCCACAACATAAGCTCCTAGCACTTGTTGGTGCGACGCGCCCAGGTGAAATCTCGCTTACCCGACCACGGCATAAACTGCCAAGCCAGGAGTACACCCTGAGTGATTCACTCGCTTAACCTCCAGCTGCGAACCATCACTGGCGCAGGAGCGCACGCCTGGGTGAAATCTCGCTACCCGACCCACAGGCGTAAAGCTTCCTAAACGCTAGGAGTACGCCCTAGGTGAAAGTCATGCACCTAATCCACCAGCGCATAGAACATCATCAGACGCCTAGGAGCACGCCCCAGGTGATTCACTCACTTAACGCTCCATGTCTGCGAACATCCTAGCACCTAGGAGCACGCACAGGCGAGACGCATCTACTAAACTTCGAATGCGTAGTGAACTGGGCACGTGGCCTCTAATTCACGAACCAATTCGAAGACAACTAGGCCAGGAAGAATCTGCCGAAGGCTTGGTTTCAACTTGCCCATAGTTAAATCCAGTGTCGGTCCACTAAAATGGCTAATCAATGTTAAGCCAACCGATACTCCAGGATTGAGGACAGCGTTGCACTCAAATCCTCACAGCGATTTAGGACGTTTGTTTTGTCACGTATGGATCATCGGACTGGTGTAAGTACGAGGTACAGGTGGCGAGGCGATGATAATAATCTTTATGTGTCTTTATACGAGGGATACGAGGGATAATTAGAATAGTATCTCTACGCTCGAGGACCTCGCATAGGGGAGAGGAAAGGACAGATGATGCTTATTCGCAGACTGCTTGGTTAGATTGTTTCCCAGGTGATCTTGGGTCGTTAGTAGTCATAGCACGATTAGGTAGTAGCGCTATGGACTACATTATTTTACGAAATATTTTACAAAAATAAAAAAATAAATCTCTTTTGCGTCGTTAAAAAAAGCTACGGATAAAAACTTAAGCAACAATTTTGCATGAAAATTAAAGAATTTTTTGTATAAAATATATAAAGGTCGCGTTGTTAATCAGCTTGGATTAGGTTAAGAACTACCTCGCTTAGATCGTCGGGTCGGTAGCTTCTTATCCGAGGTCGGATAGCGCGCGATCAGAGCTACTGAGCCTCGCGCTGCGACGTCTCACACACAGATTCCGGTTTCCATACGTATTATAAGTTTCTACTTATGATTCTACGAGTCGTTTCTTTCTCTTTTGTCTTTGGGTTTTCTCCTTTTACTTAATTTACTGTAAGATCATTTAGATTCCTGCGAAATGATATTACTGTCTCTAATCTAATCATCTAATGATATGAGATGCTTGGAGTACGTTTTTACGGTTATTTCATGCTAATTGCGTTATTGCGATCTCTTTATTGCACTCACTTTCTTGTCACTTTCTTTTCAGCGACTTTTATTACTGACAATTTCTTTCTTTCTGCATGCTAGCGAAAAAATAATGAACACTGAAAACATTGGAACACGACTTGCAAAGCCATTTGAACGCTTAGACATTAGAACTGCTAATACGACGAGAAGCTGGAAGCGACTCCGTCGATGGCGACACGACGAGGAGCTTGGATCGAGAAGCGAAAGGATCTTCGACGATGAAACTTCCTAGTTTAAATGACAGCACATGGGAGCCGAGGTAGGTTCGCCCAGCGCGGCGTAAACCCTCGCTCTCCTCTTTAGAGCTCACGTACGGCCGGTGTTAGCGGCGTAAGTCTAGCTCGGCTTTAGGTTCGAGGTTGTCGTACGGTACGACGTAAGCCCTCTTATCTCTGCTGAATTTATTTGCGTAATCGGGTATTATGCGAGTGTAAGTCCGAAATAATAAAATTGGCGAGGATTAAACGATTTAAATAACATCCTCTCAACAGCGCATGCGCACATAGGATAGTTGGGAAGTCGCTTGGGGCTCGCCTCGGATACGTGACATCCTCTGCCTTTTCTTTCTTTGGACTCATGGAAATAATTGTTCCATTTGAGCTACTCTCTCAGCTTTTCCGCGTCCTGCAGTGAAACTACGCCATGAGTCTTGAAGACGAGCACGCCGTCGTTATCGAGAGTTTTCGCAGTGATGCAGGTCGTTTGGGATGTAATTAGCTATAGAGGGCTTGCCTACATAGGGAGAGCTTGGACTCGGGTAAAATAAGCACTCTGCAGTCTTCTACATTAGGTAGGGAAGCTTGTCGATCGCGCGTAAAGGTTCGCGGATCGAACGGATGTCGCGAGTCGCTTTAATTCGTATGATTGGGTCTACCGTCGCGAAGATACATTCATTCTTTCGAGAACGTGTATGCATTTGTGACATCGAGCACGATTATGCTAAGTGCTTGGACGAAATGAGATCCATGAGGTCTCATTTTTCAAATTAAAATAAGCTTATTTTAAAACTATTTTCAAAATCATATACATTTTTATATTAAGCTAAATCACTAAAATTTTAAATTCTTTTAAAAAAAAAATGTTGGTCAGACAATATTCAGCGACTCCGCTGGGGACTGGTTCCTCTCTCCGTTTTGATCGAGTGGTTTTGTCTTCATACATCGGCGGTGTGTCCATGTCTCTCGTAGGCCGGGGCTGTGTTCTTGTTGACATGCGTGCTCATTTCTTCGCTAGGCAGGTATAGTCGACTCTTCTTGGATTCCGAGGCACGCTTTGTTTAATCATCCTTAAACGGGGTGGTTCGAGAATCCTTAGAGTTTAGTAGGGTGGACCCCCAATAGGTGTGGTAGGTTAGGGTAGGAGTACGTTCGGTGTGGGATGAGTCCTTTCTAATTTCAGACTGGGTCCTTTACCTCGTAGTCGCTTCATCTCTTTCCCAAGTTTGACTTGTTCTTTTTGCAAATCACATCAAATTATCTCCCTGAAAGTTTTCTCGGTAATATTAAACTTCGTGACTTCATATCGAAACAAAACATTCACAACAAAAGCAACAATGAAAACAAATTTAATTCAAAAAAATCATTTGGATAAGTTTCGAAAGAAACGCCCGGTTGACAATTTCAGTCGAACTTTTGTACTTGCATGATAAAGTAATTTTTTACCGAGAAATTGAGTGTGGGATTCCTCTAACGCCCGACAACTTTTTTAATCGCCGGGAAAGAAAGATGTCGTCCCCGACTTTGACATTCTCGTGCGACTTGCTTACCGGCGGGGATGCCGCCAGGTGGGGTCCAAGATTAAATTTGGATCCGGTTTTGACGAATTTGAAGGAACACTCGGAAAGACCCCGTTCTTCGTGAAGAAAGTCGCTGGCCCAGATGTCCAGGAGCCGTCCGCTGAATTTAACTTGAGCTGTGACCGAGACTTCCCTTCCCTCAAGAAGGCGAAGGTCACTGCTGCCCCCATGAAGTTTACTGCTCCTGTTACTGCTAAAGCTTCATCTACTCCCCTTGGACTTACTGCTACCACGCTTGCCGCTCCGCCGATGTCGAAAGGAAAGGGAATCTTATATGAGGACAAGTCGGCTCATGCCCTTACCCCGTTACCATGCTTGTGTTTGAGATTGGATCTAGCTCGAAGTCCGGTAAGCTTACCCGAACGCAACGAAGGAATAGAAATCGCAAGATCTTAAAGGCCAAATGGGCGAAACACCTTGAAAACCTGTTCCGACCAAAGAGATTCCTCAACAGAAGAAGCTGGATGGGATGAGACCGCACCTCTCCTTAGAGGAAGCGAGGTTTCACCCGTTGTCCTGCCGCTCTTGGAGAAGAGAGTGCTCACGAGGTTGCTTGCTAAATTACCGCCCTCGCCTCGTCGTCGGGTTGAAAAGAGAAAGGGCACGAGCCTCTTCCTCGCGTTCGTTGGGTGTTTGAAAAATTGGCTCGAGAGGAGCGTTGCTCCGTTCGTCGAGATAATAAGAAGGATGGGGTGTCTTGTGTCGCCCGAGTCCGAGCGAGAAATTTTAAAAAAGGATGAAACCGCTGGCCGATTTCATGGATCTACTCGGGAGGGAAGAGCACCGCGATCTCGTATTCCGTTAAGCTTCGCCCAGGAGAACGTGTAGATGCGGGTGCTAACCATACGATTCTCTGTTGCGGCTTCGCGAAACTTGCGGAGCGCCAGGCCAGGTTCGGTCTCGGCCGGGTCCGAGAACACGGTTTTCCACCACGAGGGGAGATTCCCATAAAGGATCACTAAGTTACTGCATCCGGACCGCGTATTAGGGACCGCGATTTATCCAGGGAGAGCGAGGCCCCCGAAGAGACGTCTAGTCTCGGGCCTTGGTTCGAAGGAGAAGTTGCGGAGTCCTAGGGTCGGCCTGGACCGGTGCCTCGACGAGATCGAAAAGTCGTCTCCCCGCAAAGGATTCCAAGTCGATGCTCCAATCATTAGTGTTCGGCCACGCCGAAATCGGTGTTGATGGAAGGTGTACAACAACGAGTCCTCGGTCGATCTCGAGATCATTAAAGGGAAGTTAATTGAGGAAAGATTAGAGAAGCTCGGGGCGGACATCGGCGAAGCGTCGAAAGAACAAAGTGGAAGCATCGATGATGAAAAACACGATTTGTCATTTCATATGGATGAAGATTTTGCGAGAGATCTTTATGGTTGAGACTAGAGCCTCTGCGTCATCGCGCAGTGCTCCTTTGTCTACCGAGGAGAACACCGAGGATGAGTCACAGAGGGCCATCCGACAGAGGGATGAGCTTATCATTCGCATGGAAAAAAGGATGGAGGAGATGGCGGCCGTTATAGCCTCGTTTCAGAGTCGACCTCGATCTCCGAAGCGGCCTCTCCGAGAAATAAGCCGGCCGAGAGATCATTCATGTCGCGGATGAAATGAATGGTTCGGCTCGAAACACTTATGTCGGAAAAGGACATCGAACGGATAGTTGAACAACGAGTAAAGGAGGCCTTAGCCCAATCCGAAGGAGGAGCATTGATTCCAAAGGGTGAGACCATATCCGGAGGAATTCGATGCGAGTGCCTACCGAAGGGCTTTGTGCCACCTACCTTCGAAAACGTTTGATGGAACGGAAATCCTCGTCGAGCATGTTGCACGACTTCGAGGCAGGATTCTTGCACGACGCGGGGGTAGCGAAGCACTCTTGTTCCGTCGGTTTGTGAGCGGTCTCTCGGGGTTGCATTCGATTGGTATGCGGGAGTACGAGATGGGTCGATAAAGACATTCACGGAAGTTCGGAGAACATGTTTGTTAAGAGGTTCGCTGGAGCTCGGCGTCGTATCACCGTGGGTGATCTTGCGAGTAGAAAGACGAAGCCGACGAAACTACTAGTGGAGTACGTTCTACGGTGGAGGAATTTAAGTATGAAGTGTGAGCCATGGTGCGAGGAACGAGCATGCGATTGAGATCTTACTCAGAGAGCATTCATGGTGCAGTAGGCTCTTCTACTCGAAGAGTTTACGATCAAAACGCTTGAAAAGCTGCTTAGTAAAGGCTCGCGAGCTGCACGAGAGAGGCTAAGCGACTCGGATTCTGGAGAAAGGCGACAAGCCGAAGCCGATAAAGACATTCGAGAAGAGATGCGGAACGATGGCGGCTGGTCGACAAAGGCAAACGGCCCGATGCGGATTCGGGTTGAACGGCCTCGACGGACATATCGGCGTCGCAACACACCCAGCATTTGGCCAGCGAGAGACAACCAGGCGGTACCATCGACCACAGAGTACGGCGAGGAACTTACTCGCAGAGGCAGAGGCGAGGGTCCGACCATGGCGCGACAGATCGAACGAGTTTACTCCTCGAGGATGAGGCGAGTGGGAAAGATGTTCGGAAATTTGATCGAAGCCGAGTTCGAGGTTGCCGAGACGAAGAAACCAGATGAGGTCGATAAGACGGATCACCCCATGTATTGCCCATATCACAGAATGCTCGGGCACACAATAGAGGATTGCTTCAGTTTCAAAGGTTGGCTTGAAAGGAACTACAGGCTCGGGAATATCACAATTCCAAAGGAATATTTGAAAGAACCTGAAAAAGGTTCGGTCGATGTGATTTCGTCGGGCCATAGTTTCGATCGACCCACATGTAACGTAGATGGATCAGATATCTGGACTAGATCATCTCGGAAAATTTTGGATCGGATACGTGCGACCTCGGCACGAGCCTTCGCTCGAAGCTTACGATCCACTTGGCCGGCACTTGTCGAGCACGCGGGAAGTCATCACCACGGGAGATAAATGATGGAAGTATCGAAGATGTAAAGAATGATAGCGCGAAGAGGTAGACTAGGGTTCGCTTTTCACGATCGGTTGTTTCGGATTCGGGGAGAAATTCCTCGAACCATTCACCTTGTATGATTTCTTTGTCCCTCCGGAGTCGCGTAATGCGAGAGAATTCGATTTTGACTACGTTTTTACTTGTTTCGGTGATTGCATAGCTAACAACCGATCTAATACGAATTTCAATTTCATCGATGATCCTCGAATCGTACAAAATTCGATGAATTTATTAACATGACCAAAGAAGATATTAACAACACGGGGTACGACGGTTCGGATAGTGAAGCGCCCGTTTTTGAGTTTCGAGGAACGCCGATTACGATTGAATTAGAATTGTCGATTCGGAGACAACACTTCGAAAGAGCCAACCGAGCACTCCGAGAAGACAAGCCTGCAGGTCCGACTGAATGACGGAAGAAATAACGGAGGTGTATTTCGAGAAGAGGAAAGTGTTACCCCGAACAACGGGTCCGGCGGTAAAGGAAAAACATACGCCTACCTCTGCGGAACCAATCCCAGTGATGGAAGAGACACATGTTCGAAGGGAATCGGGGAGCTCGAATAACAAAGTGGAGTATAACGTTCCGTGCATCTACCGAAAGTTGCCGGCCAAACTAAGCATCCTCGACGCCACGATACGTCGCAAAAGAGATGAGAGAGGCTGCGGTTAAGGCTTTGCTCGATCCGGAGATTCGCTTAGCTCATGGCCGCGACTCGATGAGACGAGGTTTGTTCGTTAAAGGAACGGATCTGGTATCACTTTCACGTGATGATGACTTGTTGCTTGGAACGTAGGCCACAACTGAGCCCTTATACATTTCCAGTGAATATCGACGGATTACGCTCTCAGGGGTATTGGTTGATCCAGGAGCATCAATTAACATAATGAATCTACTGACGTTAGCATTTGCTGTATCATCGACACCCGTGTGCTTTACTATCGACAAATGATGTTAAGAGAGCTTCAACCGAGAAAGCGAGAAGAGGCTCTCGGATCGATAACAGCTCGTCACTGAGAATTGGTGAACTAGTAACGACCGCAAAATTCCACATCATAGATTCGAAGACTTCGTTCGATGCCCTCTTGGGTCGACCCCGGATCCATGAGTACAAAATGGCTCCATCGTCCCTACACCGAGTGCATAAAATACGCATGAAGGAGGTCGGGAATGGTGCATCGAGGAGATCTACTGACCTTTCGCAATGCAGTGAGATAGGCCTTCATTGAAGATGCCGCCTACTACGCGCCACCGAAGAAGGCAGTTTTCTCCAGAACGTCATTCCGAAGAAATTTGAAGAGTCGAAGGGATTGCGAAGAACGAGACCGGCCCGGCTCCGATTCGACGACCTCCCATCACTCCTTTACGGCGAGATGGTGGCATCTCTTTTTAGCTCCCGTTTTCGAGATCGAGGCCGGGGACGAGGGCGAGGAAGAGTTAACAAGATCGTTGAACGGAGAGATCCTGGTCATCAACATCGAATTGGAAGACGAGCTCCAGGAAGAAAAGATGACGAAAATAAGCGAGGACAGAAATCGAATAGATACCGCGGTTTGAGATTTCCTGGAAGAAGAAAAAAAGGAATATGAATCGATGTATGATCGGATTAACCACTATGTACAAGCCATACGCCTTAACCCGATTCATTCCAATAAAGTTGAGGGTTGGAGGTTGAGGAAGTATGAAGTGTTGTACGAGCTCGATAAAATTTTACAGTGGTCTTCTTCTTCCAGGTTAGAAAGCAATGTAAAATTGGAAGAAGATACTTTCAATGAATTAATGGAATTGCTTCTTGATTATTACTCTCCTTATGTGCGAAGATTAATTCAGCGTGATTGTCACTCAGTAAATTATCGAAAAGAGGATGCACCTCTTCGAGAATCGTGGAATAATAAAAATCGAGCCTCTAAATCGAAAGCAGGGCGTTGGATTCTGAGCACGGTAGGGCCGGCCTACATGTCTCAGAATTTTGCTTGGTCGTTACTAGCCGGTTAGAGGAAAATTGCCTCGAAGTGGAAGAGAACTCGTAAGAAACTCGAATAGAGGATGCCCACGCCGGAGTTTGAAGAGGAAATCAAATCTACGATTGATGAATTGAAGGAGATCAACCTGAGGACCGAAGATGCCCCAGACCTACTTTCATTAGCTCTCACTACTAAGCGATGAGGAGTCTTCGAGTTAATCGAACTATTGTCGAGTTCAGAGATTGTTTCGCATGGAGCTACGATGAGATGCCCGGATTAGCACCGGAGGTCGCGGTCCACAGAACTTGGAGTAGACCCGACCATAACCCCGGTTAAGCAAGCCTCCGAAGAATGCGACTGGAAATAGAGCAACAAGTCATCGCCGAAGTGAAGAAGTTGATAGATGCGCTAAGTTTGTAAGAGAAGAACAATACCCGACGTGGCTAGGCTAATATTGTGCTGGTTAGAAAGAAGAATGCGACAAATTCGAATTTCGTGTCGATTTCGAGATTTAAACAAGCTCGCCCGAAGGACGAATTTCCATTACCCATCCCGGAACCAATGGTGGATATCGCATCTTCACACGAAATTTTCTCATTCATGGACGGATCTTGCGGATATAATCGGATTAAGATGGCGCCGAAGACGCGACACTTACCGCTTTCGAACACCGATCGGAATTTATCGCTACGCGTAATGCCATTCGGGTTGAAGAATGCCTGGAGCAACATACCAACGAGCCATGACAAGGATTTTCGATGACCTCATCCATAACCAAGTTGAATCGCTACGTGGATGATTCGGTCATCAAAAGCAAACGAAGGAGGACCACTTGTACGATTCGAGGATCGTCTTCGAACGGTTGCGGCAATTTAATCTTAAAATGAATCCCTTAAAGTCGCGCCTGGTGTCACCTCCAGGAAATTTTTAGGATTTGTTGTCCGACACCGAGGAATTGAAATCGATCCGCAGAAGATTAGAGCACATCTTGAAATGCCACTCCCTAAACCTTAAAGCGAGCTACGATCATTTCGAGGAAATTGGTATATCTACGACGCTTTATATCTAATTTGTCGTGACGGTGTCGCACTCTTTCGCGTTAATAAAGAAAGATGCCAAGTTTACTGGATGAAAAATGTCAACGGCCTTTGAAAGTATTAAACAATACTTAATGACACCTCCTCGTTTTAGCAGACTCTGGTCTCGAGCCGGCCGATTGATACTTTATACCGCGGCTTTAGACGACTCCTCGGAGCCTCGCTGCTCGGTGTCAATGAAGAAGGTAAAGAAAACGCCCTTTATTACCTTAGCCGTCGTCTAATACACCGCGGAGGTAGAGTATCCTCCAATCGAGAAGCATTGTTCACGCTCTAATTTTCGCCGCCCAAAAGCTAGACACTATATGCTAGCTCATAAGGTCATCCTAATCTCGAAAGTTAATCCGTTGCAATATCGATGACCCGTACCGACCCTTTACGGTAGATCGGGCGCGATGGTCGATGATATTGTTGCAATTCGATATAACTTTCGTACCTCTTCGCGCCGTCAAAGGACAAATTTTAGCGGACTTTCTCGCAAGGCACACCGTTGCTTAGGTCGATTCTCCCTCAACGATGACTTGCACCGACGAACAAGTAATGAACGTAGGACATCCCGATGCTCAACGTTGGGAGATGTACTTCGACGGAAGCTTCGTCGACTAGAAGAGATAAAGATTCGCAAACAATAATTCCCAGCAGAAGCGGGAATCGTCTAATTTTCATTACACCAGATCGAGGATGTTAAGATACTCTTACCACTTGATCGAGCCGTGTACAAATAACGAGGCGATAATATGAGGCCCTAATAACGGGGTTAGGTTTAGCAATTTTAATGGAAATAATGAGACCTCGCTATCTACGGAGATTCTCAACTTGTTATCCAACAGGTGAGCCGGACGATGACAAGATCTTGAAACCCAGGTTAAGAACGGATCACCGCTACGCGATGAAGTTGTTAGAACGATTCCCGACGTGACGTTGTATGAATTCCCGAGGTGACAATTCTCGTCGGATGCTTTGCCAAATTAGCTAAGGAGTTCAGCATGCCCGCTCGAAGATTCTATCGACGTTACGATACAGGGATGTCAAGTCCTATCTCAAATCGACATGGATACCGTGCATAAGCGGGGAAGTGAGAACACGATTGCTTGCAAGATAGTGAAGATGAGAACGATCGGCGTCGACCATTTGTCGAATACTGCGAGACCGGGACATCGCTAGAGGACGGATCAACGACGACATCGAGTTAAGAGGAGGGCATTGTACATACACCCTAGTTGACAATGTGTTATACAAAAGATCCTTTGACCATATGTAGTTAAGATGTCTAAGCGAGACGAAGCGCGAGAATATCGTCGAGGAAGTACATGCAGGGACTATGCGGGCCCACTACTCGAGTTCGAAAATGAAAATGAAGATCAAGAGAATGGGGTACTATCGGCCATCAATGTTGGATGACTCGCATGAAATCGCTGGGAGTCGCCATCGGTGTCGGAGTGCACGGAGTGGTCTTACATCAACCGCCGAATGTGCTACACCACAACAATTGCGTCGTGGCCATTCGAGTGTTGGGGACACGAGATATAGTGGGTCCGATGGGACCCTCCGTCATCTAAAGGACACCGGCTCATACTAACGACGACAGACTACTTTTCGAAATGGGCGAGGCGAGTGCCGTTGCAAGGAAGTCACGAGCACATCATGTTCTTCGATTTTTCAAAACCCAAATTGTCACCGCTTGGTGTTCCCCGCGGGGTTATTTCGGATAACGGTACGAGCATTCAAAAGTACTTAAAATCAACGGTTTCGTCGAAACGACATGGGATAGATTGGAGATGATTCTACGATCTACTACCCGAAGGCGAACTGGTCTAGCGTGAGGCCTTCGATAAGACTCTCATGCGATTCCGAAAAAGACATTAGACAATAATAAAAGGGGTGGCACGAGCGATTACTGAGGCGTTATGGGCGTACGGGACGACGTTCGGAACCCCGACTCAATCTACACCTTACGCCTCGGTGTATGGGTCCGAGGTCGTGCTTCCTTTGGAAGTGCAATTACCATCCCTCAGAATCGCCATAGCTAACAAAATCACGACGGAGGAGAATGCCAAGCTCCGGCTCGAAGAGCTAGAAAGTCTCGAAGGGAAGCGACTCGTAGCACAGCAGAACCTTGAATTATACCAAGCGAGAATGACGCAAGCCCACGACAAGCTGGTCCGCCCAAGAACGTTTAAAGTTGGTGACTTAGTCCTCGTACTTCGAAGGCCCATTCTTGCGCACCGTAAGATGGGAGGAAAATTTGAGCCGACTTGGGAGGGACCGTTCGTGGTTGAAAAGTGCTACTCCGGAGGAGCCTACCGCTCGATAGATTGCCAGGTGAAAGCGCCGATGCTACCAATTAATGGGCGATATTCGAAAAGTACTATGCATCGTGACGTTTCGAAGGGCTTGTTTACGAGTCCTAAGATATGCCGATGTGACAATTGTCTGTAACTGGGTCCAATAAATGAAATAAAAAAATGTGTCTGTAATGAAAATGATAAGTTGACTTCTCCTAAATAAAATTACATTTCTTTCATATTGAAATCTGAAATGCCACAAATTCCACATTCTTTCATAAATTTACATGCTTGAAATGAAATAGAAACATGACTTTGTAAAACATATTCAATAATAAACTAGTATTGTTCCTGTTCGGTTTGAATTTTAGCACGCTGATGTTTTTCCTGTCTTTTTGCAGGAAAATGTCGAGCAAGAGGCTCGATTTTCTCATTTAAAAACGGCATCAAACTCGCACTCGACGAGGAAGAGGTGGCACGAGGCGCCGTCATAGAATTTGACCCGGACTTTGAACGAGTGAAGATGGATTATGAGGGTCACATGCTAAAGGTAGTCGATCCGGATGAAGCGAAAACCCGAAGACGAGTACTCGGTTTCAAGAGCGAGAGAACACATCTGCGGCGATAAATAAGAGAAGTTCGAGGATGACAAAGAAGAGATACGGGAGCTGACGTGCCCGATTGTGAATGCCTTACGGGGGAACCCCACCAGTGTTCCATTACAGGTGGTACCAGCAGGTGCATCTAGGAAGATTCCACTTTCACGCACACAACGCCGTAATTTGAAGCGCCGCGAACTCCTGATGCAGGACTACTTGGAGAAAAGGGTAGCCCGAGAGTTAGCGCAGCGAGATGTCCCGATAGCACGGGGAAAGAACAGAGTGCAGAACCGGCGCTAGAGGGACGTCATTCCCCGACCTTTGATAAAGAAGAGAAAGACCAAGCCGATCTGCAAAGCTTTCCTTACCAGAAAACGTGCCAGTTGAATCCCACGAGGATCACATCATAGTCCCAGCGATTCAAAGTCATGAAAATCAACATGAAATCGTGCCTTACATTTCACAGCCTGTTAAATCAAAGTTACTGCCGAGAATTTCAAATGAACCAGAAAAATTTCAAAGGGTTCGAAAGCAAAATTTTGAGCACTTTGAAAGAATTCGAGGAAATATGTTAACATTCCGGAAGGGTCGGAATTGCATACGAGATGTGTTCTCGAGTAGCGAACGAGGAGGGCATAATTGATTATGTCTTTTACCTCGGGGACTTAGGCCGGGCGAGGCCGTTTAAGGAAGAAGACGTATTCGAACCCCGAAGCTGGATGCGAGGCAAGGACGAGCTACTATTCGGTTTGGTTGTTGCTACAACTACGCCTAGTGACAAAAGGGAATCCGCGGGCATCATAAGACACGACAAGGTAGACCCGATGCCCTCGATATTAAAGAGTATGATTAAAAGGATGGTTTCTTGGCACATCCCGCTGCGGATTGTGTGCCGAATAGTTGCATTATAAATATCTACAAAGAGGGGGACTGCATTCCACCCCATATAGATCATCATGACTTTCTGAGACCATTCTGCACAGTCTCCTTCCTCAGCAGGTGTGATATTATGTTTGGGAGAGAGTTGCGGGTCGTTGGCCCAGGTGAATTCAGTGGGCCAGTAAAGATCCCTCTTCCAGTTGGATCAGTGCTTGTGCTTAAAGGAAATGGAGCCGATCTGGCAAAGCACTGCGTTCCAGGAGTACCGCAGAGGAGAGTGTCCATCACTTTCAGGAAAATGGACGACAGGAAAGCACCATTTGGATACCGCCCTGACCCGGACCTTGAAGGGTTGCAGCCTCTAGAGTTGTGAGACAGCACACCTCTAAGCGTGTACGAGAGACTTTCGTCTCGAAGTACATCTTGAAGGAGGGTTAGTCTCTACACAATTCCAGATGGCTCGAAAGAGACTTGACAGAAGAAATCACGGATAGCTTATGATCGAAGATTGCATTCTACATACAGATGTTACTCATATGTATCTCTTTATATTCATCGACGTTGCGTATTCAGACTATATTTTGTTGTATCCGATTCCGGAGTATTAATAAAGTTTGCTTTTGCTACGTCGTGCGATTGGTTTAATGTCGTTAAGTTGAATCCTTGATTCAGCTTCACAATACTAACGAACCAGGAACGATACGAAAACAACATGAAATTAAATAAACTCCACAATCTTAAATTGAAACGGTGACAAAACTCGA
>JAKZJZ010002407.1:0-16998 GCA_022702705.1 Papilionanthe hookeriana x Papilionanthe teres
CTAAGAATTGACATTTCTTGTGATTAAGCTCCGGCCTAAGCTACCATAACTAAATGATTAGTTAATTGCAAGGTTTTCCTTATAGCCTGTTTACACCCATTGGTGAAGATGATAATGTCATCAGCATAGGCCAAATGGCTGATGCATTGAGATGATCCATGTTTAAAGTTGAGATAAGGGTAATGGTGGTGTGCAGCATTTAGAATTTTGGAGAAATAGTCAAATGCTAAAATGAATATAGTAGGGGAAAGTGGATCACCTTGCTTTAATCCCTACCGGCATGAAAAAACCACAATTGCTACCATTGACAAGAATACTATAATAAGCATTAGCTAGCCATCTACGTATTAAATGGCAGAAAGAAGGATTGAAGCCTTGAGCTTTAAGGACTATATCGATAAAGTGCCATTAATAGTATCATAAGCTTTTTTGAGATCCGAGTTTTAAGATTAAATTCGTCCCCTACACCTTTTATCAAGATCAAGTAATATCTCCTGTGCAAGCAAGCAATTGTCAACAATAGATCTACCTTGTACAAATGCAGATTAGTTAGGGCGATTATATGATTAAGATGTGGTTGTAATCTTCCAACAATAATCTTGTCGATTAGTTTAGAGAGTGTGAAGGTTAGAGTGATAGGTACGAAATCGGCCAAGTTGGTTTTATGATTATCCTTGGGGATCAGCACAATACTAGAAGCGACAAAGTATTTAGGTAAATCGGTTCTAAGAAGTAAGATTGAACGGCCTTAATGATGTCTTGGCCACGATATCCCATGCTTTGAGGTAAAAATTAGAGGTGAAGCCATCGGGACCGAGCGATCCTATTTCCATCGATGTTCTTTAAGGCATTCGAATTTCCTTGGCATCGGGAATGAAAGTCAGATTAAGCCGATTGACATAGTTATAGTTATCAGAAAACACTTCTTCAATAAGACAACTGGGAAGGGTTAGGTTGTGAAGCAAATAGTTCTTTGAAAGTGCTTGAAGAGCACTATTTGAGATATGAGTGGGGTACGTAACCCAATTTCTGTTGAATCCTTTATTCGAGAATGGCATTTATTTTCCTCCTGTGTTTGATCATAGCATGGAAATACTTGGTGTTTCTGTCCCCAAAAGATACCTTGTGGTAGCGGCTTTTTGTTGCGGAAAATTCTCTTCTCTATCTAAAGCTTGTGCAAGTTGAGAATGAGCAATCAACAAATCTGCTCCCGAATCTCTCCCAAATCCTGTTGAGCTTCCAATAGTTGGACTTTTGTTTCGGCATCCACGACTTGTTGGAACACATTTCCAAATGTGTGTTTATTCCGGTACACGAAATGAAAAGCCGGATTCTTATGAAGTCTCCAAAGTCTAATAAGTGGATTACTTGTTATGACAATCGGGGATCTTCCAAGAGCTCTTGACTTCTTAAGAAAGTTGGGATGATCACACCAAATGTTTAGGAATCGAAGGGGAGTGTCCTTTATAAGGGTGAAGGAGATCCGAATCGATAAAGGGGAATGATCAGAAGTAGATCTATACAGATGAAGTACTTGAGTGATAGGAAAAATGCTCAGCCAGGTGTCGGCGTTATTTTTAGGTTATGAGTTTTATTTTGAAAAGAGGTCGCCTACAGAAATTGCCGGCGTACTTTTAATTTAAATAAATAATTTGAAAAGTAATATTTGATTTTGAAAATAATTTTGAGTTTAAAAGTTTTAAGATATGAAATCAAACCGATCTCACATCCCAAATAGTTTATATAAACGAGCACCGCGCCACAAACCGTGTATCTATCCCGAAGAATGGACACACTTGTTTGATGATGGGGCTCGATTAAATAAACTAGGAGATTTGTGACATCCGTTTGGTCCGCGAACCAATTTTATAAGCCGACAAATTCCCCGCTTAATATGAAAACATTAAGCGGGGTTTATATTACTCGGGTTCTTAGAGTTCCCTATAAGGGCAAGCCTCATAGTTAATTACATCTTAAGTGACGGGAATCACCTAAGAAAACTCTCGATAATAATCAATAATTTCGCTCTCTAGAATTTCAAAGTTTAAGTTTTCAAGGGATTGAATTTTGGAATTTCAATAGGGAATGGATCAAATTTGGAACATTTTATTTTAGGAATTCAAAGGAAGAAAAGTAGGAGAAATTACGGATTCGAAGTGAACTTCGATAATCTCCGACTATCCTATTGTTTGGCTTGGATTTAGGAAAGTCCTAATGTTTATTTAGTGTTTTAATCTTGCCAATTTTAATTAATTAGGGCTTACATTTATATGATAGAATCATACAAACGGACTCGGAAGATATGAGGGTTTATGTCGTATCGGACGACTACCTCGGAAATCCTAAGACCTGGTTAGGGCTTAATTTGCAATGCAAATGCCTAACGAAGAGTTGAGGATTTATGTTGCACTAGGCAAACTACCTCGAAGTCCTATGGCTTGGTTGTTTAATTCTAGGGAAGTTTTGCTTGACGACGATGGCCGTGCTTGCCCACCATGCTCCGAGCTCCTTGTTGTTGCAGAGGTTTAATTGTAGAAGTCATAAATCGGGAGATGAGAGAAGTGTTTGGTTTAGAGGAATCTTAATTTCCAAGTGTTCTTTATGTTTTAATTAAAACAGGTCTTAAAATTGATGAAACGAGAACCGATTAAGATCCCACGGTTCCGTCATCCCGCACCGTTATTTTCATCGAATTCACTTAGTCCGGATGAATTTGCTAAACTCAACTAAATGAGTTCCGCACTTTCATTTAGACCGTGGGAAATCCCGTTAGCAACACGTGGGTTACATCATCCGAGGTATTCCCGATCATTCAATGAGACGTTTTAATTTAGTTGTAATTACGGCTTTGTGTTCGTTTGTGATTAAATTTTGAGTTGTCTTATATTTTGAAATGTTGTGGAGGTGAATTTTATCTTGTAGTGTCTTTTAATTTAGTTATGGTTTCGGTTTTGGTTTCGTCCTAAAGGTGTAGGTTTTCATGCAACTGTTGTTTAACATGCAAGAAAAGTAAAGTGCATTTGCAATAAAATAAATTGCGGTGAAAGTGAATAAAATAAAAGCGTACCCGGAGGGTCTTCCCGTCATCCCAAGCTGCACTTAAAACACAGTTAGAATATTTAAGCAAGTTCCTAGGTAAAGCTAAGGTAAGGGTTATGGTTTTCTACCATGTTCCTAATCCTATAGCTAGTCATTTCCTATGACGTCTAGGTTCTTTGTGTTTTTGGTTTGAAGACGATTTTCTTCATCAAAGAACAACTAAGTTCAATTGTTCTTATAAATATCCTATCATATCGAGGAAGTGCTTAAGAAGAATCTTAAACATCTTTTCAATATTTCTAGGATTGTTTTAAGTCCAAATGAATTTAATTGTGTAAATGAATCGATCGTCCGAGGTTTTCAAGTTTTGTTAACTTGCTCAATGAACTAGGATGTTTGAATATCCTTATAAGTGAAGTGTCACTTCATTTGATATTCCATTTAGGAGTTATGATAATAAAAGCTCCTAAGGGCAAAATAGTATTTAATAGTTTGTGATTCAAATTTACGTTCAAATTAATGATTTAAGTTTGGAATAGTGTTCAAATTATTTTAGGTTTATGTCTTAAGTGATGTTATTTAATTTAACTTAATTTAATTTAATTTATTTTGATTTAATTTAATTCAATTTAATTCAATTTGATTTGATTTAATTTAATTCAATTTAGCTTGATTTGATTTAATTTAATTCAATTTAGCTTGATTTGATTTAATTTTTAATTTAATTTAATTTAATTTAATTTAATTTAATTTAATTTAGTTTATTTAATTTAATTTAATTTATTTATTTATTTAATTTAATTTAATTTAATTTAATTTAATTTAATTTATTTAATTTAATTTAATTTAATTTAATTTAATTCAACTTTTAATCTTAATTTAATTTAATATAATTTTAATTTAATTTACTTAATTTAATTTGATTTTTAATTTAATTTAATTTAATTTTAATTGAAATTTTTGAAAGAGTTTAATGATTTAATTTTAGTTTAATGATTAAGTCTTTTAATATTTTAAGTTTGAGTTATCATTTTAATTAAGAGTTGAATATTAATGAGATGATTAATTTAGGGATTTTTAAATTAAAGAATAAATCTCTTCCTAATAATATCCCTATTTTAATAATTCCAATTTTGTTATTCTTCCAAATTTAATCAATTATTTAATTAAAGTTTAATCATTTTAAATTGCTTAATGGGTTTCTACCCTTCAATTATTAAATCTCAATCATCCAAATCAGATTAGGATCAAATATTTTACTTGTTAATTTTTTTATTAAACCTAAAGTTTTAATTAAGGGTTAAAATTTAATTACCATTTTGCCCTTTAAGCTTAATAATTTTATAACTCACTAAATTGAACTCAAAATGAACTTGAAATTTTTATGTGACTTCACTCATATGTCAATAAAGACATGGGAGGAGAAAATGTGATTTTTCTGTATTTAATTTATTTATATAATTATTTTTAGTAGAAAATAGAGATTTTCAAGGAAAATTTGATAACATGACCAAGGGAAAGTTTCTATCCTTAATAAAATTAAGGGACATTCCTAATGACCAGAGGACCACTTGGACTAATTTTGGTGATTTTTTGAATTATATTATTTTTATTATAATTATTTTAAGTTTTAGAGTGTTAATTAATTTAAAAATAAAATAAATGTTGAAAAATGAATTTTATAATTTTTAAAATTCTCTCTGATATCAAGGATTCCAGAGAACCAAATTTTATAATTTTCTGATTTTTCTTTGATTTATTATAATTATTTTAGTGAAAATGCTAGAAAATACATTTTTTTTTAAAAATTATCCTAGAGCTTTAAAAATTAATATCTCACTAAATAAGCCTGAGAAAAATATGGGGTTTGTTCCTAAGTGATTAAAATTCAAAATGTGACATTTTAGTGAATTTTATTATTTTTGTGATTTTTATTATTTTTTAATTATTAAAAATATTAAAATAATATTAAAAATCAACTTTTTTAGAAAATTGAAATTTTAATTTTCTTAAACTCCCCTGATATCAGAGAGAATCCAAAACTAATTTGGTGAATTTTTGAAAGATATTTTGAAAGTTATGAATTTTTAAAGTTTAAAATGACTAAGTGGCTTAATCAACCCAATTAGTGGGGCTAACCAAGTCCAATTGACCTCAAATTTTTATGGTGGGTTCCTCTGATCCTAGAGGTCAGTGGAGAATTGATTTCAAGTCAATTTGATCTATGGTTAACTCTAATTAATTAGAGACCTATTTTGGGTGTTTAAGCCAATTAGGGTTAATTTGAGTGAATTAACTCAAATCCTATTTTTCCTAGGGTTCTCTGGTCATAAGGAACATCACCAAATTTTCCTAGAATTTATTACACAACATGCTATTTATTGGAATTAAAATACTCAAAACGGTGACATGAATTTGAAAAATCAATAACTCTTCATAGGGATGGCCTCGACTTTGGAAAATTCAGGGAATGTTCCCAAATTCGGAGGCTTCAAAAGCCCTATGGTCTCATGCCATGGTGAATTGTATGAATGCATGGAGAATTAAATGTATGCAGAGAGTAAATAAATTACTAAAAATAAAATACTTGATGAAATTAAATGATTTCTTTTCCACATTATTCTCCTCTATTCACCGAGCAAGAGGGTATTTTTCTTTTATTTTTCCGATTTTTCTACACAAAGTTATGAATTTTCCAAGTTTAGGGAATTAAATAAATAGAAAATACCCCTAATTTTCTACTTATCCACGCGGCGCCGCCGCATCCTTAGCCTCTCCGAAGCGGTACGTGTCGCGCCGCGATCGGGGCGCCGCCATCCGAGTCGGCCGTCCCGGGACCCGCGATTCACGTAACGTTCTCCGGTCCGGCGCAATCCGATCCGTCCGCTCGATACACGCGCGATCCAACGGCTCCCGGTCATCGTCTACGACCGGTGTGCACCGTGACCGTCAACCTTCTAACCCTAATTTCTCACTCGATTCTCGATGGATTTTCGTGTTCTTATGCTCTATGGATTCGTCTTCGAAGAGACGAACACATCCATACTGGTAAACATGCATTGAAATTTACTCAAATGAAATGGAGAATCTCAGTAAGCTCGGGAAGAAGAATGAGTTCTTACCTTTGCTCAGAGAAGTGAAGCTTCGATCTGAGAGTTGTTGCACCTTCGATTGGATCCTAGCAAGCTCCAGATGAAGTCTCCTGGTCCAGTGAATTGTCTAGGTTGGACTTCGACCACGCTCGATCACAAAGCTTGGAGTCCGGAGCAACCGGGTGGCCTGGAGATGGGGCTTTTGTCGGTGGACACCTTCCGTTCGTCTGGTGAAGGTGTAGAACCAATCAATTTGGGGATTGGTCCATCGTGGAGAAGTGTCCCGGTTTTGGGTGGAATTTCGACTCCGAAATCGAGCTTACAGAGAAGAAATGGCAGGGGGATCTCATCGGGGATGAAGTGCTCGTGTATGGGGAGGAGTCCGGAACAATTTTGGCGCAGTTTTGGCAAGGTTTTTGCAACTCTCCTTTTATGGCCGTGAGGGGGTGGTGTTTAAATAGGCATGGTCGGAGGCTCTCCCGGGGGGTTTAATGGTCGGGATCACTGCTTAGGTCAAGGGAAGAACAGCCATGCTATCCATTCGGGTTGGGACAAGTCGAGCAATGGAGAATTTCAATGTTGGCTCACATGTGAGCTTTCGGCCATGGTGTTTTCCGACGATCGGGGTGGCCGGCCGACGAGCGAGGGTCACCCTCGTGGTCGAGTGGGTCGGGGCTAGGTGTTTGTGCAAGCAATCGGCAATGGCCAAGTGTAAAGGAGATGGCTTGGAATGGAATGGGGAAGAGGCCATTTTGGCTAGGTTTGGGTCAACCCATCCTTTTGGGCTAGGTGCACCACCCAAGGTCTGGTCTTGGGCTGAAAAGAGTCACTTGGGTCAGCTGCCATGTAGTGGTGAAGTCTCCATCCATGGTGAGGTGGCTAAGCATGGTTTAGTGTGTGACATGCTTAAGGTAAAAAAAGGTTTAAGAAGGATTAGGAAAGGGCCCCCTCTTCTTGCCATAAATGGACTAATGACAAGTCAAAGCCCTCATGGCTTCATGTGGCTTGAGGATGGCTTGTTCATGGCTCCATTTGGCTTGGGAAAAGGGTCGACTTGTTTCATGAAAAGGGTTTTAGGAATTTTTTGGTAATTTGATGGAAATTTGTATGGAACTTGATTTGGAATGATTTGATGATGGATTTAGGACTTAGGTATTGAGTTTAATTGAAAGTATGATGAGGGGAAATGTCATATGGGCTTTGGGACCAATTTTGGGCCTTTGGATGTGGTAAAGGATGGGCTTTTAAAATGGTTTAGAAAAGTGGGCTTTTGAATTTTAAAATGGATTTTGGGATGAAATTTTGGTAAAGGCTTGGGCCAAATAATTGTTGAGTTTGGTTTAGGGATGCTTCATGAGTGGTTTGAAACAAGTTTGAGGTGATTTGGGTTTGAATTGGGTTGGATATGGGCCTTTTTGGTAAAGAGGCTAAGGTGGGCCAAAATGGGTTACCATGGGCCAAAGTTGGGCTAGAGTTGAAATTGATGTAAAATTAATGTTGGGAAATGTTTATGGGAGTGTTTCAAAGAGGTTTTGGCTTTGGTTAGGTTTTGATTTTGGGATTTGGGCTCATCTGGGCTAGGTTTAGGTTTAGGTCAAAATTGGGCTTTTTGATTTTGGGTTGAATTTGAGTGGGGTTTGGGTCTAAATTTTGGGCAAATCATGTTAGTGTTTTGTTTATGGGGATGTTAAGGAAGGTTTGGAAAAGATTTGGGGTTAATTGGAGTTGAATTGGGTGAGTTTGGGTTAGGTTTGGGTCATAGGTCCAAATTGGGCTTTAAGGCCAAAAGTGAAATTGGATCCCAATGCCACTCAAATTGGGCTTGGATTGGGTCTAGATTGGTGTTGGGGATGTTGAATTGAAGTTTAGAATTGAATTGGACGAAAATTGGGGTCAATTGGGTAGATTTGGTTTGACATTGGGTTTACTTTGGGTTAAAATGGGTCAAATTGGGGGTTTTGATAAAAGTGGGGTAAATTGACAAAATTGGCCCATGGTGTAGTTGAACAAAATGAAATTGGGAATATTTGGGATTTTCTGGAATTTTCTGGGAATTTTCTGAATTTTTGGATTTTTGGGTCAAGAGGGGTATTTTGGGTATTTGGAGGGTATTGGGGGTATTTTGGAATTTTTGGCATTTTTGGTTATGGATGATCAATTTAAGTGATGTGGAAATGTTTGGGATTGATTTTGGAGAATTTTGGGTAATTTGGAAATTTTTGAGAAATTTGGGTAGTTTAAAGGCATTTGGTAGGTTAGGCGGGGTGTAGGGTCCCGGGGTCAAAAATTGAAAATTTGGAAAATTGAAGATTGGGTGGATGTAAGTGGAATAAAACCATTTTGGTTGAGCCATGAAGCCATATCAAGCCCACATGAGCCATGGAGGGACTCATTTGAGGCATTCACTATGTTGTTCCTAACCCTCTTAGCCAAGGGCTTAGGGGTTAAGGACCATCCATGCGAATCACCTACATGAGTCGGGAAGTCAAGTTGGGTATGGGTGTATTTTCGGGAGGTGCATGGAAGTGTAGTGTATGAGTGTAGTGTGTGTGTAAGTCGGCCCTTTCACCGAGACCGAGCCACCTGAGTCGATCCTAAGGCCAAAGAGTCCCATGAGAACTCATCCTTTAAACTTCCACACTTGATTTCTACCCTCTAGGTGATTAGGGGTCTATAGTCAAGTTTGTGGAGTTTGCAGGGAGTTTAGAAGTGGTTTGAAATTCTAGGTGGTGGGTCTCAATTCTAGTCCTCTAAGATAGTCAAAGGAAAAGCCTAAGGCTAGATCCTAAGTACTAAAGAGAAGAAGAGAAGACCTCATCAAAAATGAGGTCAACAAATGGACTCCAATAGGTGTGGTGAGTCGACAGAGCACACCGCGCGTATTGGTGTTGACGAAGCGATCAACAAAACCAACACAGATGTCCAAGTAACAAACTTAGGACGAAGTAGAAGAGTTTCCGCTGGGGAGTGTCAAGTATATCTCTAAGAATGGAGATTCTTGAACTTTCGCTGGGGAAAGGAAAAGGAGGTAAAAAATCCAAATCACATGATCTGGGAGAATTTCGATTTAGATTTTATTTTGTTTCATGTTCAAGTCATGATGTGTGAGTTTAGATTTTGAGTTTTCATTTAAATTAAAGTTTTGTTAAGATTAATTTTGAAGGGATTTGATTTGAAATGAAAATTGGAATTTTGAAGTTTTAGATGTAACATCTTCAACCCCAAAAGAAGATCAAATTGATTGGATTGGGTCATTGCAATGAGGAAAGATCTCAGAGTAATGTGGTATTGGATGTAAAATCCTTAACCTCAAGAGTTTGAATTTGATGTATTTCAGTGTAGTAGGAAAAGAATCCTAAAGCGATGCGGTCTTGGATGTAAAATCCTCGACCCAAGAGTTTGATTTGATGTATTTCGATGCAGTAGGAAAAGAATCCTAAACGGTAGCGGTCTTGGATGTAAAATCCTCGACCCAAAAGTTTGAATTTGATGTATTTCGAGTGCAATAGGAAAAGAATCCTAAAGCAGTACGGTCTTGGATGTAAAATCCTCGACCCAAAAGTTTGAATTTGATGTATTTCGAAGGCAATAGGAAAAGAATCCTAAGCAATGCGGTACTTGGATGTAAAATCCTCGACCCAAAAGTTTGAATTTGATGTATTTCAAAGTGCAATAGGAAAAGAATCCTAAAGCGAGGCAGTCTTGGATGTAAAATCCTCGACCCAAAAGTTTGAATTTGATGTATTTCAGTGCAATAGGAAAAGAATCCTAGCAAAGGTGCGATCTTGGATGTAAAATCCTCGACCCAAAAGTTTGAATTTGATGTATTTCAGTGCAATAGGAAAAGAATCCTAAAGCAATGCGATCTTGGATGTAAAATCCTCGACCCAAAAGTTTGAATTTGATGTATTTCGAGTGCAATAGGAAAAGAATCCTAAAGCAGTGCAGTCTTGGATGTAAAATCCTCGACCCAAGAGTTTGAATTTGATGTATTTCAGTGCAATAGGAAAAGAATCCTAAAGCAGTGCAGTCTTGGATGTAAAATCCTCGACCCAAAAGTTTGAATTTGACTGAGGTTTGATGTGAGATCCGGAAAGATCGAATTTGAGATTTGATAGAGATTTGGAATCTGGAAAGATTGAATTTGAGGTTTGAAATTTGGAAAGATTGAACTTAAAATTTGGAAGGATGAGTTTGAACTCGGTTGAAATTTGATTTAAGATTTGATTTGAAATTTGGAAGAACACATTTGAAATTTGATTGAGAATTTGATTTAACATTTATGTTGATTTTGTTTATCTTTTAATGATTCAAATTTTATTTTATCGTTTGTTTAATGTTCATGTGGATTTGGTGTTCATCATTTTTTTAGAGATTTTTTTTTTAGGAAAGTCTTCTTTTATTCTTTATTTTTTTTATTCCTTTTCTGTTCTTTGTTCGAAGTTCATTTAACTTTAACGGCGTTTCCCAATCAATTTGCACAAAAGAGGTGAAGGCCAAAAATGTGACATGGTCACTTTCATTCCAATCATGTAGAAGATACATTATACATCTTGATCTGGAATATATTTCATACAATCCATGTAAACTCAAAACGGACTGTGTATGATCTTTGTTGATCCATCTAAAGAAGCATCTGTCAAAAAATCCATGTCTGAATAGTGGGGTACATGGTCAATAACATCACCTTCCAAGCCATCCTTGGCAAGGATGCCGTATGGATGTACATTGGAGGTGTGATATTTTCCATGTAACTCACGACTCGTAAGGCCGGAGGCTCTCTAGCTCCGGGTCCGGTCGGAAATGGTAAGGTGTCTTTTCGTCGTCCATCCTCCCGAACGTAAGCGAGATCCGCTTCACTCGGTACTCCGGTATGCAATGCTTGGCGATATCCGCTCCGTTACCCTTCGGTATCATGACGGAACCTACCGGTAGTGGTATCTTTATCGGCCCTCGGAACTCACCCGGGCCTCGCTTATCCGGAGGTCGGATCCGAACATGATGTTACACTCGCTCGGGAAAGAGATCGTGCGAAAGGTCCGACAAAGTCATGGTGATCTATGTGCGGGGGTATACGATCACCTCGCTTGTAGATGTTGATAATGCGGCTATTGGGTATGCAATCTGCCGGCGACACTCTCCATGTTATCAATCTCTTTACCATTCTCTTGATGACTAATGGCATCGGATCCACTTGCCCATGACGGAGTATTCCCGGCGGGTTTCCCTTCCTGTCCTCGGCAAAGTTGTAACAGCATCCACATTGTATTGTGATTCTTCCTTTCCCTGGCATCCATCTCCGGGGTTCTGAGTATGTGTTTTCCCTTAGGCGGCCTGCTCGGCCCATTCTTTTCAAATCCCGGATGCAATCCACGATTTGCTGCTGTTCATACTCTGAGAATACGTCTGTATGTAGCTCGAGGCCCTCCAGTATATTGATTCTTCTGCCTCTAATTCTCTCGAAGTATTCAAAGGTTTTCTTTTCAACATTCTGCATTCTCTCCAGCTCGTATTCCGGAATGATCTCAGATGGCGAGGCCTGGTGACATATTGTGGGATGTAAGGTTCGATCCCTTCACGTTCTCCTGCATACCTCGGCTCCTCAGGGATGATGTCTGTCGAGACATCCCCCGGGGTTGCTTCTGCAACAAGGTCATGCGTCATTGGTGGTTCTATTCGGTGGCGTGGTAGCCTTCTTTCTTCCGGTCTTTGTGAGATTTCTCTGGTTCTTTCTGTCATCCTAGGAGCTGGCCTCCTCTCTTCAGGTTCCTGGTGAACCGGTGTCCCCGAAGTGTATGCACTGACATTAGCAACTGTCTCATCGCGCATGTCCGCAGCTAGTTTTGTTAACATCTTAGGGATACGGCGATTCTTATTTCTTCGTTGCGTAGCTGCGAGAGTAGCTCTCCGAACTTCTTGAATCTCTGTGGGAGCGGCGCTGACAAGTCTGCCTTCTGCTGTAGCGACTACAGACTTCATTTTCTTATCTTCTTCAAGGTTTGTCTTTCTTCTCTTGTTGCTGGATTGGTGGCTTGGTCCACCCACTTTCATCACTGTATGTCCAGGCGGCTCTTCTCGGTCAACCGGGACCCGGATCACTTTCCTCGTATCGTAGGCTCGTCGGTGCGAAATCCGAGTCAATCTCGATTATCGCTCCATCTTTCACCCTCTTTTCATCGAGTGCAAGGCTTACGCCATTCTTAAAGTTCGGGACCAACCGCCCGTTCAACATTTCCCTGCGAAAAGACAAGGGAAAGGATCGGGGGTCGTACTAAGAACAAGAACATTAAGAAAATGTTTATTAAAGACATTTTTATTTTATTATATTTTTAAACTTAGCGGGAATGAAGTGGGATAAGATCGGGTAAGAGATTTTGATTTGGAAAAGAAAACAAGGAAAATTTTATTATCGAGATTTTATTTATTTTAGCACATTTTATTATTTTTGGGTTCGGACCCGATCATAAGTAATCACTTCACCCGTGCTTCTAGGGATGGAAAGTTCATTCCTTCGAAACATCGAGTAGCGTAATACTTTTTCAAGTATCGTCCATTGATCGGAAGCATATGTCGTTCTCCCTAGCAATTCACTAGCTGGTAGGAACCTCCTGAGTATACTGCTTCAACCACAAACGGTCCTTCCCAAGTGGGTTCAAATTTTCCTCCTATCTTGCGGTGTGCAAGGATAGGTCTTTTGAGAACGAGAACTAAATCACCAACTTTGAAGGTTCTTGGGCGGACCGGCTTGTCATGGGCTTGAACCATTTTAGCTCTGATACGGTTCTAAATTCGTTGCTGCCGTAAGTCTCTTCCCTTCCAGGCTTTCCAATTCTTCTAATCGTAATTTGGCGTTTTCTTCTGTCGTGAGTTTATTTGCAACTGCAATTCTGAGTGAAGGAAGCTGAACTTCTAAGGGTAACACTGCCTCGGACCCATACACCAGAGCGTAAGGTGTAGCTTGAGTAGGTGTTCTGAAAGTTGTCCGGTAGGCCCATAAGGCTTCTAACAACTTCTCGTGCCAATTTCTCTTATTATCGTCCAAGATTTTCTTTAAGATTTGAACGAGAGTTTTATTAAAAGCCTCAGCGAGGCCGTTCGCTCTTGGGTAGTAAATTGTTGAGTATCGCCAGTCGATTCCGTGTCTCCCGACAAAATTGTTGATTTGCGTGCTTCGAATGCCGACCCATTATCCGAGATGATCTCGCGCGGCACCCCGAAACGGTAAACAACTTGGTTCTTGAAAAATTGTAGTACGTGATGTGCTTTCACTTCTGCTGAACCGGCCTCGCCCACTTGGAAAAGTAATCCGTAGCCGCAAGAATGAAGCGATGTCCTTTCGAAGACGGTGGTTCTATTGGACCCACTATATCCGTGCCCCAACATTCAAATGGCCACGATGCAATTGTCGGATGTAGCACATTTGGAGGTTGGTGTAGAACCACTCCGTGCACTCGGCACCGATGACGATTCTTGGCGATTTTCATGCGGTCGGTCATCATCGAGGGCCGATAGTATCCTAGTCTTTTAATTTTCATTTTCATCTTTGGACTCGATCGGTGAGCGCCACGAGTCCCGAATGCACCTCTTTAACAATTTCACGGGCCTCGGACCCGCTTAGGCACCTTAGCCACATTCGATCAAAAGACCTCTCGTATAATGTGTTGTTTACTAATGCGTAGGACGCAGTTCTTTTCTTGATCCGATGGGCTAACGACCTATCATCCGGTAGTTTTCCTGTTTGCGGGTAATCTATTAATGGTTGTCGCCAATCTTCCATGTTTTCCGTCATTCGTTGCAACCGATCCTTTTTCCTTTCTCGATTTGTGTATCGTGTCTATGTCAAGCCGTGATAGGACCTGACGTCCGTGAACCGACACTTCCAACGATTCATCTTGCAAACGAGCAAATTCTTTTGCGAGACGAGCTAGCGCATCCGCTAAAGCGTTTTCTTTTCGGGAATTTTGTAGATTGTCACATTCGGAATTTGCTCCAACAATTCGTATGGCATATCGGAAGTATTGCTCGAGTCTTGGTTTTAAAATTCAGTATTGTCCGAGCGATCCGTTGAATGATCAATCGTGAATCCCCGTAGATGTTGATGTCTCGTTATCCCCATTTGAATAGTTAATTCCGGTCCCGTTATGAGGGCTTCGTATTCCGCTCGTTGTTTGTACACGGCTCTGTCAAGTGGTAGGAGTATCTTAACATCCCCCGCTCCGGTGTTATAAAGATTAGCCCGATTCTTGCCTTACCGGGCACTATCACTTGCGATTCTTCGTCTTTATGTGCTGAAGATGCTCCGTCGAAATATAATTCCCAATGTCGATCATCAAGGTCTTCTAGGTTCATTATTTGTTCATCTGGCAAGTCGTCATTGAGAGGAGATTCTGCCGGCAAAGGGTGTGCTGCGAGGAAGTCTGCTAGGACTTGTCCCTTTACGGCACGAAGAGGCACGAAAGTTATATCAAATTGCAATAATATCATCGACCATCTGGCAAGTCTGCCGGAAAGCGTTGGGCGGGTCATCAAGTATTGCAATGGATTAAACTTCGAGATCAGGTTGACCTTATGAGAAAGCATGTAATGCCTGAGCTTTGAGCGGCGAAGATCGGGGCCAAACAATGCTTTTCAATTGCGGGATACCTTATTTCCGTCGGCGATAAACGACGACTTAAGTAATAAAGAGCATTTTCTTTACCCTCATCATTGACACAGGCTAACAGGGCTCCGAGGAGTCGTCTAAAGCCGCGGTATAAAGTATTAGCGGTCTACCCGAGACCTGGGGTCTGCTAAAACAGGAGGTGTCATTAAGTATTGTTTAATATGCTCGAAGGCCTTCGGCATTTCTCTTCCCAAATAAATTTGGCGTCCTTTTTAACTAGTGCCGAGAAAGGTCGACACCTACCGACGAGGTTTGAGATAAAGCGTCGAAGATATGCCGACTTCCTCGAAAAGATCGTAGTTGTTTTAAGGTTCTGGAGGTGGCATTTCTAAGATAGCTTTAATCTTCTCCGGGTCGATTTCAATTCCACGATGTCGGACAACGAATCCTAAGAATTTCCGGAGGTGACGCCGAAGGCGCATTTTAAGGGATTCATCTTAAGGTTAAATTGTCTTAATCGTTCGAAAACAATTCTCAAATCATACAAGTGGTTGTCCTTTACTTTGCTTTTGATGACCACATCGTCCACGTAGCATTCGACTTGATTATGGATGAGATCATCAAAAATTCTTGTCATTGCTCTTCGGTAGGTTGCTCTGCGTTCTTCGATCCGAATGGCATCACCTTGTGTAGCAAAATACTCCGATCGGCGTTCGAATGCCGTAAGCTTTTCATCTTCCGGAGCCATTTTTATCTGGTTGTATCCCGAAGATCCATCCATGAATGAGAATATTTCATGTGTTGAAGCAATGTCGATCATTAATTCGGGATCGGTAGAGGAATTCATCTTTCGGACATGCCTTGTTTAAATCTCTGAAATCCACACAAATTCTGATCTGACCATTCTTCTTCCTGACTGGTACCACGTTGGCTAACCAAGTCGGGTATTGTTCTTCACGGACAAATTTAGCGTCTATTAGCTTTTTAACTTCAGCTATGACTTGTTGTTCGATTTCTAGACGCATTCTTCTGGGACCTTGTCCGACCGGGACGAAGTAGGGTCCACTCCTAGTTTATGGATCTGCGACCTCCGGAGCTAAACACGGCATCTCATCGTAGCTCCAAGCAAAACAGTCTTTGAATTCCATTAATAACTTGATTATTTCTTCGGAGTCTTCTTTATCGAGTAAAGAGCTAACAAAGGTAGGTCTAGGCTCTTTGCTAGTACCTAAGTTAACTTCTATTAACTCATCTATTGTAGATTTGATTTCCTCTTCGATCTCGGTGGAGCATCTCCGATTTGTAAATCTTCGAGCTCGTTCGTAGTTTCCATGCAATTTCCATTAGACTCGCGAGTGACAACCAAGCAAAATTCGATATCGTCAACCGATCCTACCGTGCCGAATCCGAGACCATGTTTTGAGTTGGGTGGACGACCGGAGTTATTCCATAAATTTTCAAAACGTTGTGATTGACCTTTTGTCCACTTGTCGAGGTAAGAAACCACGTCGAATTAAATTTTGAACACATGGAGAGTACCACTCAAAAGGCAATTCCATTAATTCGATGAAGTAGCATCTTCAAGTTGTACATTATTTTCGGCTTTGGAGGAAGGAGCACCACGGTAGAATTTGATGGGCTTTGCACCACCGCTACGTACCTCTTTGACCTCCATACCCTCGATCTTATTAGAATGGATCGGGGTCGGGGTCATAGTATGTACATAGTGGTTAATCTTCTCGTACATCGATTTATATTCTTCGTTTCTTTCATCTTCGAGAGGGATTCTCGAATTGCGGCTTCTTCCGACTTATTGTCGCCGCTTCTTGTTTGATTTCTTTTTCTTCTTCGTAACTATCTTCCCAATCGACATTGATGGTCGGTTTCCTCTCGTCCAATCGTCCTAACGTCTCTACCACGACCTCGTCCCCGGCCTCGACCTCGGATGCGAGTTGTGGAGAAACCTTCACCATCTCGCCGTAAGGGAGTGGTGAGTGACTGTTGGACTAGAACTTCAGGTTCTTCGTTGTCCCAAATTTCCTTTGCTTCATTTGTTATAGTATCTCTGGAGAAGATCGTTTTCTTCGATGGTGCATAATAGGCTGCATCCTCGTGGATTCCGATTTCATGTACGGAGAATGGTTGTAAGTCACCTTTAATACACTGTTCCCCTCCATCGTAGTATTTAATGCATTGATGTAGAGATGATGGTACCATCCTGTTTTCATGTATCCATGGTCGGCCCAGTAGAGCGTTGAATGACGT
>JAKZJZ010002408.1:0-16998 GCA_022702705.1 Papilionanthe hookeriana x Papilionanthe teres
TGATGCCTTAGGCCCTTTTTTTGCAAAACCGAAAGGTTGAAGGTGATGGGGATGTTAAAAATGGAAAATTTTGGATTTTTAATAGCCAAAAATCAATTTTTGCAAACCGGTGTCTATGCGCTAGGCATACGGCACTTAGCCGCAAAATCTGGTGCTTAAGCGCCGTCGGTTTGGCGCTTAGGCGCCAACACCCAAATTTTGATAATTAACTTAATTTAATCAAAAATCCAAGTTAATCGCCTTTAATCACTTCAGATAAATTTTTCTCCTCATAAACTCTTCTATTACTCCAAAATTACACTAAAGTTTCAAATGATTCCACACAAATTTCTCACAAACACAAACTTATATTTCATTAAATATTAAAACACATTTAATACAAACTACAATTTCTATCCAAACACTTTGGATGAAATTCCCCAATACATAAGTTCAAACACATGTAATTAAACACAAATTTTACATCATTGAGATGTATCAAATATATGTAAAGTGCAACAAACACAAACATTAAATAAAATCACACTTAAAACACTAAACACACATAATCACAAGACCACACATAATTTAATTCCAATCTCTATCAGGTGGAATATATTCAGAACCACCATTAGTTTCAATTGACCCATCTGGAATGTAAATCTCATAAAACGGGTGATGATCAAAAGCTCTTACATCCTCTATCATCCATTTGTTCTTCAAATACATCACTCTATTTGCTTCTTCCACATGACTTGTATGACTGAATTGCTTTTTCTGTTGGCATCCTTTGTGCACTAAATGATCATTAATTTCATTTATATTTGCATCGATAGACTCCACATCGGTCTCGATCTTCGTAATCCTTTCAACTATTCCTTGGATACTCACAGCCAGAAATCCATTATATAACTCTTGTGCAGTATCACAAATAAACTTCTTCTTATTGGCTTCCTCTTTCTTCTTAACTTCGCACTCCCAAGAAAACATTTTTGCACTCAAAATACTCTTTCAGAAGACTCAGGAATGAAAATAAGAACTGGGGCAAGTATTTCATAAATTCAGGGCATTTTTATAGACTTGGGAAGGCACAAAACTGACCCTAGATGTGTAAAAACTCTTTAATAACTCCAAAAACAACTCATCTATGATTTAGGCTTCTAGAACCTCCTTTTTTCACAATTTTTATAACTGTGGCGCCTATGCGCCGACCAGTGGCACATAGCCACCAGTGAACATTTTTGCACAGTTCCGCCAAATGTCAAAATATTCATTCTTATTCTTTTTAAGTCATTAAATAAGGTCAAATAAACACCACTACAACATAAAAAACTCCAAAATGCTACTACATTTCTCAAATCAAACCATATAAAAGCATACAAAACAAACATAAAACAAAGCACACTGATAAATATGAATTGCCTCCCACACAACGTTTGGTTTTATGTCATCAGCCTGGCATACCCAGAGCGTATTCTGAGTTATCCAACATAAGATTCACCTCAGGTTTATATTGATCGACTGAAAAGTAAGGTTTAATTCTATGACCGTTCACTTTAAATATTTTTCCAGTCTTAGGATATTGAATATTGTCGGCATATTTTTAGGTTGTGTGTTTTATTTTTAAAAGGGGGTCGCCTAACAGAAGTTGTCGGCGAATTTTTAATTTAATTTAAATAAATAATTTTGAAAAGTAGTATTTGATTTTGAAAATAATTTTAAATTTGAAGGTTTTAAGATATGAGATTAAACCGATTTCACATCCCAAATAGTTTATATAAACGAGCACCGCACCACTAATCGTGTATCTATCCCTAAGGATAGACACACCGCTTGACGGTGGGGCTCGATTAAATAAACTAGAAGATTTGTGACATCCGTTTGGCTCGCGAACCAATTTTATAAGTCGACAAATTCCCCGCTTAATATGAAAGTATTAAACGAGGTTTATATTACATGGGTTCTTTAAAATTCTCTATAAGGGCAAGCCCCTATAGTTAATTACATCTTAAGTGATGGGAATCACCTAAGAAAACTCTCGATAATAATCAATAATTCTACTCTCAAGGATTTCAAAGTTTAAGTTTTCAAGGGATTGAATTTTGGAATTTCAATAGGGAATGGATCAAATTTGGAACATTTTGTTTTGGGAATCCAAAGGAAGAAAAGTAGGAGAAATCACGAATTCGAAGCGAACTTCGGTAATTTCCCGACTATCCTATTGTTTGGCTTGAGTTTAGGAAAGTCCTAATATTTATTTAAATGTTTTGATCTTGCCAATTTTAATTAATTAGGGCTTATATTTATATGATAAAATCAAACAAATAGCCTCGAAGATGTGAGGGTTTATTGTCGTACGGACGACTACCTCGGAATCCTAAGACCGGTTAGGGCTTAATTTGCAATGCAAGTGCCTAACGAAGAGTTGAGGATTTATGTTGCACTAGGAAAACTACCTCGAAGTCCTATGGCTTTGTTATTTAATTCTAGGAAAGTTTTCTCGAAGTAGACTCGGGTTTTCGCTGATGACGATGGCCGTGCCTGCCCACCATGCTCCGAGCTCCTTGTTGTTGCGAGGTTCAATTTTAGAAGTCATAAATCGGGGAAGAGAAAAGTGTTTTGGTTTAGAGAAAATCTTAATTTCCAAGTGTTTTCAATATTTTAATTAAAACAAATCTTAAAGTTGATTATAACGACACCGGTTAAGATCCCACGGTTCCATCCTTCCGGCATCATTATTTTTATCGGATTCACTTAGTCCGGATGAATTTGCTAAACTCAGTCGAATGAGTTCCACACTTTCATTTAGACCGTGGGAAATCCCGTTAGCAACACGTAGGTTACATCATCCGAGGTATTCCCGATCATCCAACATGACATTTTAATTTAGTTGTAATTGTAGTTTTGTATTCCGTTTGTGATTAAATTTTGAGTTGTTTTATATTTTGAAATGTTGTGGCGGTGAATTTTATCTTGCAATAACTTTTAACTTAGTTTTGGTTTCGGTTTTAGGGACTATCCTAAAGGTGTGGGTTTTCATGCAACGAGTTGTTTATCATGCAAGAAAAGTAAGTGCGATGCGATTAATGAAATTGCGATAATGTAAATTGCAAGAAAGTAAATTGCAATAAAATAAAAGCGTACATGGAGGGTCTTCCCGTCATCCCAAGCTGCACTTAAAACACAATTAGAATATTTAAGCAAGTTCCTAGGTAAAGCTAAGGGAAGGGTTATGGTTTTCTACCAAATTCCTAATCCTATAGCTAGTCATTTCCTATGACGTCTAGATTCCTTGTGTTTTTGTTTGAAGACAATTTTCTTCATCAAAGAACAATTAAATTCAATTGTTCTTATAAACATCCTATCATATTGAGAAAGTGTTTAAGAAGAATCTTAAACATCTTTTCAATATTGCTAGAATTATTTTAAGTCCAAATGGATTCAATTACACAAATGAATTAATCGTCCAAGAATCTCAAGTTTTGTTATCTTGCTTCACCTGAACTAGGACATTTGAATATCCTATAGGTGAAGTAACATTTCATTTAATATTCGTTTAGGAGTTATGATAACTAAAGCTTTTGAGGGTAAATTGGTGTTCAAATGATTTGTGATTTAGTTTAATTTCAATTAATTTGGAATAGTGTTCAAGTTATTTTAGATTTATTTTGAATTCTTTATGTCTTTGGTGATGTTATATTTAATTCAACTTAATTTAATTTAATTTAATTTAATCTTTAATTTAATTTAATTCAATTTAATTCAATTTAGTTTGATTTGATGTTAAATTAAATTAATTTGATTTGATTTAATTTTAATTTAATTTGATTTGATTTAATTTAATTTAATTTAATTTAATTTAATTTAATTTAATTTAATTTAATTTAATTTGTTAATTTAATTTAATTTTAATTTGTTTATTTAATTTAATTTAATTTAATTTAATTTAATTTATTTAATTTAATTTAATTTTTAATTTAATTCAACTTTTAATTTTAATTTAATTTAATTTAATTTAATTTAATTTAATTTAATTTACTTAATTTAATTTAATTTTTAATTTAATTTTATTTTTAATTTTAATTGAAATTTTAAAAGAGTTTAATAATTTAATTTTAGTTTAATGACTAAGTCTTTTAATGTTTTGAATTTGAGTTATCATTTTAATTAAGAATTGAATATTAATGAGATAATTAATTTAGGGATTTTTAAATTAAAGAATAAATATCTTCCTAATAATATCCTTATTTTAATAATTCTATTTTTATTATTCTTCCAAATTTAATCAATTATGTAATTAAGGTTTAATCATTTTAAATTGCTTAATGGGTTTCTACCCTTTAATTATTTAAATTTCAATCATCCAAATTAGATTAGGATCAAATATTTTACTTACTAATTTTTTTATTAAACCTAAAGTTTTAATTAAGGGTTAAAATTTTAATTACCATTTTTACCCTTTAAGCTTAATAATTTCATAACTCACTAAATTGAACTCAAATGAACTTGAAATTTTTATGTGACTCCACTCATATGTCAATAAAGACATGAGAGGAGAAAATGTGATTTTTCTGTATTTAATTTATTTATATAATTATTTTTGGTAGAAAATAGAGATTTCCAAGGAAAATTTAATAACATGACCAAGGGAAAGTTTCTATCCTTAAGGAAATTAGGGGACATTCCTAATGACCAGAGGACCACTTGGACCAATTTTGGTGATTTTTTGAAGTATATTATTTTTATTATAATTATTATAAGTTTTGGAGTGTTAACTAATTTAAAAATAAAATAAATGTTGAAAAATGAATTTTATATTTTTAAAAAATCTCTCTGATATCAAGGAAATCAGAGAATCAAATTTTACAATTTTCTGATTTTTCTATGATTTATTATAATTATTTTAGTGAAAATGCTAGAAAATACATTTTTTTTAATTTTAAAATTACCCTAGAGCTTTAAAATTTAATATCTCACTAAATAGACCTAAGAAAAATATGGGGTTTATTCCTAAGTGATTAAAATTCAAAATGTGACATTTTGGTGAATTTTATTATTTTTGTGATTTTTATTATTTTTTAATTATTAAAAATATTAAAATAATATTAAAAATCAACTTTTTTAGAAAATTGAAATTTTAATTTTCTTAAATTCCCCTGATATCAGAGAGGCTCCAAAACCAATTTGGTGAATTTTTGAAAGGTATTTTGAAAGTTATGAATTTTTAAAGTTCAAAATGACTAAGTAGCTTAATCAACCCATTTAGTAGGGCTAACCAAGTCCAATTGACCTCAAAATTTTATGGTGGGTTCCTCTGATCCTAAAGGTCAGTGGAGAATTGATTTCAAGTCAATTTGATGTATGGTTAGCTGTAATTAATTAGAGATCCATTTTGGGTGTTTAAGCCAATTAGGGTTGTTTTAAATGAACTAACTCAAAACCTATTTTTCCTAAGGTCCTCTGGTCATAAGGAACATCACCAAATTTTCCTAGAATTTATTTCACAACATGCTATTTATTGGAATTAAAATACTCAAAACGAGTAACATGAATTTGAAAAATCAATAACTCTTCATAGGGATGGCCTCGACTTTGGAAAATTCGGGGAATGTTCCCAAATTCGGAGGCTTCAAAGCCCTATGGTCTCATGCCATGGTGAATTGTATACATGCAATGAGAATTAAAAATATGCAGAGAGTAAATAAATTATTAAAAATAAAATACTTGATGAAATTAAATAATTTCTTTTCCACATTATTCTCCTCTCGTTCATCGAGCAAGAGAGTATTTTTATTTTATTTTTCCGATTTTTCTACACAAAGTTATGAATTTTTGAAGTTTAGGGAATTAAATAAATCGAAAAATCCCTAATTTTCTATTTATCCACGCGGCGCCGCATCAACCTCGGCAGCCTCCGAACGCACACGCGTCGCGCTCCCATTCGACGCCACCATCCGAGTCGGCGGCCGGGCCCCGCGGTTCTCGTACCGTCTCCTAATCCGACGCGATCCTGGCCGTCCGTCCGCGCGTGTATTGAATGGACGGCATCCGTTCATCGTCCCCAAGTGTCCTCACCCGAGAGCCGTCCATACTAAATCCCTAATATCTCACTCGATACTCAATGGATTTTCATGTTCTTATGCTCTATGGATTCATCTTGAAGAGACGAACACATCTATACAGTGATCATGCATTGAAATTAAAGCATTTGAAATGGAGAATCTCCAGAAGCTCGGGATGAAGAATTAGCTCATACCTTTGCTCAGAGAAGTGTGGCTTCGATCTGAGGGTTGTTGCACCTTCGATTGGATCCCAGCAAGCTCCAGATGAAGTCTCCTGGTCTGGTGAATTGTCTAGGTGGGATTTTGACCAAGCCCGATCACAAAGCTTGGAGGCTGGAGCAAGCCGGGTGGCTCGGAGATGGGGCTTTTGCTGGTGGACACCTTCCCTTGGTCCAGTGAAGGTGTAGAACCAATCAATTTGGGGATTGGCTCACTGTGGAGAAGTGTCCTGGTTTTGGGCCTAGATTTCAACTACGAGAATCGAGCTCGCAGAGAAGAAATGGCGGGGGGATCTCGGTGGGGATTAAGTGCTCTGTGTATGGGGAGGAGTCCGGAACAATTTTGGCGAAGTTTCCTTAAGGTTTGTTTCAGAGCACCTCTAATGGCCGAGAGGGGTGGTGTTTAAATAGGAGAGGGTGGAGGGCCTCCCGGGGAGAGTTAGGGCTTGGGATCGAGCTTGCTCTTGGCAAGAGAAGAACAGCTACAATGGCCACTAGGGATGGGGCGGCTCGAGCAAGGGAGAATTCCAAGGTTGGCTCACATGTGAGCTCTCGGCCATGGTGTTTTCCGGCGGCACTGGTGGCCGACCGGCCGGGCATGGGTCACCCTCGAGGTCGGGTGGGTCGGGGCTGGGACTTGGTGCGAAGCAATCGGCAATTGCCATGTGTAAAGAGCTTGGATTGAAATGGAATGGGGGGAAGACCATTTTGGGTTCAAATGAGTCAACCCATGGTTTTGGGCTAGGTTCACCCTCCAAGGTCAATTTGGGCTGAAGGGAAAGTCACTTGGATCAGCTTGATTAGTGGGGTCAAGTCACAATCCAAGTACAATTAAGTCTAAGCATGGTTTAGTGGAGTCATGGAAGTGGTTAATCACTCTTAAGAGAATATGGAAAGGGCCTCCTCCTCTTGCCATCTTGGGTATGGTGAGGTGGAAAGTAGATTCCATGGCTCTCATGGCTCCCATGTGGCTCATGCATGGCTTCATGGCTCACCTTTGGCTTGGGAAAAGTGAAGTCAATTTCATGGAAATGGATTTAAGGAAAATTTTGGTATTTAGGGGTGATTTGGCATGAGGCTTGATTTGGAATTATTTGATGATGAATTTAGGACTTAGGTAATGGCTTTAATTAAGTGGATGGCAAATGGAGATGTCATGTGGGCTTTAGGGTGGATTTTGGGCTTTTTGAAATGGTTTTAGATGGGCTTTTAAGATGGTTTAGGAAAGTGGGCTTTTGAATTTTAAAATGGATTTTGGAATGAAATTTTGTAAAGAGATTGGGCCAAATAATTGTTGGGTTTAGCTCATGGATGTATCATGAGTGACTTGAAGCAAATTGGGGGTGATTTGGGTTTGAATTGGGTTGAATTTTGGCTCTTTTGGTGAATGGGCCAATATAGGTCTAAGTGGGCCAAGTTGGGCCAATGTTGGTCTAGGGTTGAAATTGATGCAAAATTAATGTTGAGAAATGTTTATGGGAGTGTTTCAAAGAGGTTTTGACTTTGGTTGGGCTTTGATTTTGGGGTTTGGGCTCATTTGGGTTAGGTTTGAGTTTAGGTCGAAATTGGGCCTTAATGCTTTGGGTTGAATTTGAGTGGGGTTTAGGTCCAAATTTTTGGGCAAATCATGTTAGGGTTTTGCTTGTGGGGATGCTAAGGAAGATTTAGAAATGATTTGGGGTTAATTGGAGTTGAATTGGGTGAGTTTGGGTTAGGTTTGGGTCATGGGTCCAAATTGGGCTTTAAGGCCAAAAGTGAAATTGGATCCAAATGTCAATCAAATTGGACTTGGATTTGGTCTAGATTGGTTTTGGGAATGTTGATTTGAAGTTTAGAATTGAATTGGACCAGAATTTGGGTCAATTGGATAGGTTTGGTTTGACATTGGGTTCACTTAGGGTTAAAATGGGTCAAATTGGGGGTTTTGACAAAAGTGGGGTAAATTGACAAAATTGGCCCATGGTGTAGTTGAACAAAATGAAATTGGGAATATTTGGGATTTTCTGGAATTTTCTGGGAATTTCCTGAATTTTTGGATTTTTGGGTCAAGGGGGGTATTTTGGGTATTTGGAGGGTATTGGGAGGTTTTCTTGGAATTTTTGATATTTTTGGGTATGGATGATCAATTTTAGTGATGTGAAAATGTTTGGGATTGATTTTGGGGAATTTTGGGTTATTTGGAAATTTTTGAGAAATTTGGGTAATTTTAAGGGTTTTGGGTAAGTTAGCGGGTGTAGGGTCCCGGGGTCGAAAATCGAAAATTTGGAAAATTGAAGATTGGGTAAATTTGAGTGGAATGAAATCATTTTGGTTGAGCCATGAAGCCACATCAAGCCCACATGAGCCATAAAGGGACTCATTTGAGGCATCCACTATGTTGTTCCTAACCCTCTTAACCAAGGGCTTAGGGGTTAAGGACCATCCACGTGAATCACCTACATGAGTCGGGAGGCCAAGTTAGGTATAGGTGTGTGAAAGTGTAGTGTATAGGTGTAGTGTGTGTGTAAGTCGGCCCCTTCACCGGACCGGGCCACCCGGGCGGTCCTAAGGCCAAAGAGTCCTATAGGAACTCATCCTTTAAACTTCCACATTTGATTTCAACCCTCTAGGTGATTAGGGGTCTACGATCGAGTTTATGGAGTTTGCGGGGAGTTAAGAAGTGGTTTGAATTTCTAAAAGGTGGGTCCCAATTCTAGTCCTCTAAGATAGTCAAAGGAAAAGCCTAAGGCTAGATCCTAAGTACTAAAGGGAAGAAGAGAAGACCTCATCGAAAATGAGGTCGACAAATGGACCCCCAATAGGTGTGGTGAGTCGACGGAGCACACCGCGCGTATTGGTGTTGACCGAAGCGATCAGCAAAACCAACACGGATGTCCAAGTGACAAACTTAGGACGAAGTAGAAGAGTTTCACGTGGGAGTGTCAAGCATATCTCTGAAACCGGAGATTCCCGAACTCTCGCCAGGGAAAGGAAAAGGAGGTGAATCCCAAATCACATGATCGCGGGGAATTTCAATTTAGATTTTATTTTGTTTCGGTTTAAGTTTCGATGTGCGAGTTTAGATTTTGATTTTTAATTTAGATTGAAGTTTGTCAAAATTAATTTGAAGGGATTTGATTTGAAATGAAAATTGGAATTTTGAGGTTTTAGATGTAACATCTTCAACCCCAAAAGAAGATCGAATCGATTGGATTGGATCATTACAATGAGGAAAGATCTCAGAGTAATGCGGTATTGGATGTAAAATCCTTAACCCTAAGAGTTTGATTTTGATGTATTTCATTGTCTGTAGGAAAGAATCCTAAAGCGAGTGCGGTCTCGGATGTAAAATCCTTAACCCCGAGAATTTGATTTGATGTATTTCATTGCGATAGGGAAAGAATCCTAAAGCAATGCGGTCTTGGATGTAAAATCCTCGACCCGAAAGTTTGAATTTGATGTACTTCATTGCGATAGGGAAAGGATTCTAAAGCAATGCGATCTTGGATGTAAAATCCTCGACCCAAAAGTTTGAATTTGATGTACTTCATTGCGATAGGGAAAGGATCCTAAAGCAATGCGGTCTTGGATGTAAAATCCTCGACCCAAAAGTTTGAATTTGATGTACTTCATTGCGATAGGGAAAGGATCCTAAAGCAATGCGATCTTGGATGTAAAATCCTCGACCCAAAAGATTGAATTTGATGTATTTCATTGCGATAGGGAAAGAATCCTAAAGCAATGCGATCTTGGATGTAAAATCCTCGACCCAAAAGATTGAATTTGATGTACTTCATTGCGATAGGGAAAGGATCCTAAAGCAATGCAGTCTTGGATGTAAAATCCTCGACCCAAAAGTTTGAATTTGATGTACTTCATTGCAATAGGGAAAGGATCCTAAAGCAATGCAGTCTTGGATGTAAAATCCTCGACCCAAAAGTTTGAATTTGATGTACTTCATTGCGATAGGGAAAGAATCCTAAAGCAATGCAGTCTTGGATGTAAAATCCTCGACCCAAAAGTTTGAATTTGATGTACTTCATTGCGATAGGGAAAGGATCCTAAAGCAATGCGATCTTGGATGTAAAATCCTCGACCCAAAAGTTTGAATTTGATGTACTTCATTGCGATAGGGAAAGGATCCTAAAGCAATGCGGTCTTGGGTGTAAAATCCTCGACCCAAAAGTTTGAATTTGATGTACTTCATTGCGATAGGGAAAGGATCCTAAGCAATGCGATCTTGGATGTAAAATCCTCGACCCAAAAGTTTGAATTTGATGTATTTCATTGCGATAGGGAAAGAATCCTAAAGCAATGCGATCTTGGATGTAAAATCCTCGACCCAAAAGTTTGAATTTGATGTATTTCATTGCGATAGGGAAAGAATCCTAAAGCGATGCGATCTTGGATGTAAAATCCTCGACCCAAAAGTTTGAATTTGATGTACTTCATTGCGATAGGGGAAAGAATCCTAAAGCAATGCAGTCTTAGATGTATAATCCTCGACCCAAAAGTTTGAATTTGATGTATTTGATTTGAGATCTGGAAGATCGAATTTGAAATTTGATTGAGATTTGAAATCTGGAAAGATTGAATTCGAAATTTGGAAGGATGAGTTTGAACTCGATTGAAATTTGATTTAAGATTTGATTTGAAATTTGGAAGATCAAATTTGTAATTTGATCGAGATTGGATTTGAAATTTGATTGAGAATTTGATTTGAGATTTGATTTAACACTTATGTTGATTTTGTTTATCTTTTAATGATTCAAATTTTACTTTATCGTTTATTTAATGTTCATGTGAATTTGGTGTTCGTCATTTTTAAGATTTTTTTTTAGGAAAGTTTTCTTTTATTCTTTTTTTCTCTTTTCTGTTCTTTGTTCGAAGTTCATTTAACTTTAATGGCGTTTCCCAATCAATTTGCACAAAAGAGGTGAAGGCCAAAAAATGTGACATGGTCACTTTCATTCCAATCATGTAGAAGATACATCATACAACTCGATCCGGAATACATCTCATACAATCCATGTAGACTCAAAACGGACTATGTATGATCTTTGTTGATCCATCCAAAGAAGCATCCGTCAAAAATCCATGTCCGAATAGTGGGGTACATGGTCAATAACATCACCTTCCAAGCCATCCTTGGCAAGGATGCCGTATGGATGTACACTCGGAGGTGTGATATTTTTCATGTAACTCGCAGCTCGTAAGGTCGGAGGCTCTCTAGCTCCGGGTCCGGGTCGGAAATGGTAAGGTGTCTTCCTCGTCGTCCATCCTTCCGAAAGTAACCGAGATCCGCTTCACTGGTACTCCTGGTATGCAATGCTTAGCGATATCCGCTCCGTTGCCCTTCGGCATCATGACGGAACCTACCGTTAAAGGTATCTTCACCGGCCCTCGGAATTCACCCGGGCCTACTATCCGGAGGTCGGATCCGAACATGATGTTACACTCGTTCAGGAAAGAGACCGTGCGAGAAGGTCCGACAAAGTCGTGGTGATCTATGTGTGGGGGTATGCGATCACCCCGCTTGTAGATGTTAATAATGCAGCTATTGGGTATGCAGTCTGCTGGTAGTACCCTCCATGTTATTAATCTCTTTACCATTCTCTTGATGACTAATGGCATCGGATCCACTTGCCCATGACGGAGTATTCCCGGTGGGTTTCCCTTCCTATCTTCCGCAAAGTTGTAGCAGCATCCGCATTGTATTGTGATTCTTCCCTTCCCTGGCATCCATCTCCGGGGTTCTGAGTATGTGTTTTCCCTCAGGCGGCCTGCTCGGCCCATTCTTTTCAAATCCGGATGCAATCCACGATTTGCCGTTGTTCATACTCCGAGAATACATCCGTATGTAGCTCGAGGCCCTCTAGTATATTGATTCTTCTGCCTTTAATTCTCTCGAAGTATTCAAATGTTTTCTTTTCAACATTCTGCATTCTCTCCAGCTCGTATTTCGGAATGATCTGCAGATGGCGAGGCCTGGTGACATACTGTGGGATATACGGCTCAATCCCTTCACGTTCTCCTGCATACCTCGGCTCCTCAGGGATGATGCACCGTCGGGACATCCCCGGGTTGCTTCCGCAACAAGGTCATGCATCACCTGGTGGTTCCATCCGATGGCGTGGTAGCCTTCTTTCTTCGATCTTTCGGAGATTTCCCCGGTCCTTTCGTTATCCTAGGAGCCGGCCTCCTTTCTTCGGTGTTCCCGGTGAACCGGTGTCCTTGAAGTGTATGTACCGGCATTAGCAACTATCTCGTCGCGGCTGGTCCGCGCCTAGTTTTGTTAACATCTTACGGATACGGCGATTCTTATTTCTTCGTTGTGTTGCTGCGAGAGTAGCTCTCCGAACTTCTTGAATCTCTATGGGCGCGGCGCCGACAAGCTCGCCCTCCGCCGTAGCGACTACGGACTTCATTTTCTTATCTTCTTCGAGTGTTTGCTTTTCTTTTCTTCTGCTCTGGATTGGTGGCTTGGGCCACCCACTTTCATCACTCGTCCGCCCGGGCAGTTCTTCTCGGTTAACCGGGACCCGATCACTTTCCTCGCACCGTAGGCCTATCGGTGCAAAATCCGAGTCAATCTCGATTATCGCTCCATCTTTCACCCTCTTTTCATCGAGTGCAAGGCTTACGCATTCTTAAAGTTCAGGACCAACCGCCCGTTTGACATTTCCCTGCGAAAAGACAAGGAAAAGGATCAGGGGCTGTACTAAGAACAAGAACATTAAGAAAATGTTTATTAAAGACATATTTTTTTCTTCTTTTTTCTTTTTATATTTTTTAAATTTAACAGGAATGAAGTAGGATAAGATCAGGGAAGAGATTTTGATTTGGAAAAGAAAACAAGGAAAACTTTATTGTCATGATTTTATTTATTTTAGCACATTTTTATTATTTTTGGGTTCGGACCCAATCATAAGTAATTACTTCGCCCGTGCTTCTAAGGATGAAGAATTCATTCCCTCGAAACATCAGGTAGCGTAATACTTTTTCAAGTATCGTCCGTTGATCGGAAGCATATGTCGTTCTCCCTGGCAATTCACTAGCTGATAGGAACCTCCTGAGTATACTGCTTCAACCACAAACGGTCCTTCCCAAGTGGGTTCAAATTTTCCTCCTATCTTGCGGTGTGCAAGAATAGGTCTCTTGAGAACGAGAACTAAGTCACCAACTTTGAAGGTTCTTGGGCGGACCGGTTTGTCATGGGCTCGAATCATCTTAGCTTGGTATAGTTCTAAATTCCGTTGCGCCGCAAGCCTTTTCCCTTCCGGGCTTTCTAATTCTTTGAGTCGTAATTTGGCATTCTCTTCGTCGTGATCTTATTTGCAACTCGCAATTCGAGTGAAGGAAGCCGAACCTCTAAAGGTAACATCGCCTCGAACCCATACACCGCAGCGTAAGGTGTAGCTTCGAGTAGGAGTTCGAAGGTTGTCCGGTAGGCCCATAAGGCTTCTAACAACTTCTCGTGCCAATTTCTCTTATTATCGTCCAAGGTTTTCTTTAAGATTTGAACGAGAGTTTTATTAAAAGCCTCGCCGAGGACGTTTACCCTTGGGTAGTAAATTGTCGAGTATCGCCGGTCGATTCCGTGTCTCCCGACAAAATTGTTGATTTGTGTGCTTCCGAATGCCGACCCATTATCCGAGATGATCTCGCGCGGCACTCCGAAACGGTAGACAACTCGGTTCTTGAAAAACCGTAGCACGTGGTGTGCTTTCACTTCTCTAAGTGGAACTCGCCTCGCCCACTTAGAAAAGTAATCCGTAGCCGCAAGAATGAAGCGATGTCCTTTTGAAGATGGTGGTTCTATTGGACCCACTATATCCGTGCCCCAACATTCAAATGGCCGGGACGCAATAGTCGGATGTATCACATTCGGAGGTTGGTGTAGAACCACTCCGTGCACTCGGCATTGGTGACGGCTCTTGGCAATTTTCATGCGGTCGGTCATCATCGAGGGCCGGTAGTACCCTAGTCTTTTAATTTTCATTTTCATCTTCGGACCCGACCGGTGAGCGCCACGGAGTCCCGAATGCACCTCCTTAACAATTTCACGGGCCTCGGACCCGCTTAGGTACCTTAGCCACATTTGATCAAAAGACCTTCCGTACAATGTGTTGTTTATTAATGCGTAAGACGAGTTATTTTCTTGATCCGATGGGCTAGCGACCTATCTTCCGGTAGCTTTCTCGTTTGCGAGTAGTTCATGTAATGGTCGTCGCCAATCTTCCGTGTTTTCCGTCACTCGCTGCAATCGATTCTTTTTCTTTTCTCGATTTGTATATTGTGTCTATATCGAGTCGTGATAGGACTCGACGTCCGTGAACCGACACTTCTATCGATTCATCTTGCAAACGAGCAAATTCTTTTGCGAGACGGGCTAAAGCATCTCGCTAAAGCATTTTCTTTTCGGGAATTTTGTAGATCGTCACATTTGGAATTTGTTCCAACAATTCGTATGGCATACCGGAAGTATTGTTCGAGTCTTGGCTTTAAAATTCTGTATCGTCCGGCGATTTGTTGAATGATTAACCGTGAATCCCCGTAGATGTTGATGTCTATTATCCCCAATCGAATGGTTAATTCCAGTTCCGTTATGAGGGCTTCGTATTCGCTTCATTGTTTGTACACGGTTCTTTCAAGTGGTAGGAGTATCTTAACATCCCCCGCTCCGGTGTTATAAAGATTAGCCCGATTCCCGCCTTACCGGCACTATCACTTGTGATTCTTCGTCTTTGTGCGCCGAAGATGCTCCATCGAAATATAATTCCCAACGTCGATCATCAAGGTCTTCTAGATTCATTATTTGTTCATCCGGCGGATCGTCATTGAGAGGAGATTTGGCGCGCAAAGGGTGTGTTGCGAGGAAGTCCGCTAAGACTTGTCCCTTTACGGCACGAAGAGGCACGAAAGTTATATCGAATTGCAATAATATCATTGACCATCCGGCAAGTCCGCTGGAAAGTGTTGGACGAGTCATCAAGTATTGCAATGGATTAAATTTCGAGATCGGGTTGACCTTATGAGAAAGCATGTACTCGCCCGAGCTTTTGAGCGGCGAAGATCGTGGCCAAACAATGCTTTTCAATTGCGGGATACCTTACTTCCGTCGGAAGTAAACGACGGCTTAAGTAGTAAAGAGCATTTTCTTTACCCTCATCATCGACTCTGCCAACAGGGCTCCGAGAGAGTCGTCTAAAGCCGCGGTGTAAAGTATCGACGGTCTACCCGAGACTCGGGGTCGCTAAGACGGGAGGTGTCATTAAATATTGTTTAATGTCCTCGAAGGCCTTCTGGCATTTCTCTTCCCAAATAAATTTGGCGTCCTTTTTAACTAGTGCCGAGAAAGGCTGACACCTACCTGACAAATTTGAGATAAAGCGTCAAAGATATGCTAGCTTCCCATGAAAAGATCGTAGTTGTTTTAACGTTTTGGGAGGCGGCATTTCTAAGATAGCTTTAATCTTTTCCGGGTCGATTTCAATTCCACGATGTCGGACAACGAATCCTAAGAATTTCCCGGAGGTGACGCCGAAGGCGCATTTTAAGGGATTCATCTTAAGGTTAAATTGTCTTAATCGTTCGAAAACAATTCTCAAATCATACGAGTGGTTTTCCTTTACTTTGCTTTTGATGACCACATCGTCCACGTAGCATTCGACTTGATTGTGGATGAGATAATCAAAAATTCTTGTCATTGCTCTCCGGTAGGTTGCTCCTGCGTTCTTCGATCCGAATGGCATCACTTGTGTAGCAAAATACTCCGATCGGCATTCCGAATGCCGTAAGCTTTTCATCTTCTGGAGCCATTTTTATCCGGTTGTATCCCGAAGATCCATCCATGAATGAGAATATCTCATGTGTCGAAGCAATGTCGATCATCGGTTCCGGGATCGGTAGAGGGAATTCATCCTTTGGACATGCCTTGTTTAAATCTCCGAAGTCCACACGGATTCGATCCGACCATTCTTCTTTCGACCGGCACCACATTGGCTAACCAAGTCGGGTATTGTTCTTCACGGACAAATCTGGCGTCTATTAGCTTTTTAACTTCGGCTACGGCTTGTTGTTCGATTTCTAGACGCATTCTTCCGGGACCTTGTCCGACGGGACGGAGTAGGATCCACTCCTAGCTTATGGACCGCAACCTCTCGGAGCTAATCCCGGCATCTCGTCATAGTTCCAAGCAAAACGAGTCTTTAAATTCCATTAATAATTTGATTATTTCTTCGGAGTCTTCTTTATTGAGTAAGGAGCTAACAAAGGTAGATCTAGGCTCTTCGCTAGTACCTAAGTTAACTTCCGTTAACTCATCTATTGTAGATTTGATTTCTTCTTTGAATTATGGTGGAGCGTCTCCAATTTGTAAATCTTCGAGTTCGTCTGTAGTTTCCATGCAGTTTTCATTGGACTCGCAAGTGACAACCAAGCAAAATTCAGCATCGTCAACTGACTCTACTATGCCGAATCCGAGACCATGCTTTGAATTGGGTGGACGACCGGAATTATTCCATAATTTTTCAAAATGTTGTGATTGGCCTTTTGTCCATTGTCGAGGTAAGAAACCACGTTGAATTAAATTTTGAACACAGGGAGAGTACCACTCAAAAGGTAATTCCATTAATTCTGATGAAGTGACATCTTCGAATTGTACATTATTTTCGGCTTTGGAGGAAGAAGCACCACGGTAGAACTTGATTGGCCTTGCACCGTCGTTACGTACCTCTTTGACTACCATAACCTCGATC
>JAKZJZ010002409.1:0-16996 GCA_022702705.1 Papilionanthe hookeriana x Papilionanthe teres
TTGCTTCAAGTTACTCATGACACATCCATGAGCTAAACCCAACAATTATTTGGCCCAACCTTTTACAAAAATTTTCATCCATGAACACATTCATAAACTTAAAAGCCCACTTCCCTTAAACCCTTCTAAAAGCTCATTTCCTTCAAAATTCAAAAGCCCAAATCTACCACTAAAGCCCACATGACATCTCCATTTGTCATCCATTTAATTAAATCCATTACCTAAGTCCTAAAATCATCATTGAATTATTCCAAATGAAGCTTCATCCAAATTCCCATCAAATTACCAAAAATTCCTTAAAACCCATTTTTATGAAATTGACTCAACTTTCCCCAAGCCAAAGACAAGCCATGCAAGCCATTGACAAGCCACATGAAGCCATGGGAGGCTTGACATGTGACCATGCCATTAATGGTAAAAGGAGGGGCTCCTTTCCTAATCTTTCATTAAGCCTTTTTTACCTTAAGCATGTCGCACACTAAACCATGTTTAGCCACCTCATCATGGATAGAGACCACACCACTCTCTCTTGGGCGACCCAAGCTGATCCTCTCGGCCCAAAATCGGGCCATGGGGAGGTGAACCAAGCCCAAAAGGTGGGTTGACCCATTTGGACCCAAAATAGGCTCATCCCCATTCCATTTCAATCCAACTCCTTTACACATGGCAATTGCCAATTGATTGCACAAACCTCCAGCCACGACCCACCTGACCACGAGGGTGACCCATGCACGGCCGGCCGGCCACTGGGCCGCCGGAAAACACCATGGCCGAGAGCTCGCATGTGAGCCAACATTGAAATTCTCACTTGTTGAGGCTGCCCCATCCCTAGTGGTCACCATGGGCGATCTTCTCCTCACCGAGCAGCGGTGATCCCGAGCCCTAACTCTCCACAGGAGGCCCTCCACCCTCTCTATTTAAACTCCACCCCTCTCGGCCATGAAGAGAGCCAAGCACAAACCTTGCCAAAACTGCGCCAAAATTGTTCCAGACCCTTCTCCACTCTTAGAGCACTTGATCCCAGGTGAGATCCCCCTGCCATTTCTCCTCCGTAAGCTCGATTTCGGAGTTGAAATTCCACCCAAAACCAGGACACTTCTCCACGGTGAGCCAATTCCCAAATTGATTGGCTCTACACCTTCACCGGACCGAGGGAAGGTGTCCACCATCAAAAGCCCCATCTCCGGGGCCACCCGGTTGCTCCGACCTCCAAGCTTTGTGATCGGGCTTGGTCGAAATCATATCCGGACAATTCCCCGAGACCGGGAGACTTCATGCGGAGCTTGCTGGGACCCAATCGAAGGTGCAACAACTCTCGGATTGAAGCCACACTTCTGCGAGCTAAGGTATGAGTTAACTCTCCATCCAGGAGCTTCGGAGATTCTCATTTCAAATGCCTTAGTTTCGATGCATGTTAGCCGTATAGATGTGTTCGTCTCTTCGAAGACGAATCCATAGAGTATAAGAACGTAAAAATCCATTGAGAATCGAGTGAGATCTTAGGGATTTAGTGTGGACGGCTCTCGGGTGAGAACACTTGGGGACGATGAACGGATGCCGTCCATTCGATACACGCGCGCACGGACGGCCGGGATTGCGTCGGACCGAGGAGACGGTGCGAGAACCGCGGGGCCCGGGCTGGCCGACTCGGGTGGCGGCGTCGAATGGGAGCGCGACGCGTGTGCGTTCGGAGGCTGCCGAGGTTGACGCGGCGCCGCGTGGATAAATAGATAAATAGGGTATTTTCTTATTTATTTAATTCCCTAAACTTCAAAAATTCATATCTCTGTGTAGGAAAATCACAAAAATAAAATAAAAATACCCTCTTGCTCAGTGAAGAGAGGAGAATAATGTGGAAAAGAAATCACTTAATTTCATCGAAATATTTTATTTTTTATAATTTATTTACTCTCTGCATTGTTTTAATTCTCCATGCAAGCATACAATTCACCATGACATGAGACCATAGGGCTTTTGAAGCCTCTGAATTTGGGAACATTCCCTGAATTTTCCAAAGTCAGAGACCATCCCTATGAAGAGTTCTTGATTTTTCAAGTTCAGGTCACTGTTTTGAGTATTTTAATTCCAGTAAATAGCATGTTGTGAAATAAATTCTAGGAAAATTTGGTGATGTTCCTTATGACCGAGAGAACCCTAGGAAAAATAGGTTTTGACTTAGTTCATTTAAAACAACCCTAATTGGCTTAAACACCCAAAATAGGTCTTTAATTAATTAGAATTAACCAGGCATCAAATTGACTTGAAATCAATTCTCCACTGACCTTTAGGATCAGAGGAATCCACCATAAAAATTTGAGGTCGATTGGACTTGGTTAACCCCACTAATTGGGTTGATTAAGTCACTTAGCCATTTTAAACTTTAAAAATTCATAACTTTTAAAATACTTTTCAAAAATTCACTAAATTGGTTTTGGAGCCTCTCTGATATCAGGGGAACCTAAGAAAATTAAAATTTCAATTTTCTGAAAAAGTTGATTTTTAATAATATTTTAATATTTTAATAATTAAAAAATAATAAAAATCACAAAAATAATAAAATTCACCAAAATGTCACATTTTGAATTTTAATCACTTAGGAACAAACCCCATATTTTTCCTAAGTCTATTTAGTGAGATATTAAATTTTAAAGCCCTAGGGTAATTTTAAAATTAAAAAAATGTATTTTCTAGCATTTTCACTAAAATAATTACAATAAATCATAAAAAAATCAGAAAATTGCAAAATTTGCTTCTCTGGTTTTCTTGGTATCAGAGAGATTTTTGAAAAATATAAAATCCATTTTTCAACATTTATCTTATTTTTAAATTAATTAACACTCCAAAACTCAAAATAATTATAATAAAAATAATATAATTCAAAAAATCACCAAAATTGGTCCAAGTGCTTCTCTGGTCATTAGGAATGTCCCCTAATTTTCTTAAGGACAGAAACTTTCCCTTGGTCATGTTATTAAATTTTCCTTGAAAATCTCTATTTTCCACCAAAAATAATTATATAAATAAATTAAATACAGAAAAATCACATTTTCTCCTCTCATGTCTTTATTGACATATGAGTGAAGTCACATAAAAATTTCAAGTTCATTTGGGTTCAATTTAGTGAGTTATGAAATTATTAAGCTTAAAGGGTAAAATGGTAATTAAACTTTTAACCCTTAATTAAAACTTTAGGTTTAATAATAAATATCAACAAGTAAAATATTTGATCTTAATCTGATTTGGATGATTGAAATTTAAATAATTAAAGGGTAGAAATCCATTAAATAATTTTAAAATGATTAAACTTTAATTAAATAATAGATTAAATTTGGAGGAATAATAAATTGGAATTATTAAAATAAGGGATATTTATTAGGAAGAGATTTATTCTTTAATTTAAAAAATCCCTAAACTAATTATATCATTAATACTCAATTTTTAATTAAAATGATAACTCAAATTTAAAATATTAAAAGACTTAATTAAATTATTAAACTCTTTTGAAATTTCAATTAAAATTAAAAATAAAGTAAATTAAAGATAAATTAAATTAAAATTAAATTAAATTTAATAATTAAATTAAATTAAATTAAAACAAATTAAATTAAATTAAACTAAATTAAAATTAAATTAAATTAAATTAAATTTAATAATTAAATTAAATTAAATTAAACAATTAAATTAAATTAAATTAAATAATTAAATTAAATTAAATTAAATAATTAAATTAAATTAAATTAAATAATTAAATTAAATTAAATTAAATAATTAAATTAAATTAAACAATTAAATTAAATTAAATAATCAAATTAAAATTAAATCAAATCAAATTAATTAAACATCAAATCAAATTAAATCAAACTCAATCAAATTAAATTAAATTAAAACTCAATTAAAATTAAATTAAATTGAATTAAATATAACATCACCTAAGACATAAAGAATTCAAAATAAATTTAAAGCAACTTGAACACTATTCCAAATTTAAACCCTTTAACTTAAATCGAAATCATTTGAATACTTAATTTACCCTTGAAAGCTTTGATTATTATAACTCCTAAATGGAACATCAAATGAAATGTTATCTCACTCATAGGATATTCAAATGTCCTAGTTCACTGAGCAAGTTAACAAGACTTGAAAACCTCGGACGATCGATTCATTTATATAATTAAATTCATTTGGACTTAAAACAATCCTAGAAATATTGAAAAGATGTTTAAGATTCTTCTTAAGCACTTCCTCGATATGATAGGATATTTATAAGAACAATTGGACTTAATTGTCCTTTGATGAAGAAAATCGTCCTCAAACAAAAACACAAAGAACCTAGACGTCATAGGAGTTGACTAGGTATAGGATTAGGAATTTGGTAGAAAACCATAACCCTTCCCTTAGCTTTACCTAGGAACTTGCTTAAATATTCTAATTGTGTTTTAAGTGCGGCTTGGGATGACGGGAAGACCCTCCGGGTACGCTTTTATTTTTTATTGCAATTTACTCTCTTGCAATTTACTTTCCTGCAATTTACTTTCTTGCGAATGTACTTCTATTTTTCTTGCATGATAAAACAACGGTTGCATGAAAACCCACACCTTTAGGATAGTCCCTAAAAGCGAAACCAAATTAAGTTAAAAGTCATTGCAAGATAAAATTCACCGCCACGACATTCCAAAATATAAAACAACTCGAAATTTAATCACAAACGGAACACAAAAACTACAATTGCAACTAAACTAAAACGTCTCGTTGGATGATCGGGAATACCTCGGATGATGTAACCTACGTGTTGCTAACGGGATTTCCCACGGTCTAAATGAAAATGTGGAACTCATTCGGTTGAGTTTAGCAAATTCATCCGGACTAAGTGAATCCGATAAAAATAATGATGCGGAAGGATGGAACCGTGGGATCTTAACCGGTGTCGTTATAATCAACTTTAAGATTTGTTTTAAATAAAACATAAAAAACACACGGAAATTAAGATTTTCTCTAAACCAAAACACTTTTCTCAACTCCCGATTTATGATTTCTAAAACTAAACCTCTGCAACAACCCGGGAACTTGGAGCATGGTGGGCGACACGGCCATCGTCGTCGGCAAAACTTGAACCTACTTCGACAGAAACTTTCCTAGAATTAAACAACCAAGCCATAGGACTTCGAGGTAGCTTGCACTAGTGCAACATAAATCCTCAACTCTTCGTTAGGCATTTGCATTGCAAATTAAGCCCTAACCGGTCTTAGGATTCCGAGGTAGTCGTCCGATACGACAATAAACCCTCACATCTTCTAGAGTTATTTGTTTGATTTTATCATACAAATATAAGCCCTAATTAATTAAAATTGGCGAGATTGAAATATCAAATAAACATTAGGACTTTCCTAAATTCGAAGCCAAACAATAGGATAGTCGGAAATTATCGAAGTTCACTTCGAATCGGTGATTTCTCCTACCTCTCTTCCTTTGGATTCACAAAACAAAATGTTCCAAAATTTGATCCATTCCACTATTGAAATTCCAAAATTCAATCTTTGAAAACCTTAAACTTTGAAATTCTTGAGAGCAGAATTATTGGTTATTATCGAGAGTTTTCTTAGGTGATTCCCGTCACTTAAGATGTAATTAACTATAGGGGCTTGCCCTTATAGGGAATTTTAAAGAACCCGAGTAATATAAACCCTGTTTAATGTTTTCATATTAAGCGGGGAAACTTGTCGGCTTATAAAATTGGTTCGCAGACCAAACGGATGTCACTAATCTTCTAGTTTATTTAATCAAGCCCCACCATCGAGCGAGTGTGTACATCCTTAGGGATAGATACACGGTTTGTGGTGCGGTGCTCGTTTATATAAACTATTTGGGATGTGAGGTCGGTTTAATCTCATATCTTAAAACCTTCAAATTTAAAATTATTTTCAAAATCAAATACTACTTTTCAAATTATTTATTTTAATTAAATTAAAAATTCGCCGACAGATTTCTGTTAGGCGACCCCTCTTCAAAATAAAACACGACCTAAAAATATGCCGACATGTTCTACATCCGACAATTGCGTCGTGGCCATTTGAATGTTGGGGCACGGATATAGTGGGTCCGATAGAACCACCATCTTCAAAAGGGCATCGCTTCATTCTTGCGGCTACAGATTACTTTTCCAAGTGGGCAGAGGCAGTTCCACTTAGAGAAGTGAAAGCACACCATGTCTACGGTTTTCGAGAACCGAGTTGTCTACCGTTTCGGAGTGCCGCGCGAGGATCATCTCGGATAACGGGTCGGCATTCGGAAGCACACAAATCAACAATTTTGTCGGGAGACACGGAATCGGCCGGCGATACTCGACAATTTACTACCCAAGAGCAAACGGCCTCGGCGAGGCTTTTAATAAAACTCTCGTTCAAATCTTGAAGAAAACTTTGGACGATAATAAGAGAAATTGGCACGAGAAGTTGTTAGAAGCCTTATGGACCTACGGACAACCTTCGAACTCCTACTCGAAGCTACACCTTACGCTCGCGGTGTATGGGTCCGAGGCAGTGTTACCTTTAGAGGTTCAACTTCCTTCACTCAGAATTGAAGTTGCAAACAAGATCACGACGGAAGAGAACGCCAAATTACGACTCGAAGAATTAGAAAGCTTGGAAGGGAAAAGACTTGTAGCGCAGCAGAATTTAGAACTATACTAAGCTAAGATGGTTCAAGCCCATGACAAACTGGTCCGCCCAAGAACCTTCAAAGTTGGTGACTTAGTTCTCGTTCTCAAGAGACCTATTCTTGCACACCGCAAGATAGGAGGAAAATTTGAACCCACTTGGGAAGGACCGTTTGTGGTTGAAGCAATATACTCAGGAGGTTCCTACCAGCTAGTGAATTGCCAGGGAGAACGACATATGCTTCCGATTAACGGACTATACTTGAAAAAGTATTACGCTACCTGATGTTTCGAAGGAATGAATTCTTTATCCCTAAGAAATACGGGCGAAGTAATTACTTATGATTGGGTCCGAACCCAAAAAATAATAAAATGTGCTAAAATAAATAAATTCATGATAATTAAGTTTTCCTTATTTTCTTTTCCAAATCAAAATCTCTTCCCTGATCTTATCCTACTTCATTCCTGTTAAATTTGAAAATACAAAAAAATATATATAAAAAAAATGTGTCTTTAATAAACATTTTCTTAATGTTCTTGTTCTTAGTACAGCCCCTGATCCTTTTCCTTGTCTTTTCGCAGGGAAATGTCGAACGAGCGGTTGGTCCTGAACTTTAAGAATGGCATAAGCCTTGCACTCGATGAAAAGAGGGTGAAAGATGGAGCGATAATCGAGATTGACTCGGATTTCGCACCGGCGAGCCTACGATACGAGGAAAGTGACCGGGTCCCGGTTGACCGAGAAGAACTGCCGGGCGGACAGGTGATGAAAGTGGGTGGCCCAAGCCACCAATCCGACGACGAGAAAAGAAAGGCAAACACCGAAGAAGATAAGAAAATGAAGTACGTAGTCGCTACGGCGAGAGGGCGAGCTTGTCGACGCCGCGCCCGCGGATATTCAAGAAGTTCGAAGAGCTACTCTCACGGCCCACACAACGAAGAAATAAGAATCGCGAGTATTCGTAAGATGTTAACCAAACTAGCTACGGACCGAGCACGACGAGACGAGTTGCTAATGCCGGTACATACACTTCGAGGACACCGGTTCACCGGGAACACGAAGAAAGGAGGCCGACTCTAGGATAACGAGAAAGAACCGGGGAAATCTCACAAAGACTAGAAGAAAGAAGGCTACCACGCCACCGGATAGAACCACCGGTGATGCATGACCTTATTGCGAAGCAACCCCGGGGGATGTCCCGACGAGCATCATCCCCGAGGAGCCGAGGTATGCGGGAGAACGTGAAGGGATTGAACCGTATATCCCACAATATGTCACCGAGGCCTCGCCATCGCAGATCATTCCGGAATACGAGCTGGAGAGAATGCAGAATGTCGAAAAGAAGACCTTTGAATACTTCGAAAGAATTAGAGGCAGAAGAATCAATATACTAGAGGGCCTCGAGCTACATACAGACGTATTCTCAGAGTATGAACAACGACGAAATCGTGGATTGCATCCGGGATTTGAAAAGAATGGGCCGAGCGAGGCCGCTAAGAGAAAACACATACTCGAGAACCCGGAGATGGATGCCGGGGAAGGGAAGAATCACAATACAATGCGGATGCTTGCTACAACTTTGCGGAGGACGGGAAGGGAAACCCACGGGAATACTCCGTCATGGGCAAGTGGATCCGATGCCATTAGTCATCAAGAGAATGGTAAAGAGATTGATAACATGGAGGGTGCGCCGGCGGATTGCATACCCAATAGCTTGCATTATTAACATCTACAAGCGGGGTGATCGCATACCCCCACACATAGATCACCACGACTTTGTCGGACCTTCTGCACGGTCTCTTTCTGAACGAGTGTAACATCATGTTCGGATCGACCTCCGGATAGCGAGGCCTAGGTGAGTTCCGAGGGCCGGTGAAGATACCTTTACCGGTAGGTTCCGTCATGATGCCGAAGGGCAACGGAGCGAGATATCGCTAAGCATTGCATACCGGGAGTACCGGTGAAGCGGATCTCGGTTACTTTCGGGAGGATGGACGACGGGAAGACACCGTACCATTTCCGACCGGACACGGAGCTAGAGAGCCTCCGGCCTTACGAGCTGTGAGTTACATGGGAGATATCACACCTCCAATGTACATCCATACGGCATCCTTGCCAAGGATGGCTTGGAAGGTGATGTTATTAACCATGTACCCACTATTCAGACATGGATTTTTGACAGATGCTTCTTTTGATGGATCGACGAAGATCATACATAGTCCGTTTTGAGTCTACATGGATTGTATGAAATATATTCCAGAGTTGTATGATGTATTTTCGACATGATTAGAATGAAAGTGACCATGTCACATTTTTGGCCTTCACCTCTTTTGTGCAAATTGACTGGGAAACGCCATTAAAGTTAAATGAACTTCGAACAAAGAACAGAAAACAACAACAACAACAACAACAAAGCCTTAATCCCACTAAGTGGGGTCGGCTACATGAATCCTTTTTTCCATTGCGTCCTATTTAGTGTCAAATTTTCGTTTAATTCTAATAAATTAAGATCATTGTTTATGCAATAAGCCCAAGTTTTCCTAGGTCTACCTTTGCCTTTCTTAACATAAGTTGTATTTAAAATATCTACTCTCCTAATCGGATCTTCAGGTGGTCGACGTTTAATGTGACCAAACCATCTAAGGCGACTCTCTCTAATTTTATCCGTCACTAGTGCAACACCAACCCTATTACGAATATATTCATTTCGCATTTTGTCTCTAAGTGTAAAGCCACTCATCCACCTAATCATTCTCATCTCGGCAACACATAACTTAACATTATGCTTCTCTTTTAAAGGCCAACATTCAGCACCATAGAGCATTGAAGGTCTCACCACCATCTTATAACCCATAAAGACTCTAAGAAAATAATTTGTGAAGATATAAATTTTATTTTTATTGAGATTTATAATAGATTAGATACTAAAAAGAGAAAAAATCATGTGTATAAATTAGTCAAACAAAGAAAAAAGAAAAGTAATGATTTAATTCAAGTAAAGTGTATTAAAGATGAATATCAAAAAGTGTTTTTCTTAGAGAAAGATATTCAACATAGATGAGCGAGTTATCTTGATAAACATTTCAATGAAGTTTCAGAAAATATGATCGGCCTTAGAGATCTTAACATCGTTAATAATAATAAATCATTTTATTTTTACGGTCCCATTAGTAAAAAAAAAGTTGAAGTGTCTTTAAACAAAACCAAGGGTGGAAAACCACTAGGACCAGAAAAGAAATAAAAAAAAAGAATAAAAGAAAACTTTCCTTAAAAAATCTAAAAAATGACGAACACCAAATTCACATGGACACTAAACAAACGATAAAATAAAATTTGAATCATTAAAAGATAAACAAAATCAACATAAATTTTAAATCAAATCTTAAATCAAATTTCGATCGAGTTCGAACTCATCCTTCCAAATTTCAAATTCAATCAACTCAAATTTCAAATTCAATCTTTCCGGATTCCAAATCAAATCTCAATCAAATTCGAACTTTTGGGTCGAGGATTTTACATCCGAGACTGCATTGCTTTAGGATTCTTTCCCTATCGCAATGAAGTACATCAAAATCAAACTTTTGGGTCGAGGATCTTACATCCGAGACTGCATTACTTTAGGATCCTTTCCCTATCGTAATGAAGTACATCAAATTCAAACTTTTGGGTCGAGGATTTTACATCCAAGACTGCATTGCTTTAGGATCATTTCCCTATCGCAATGAAGTACATCAAATTCAAACTTTTGGGTCGAGGATTTTACATCCAAGATCTGCATTGCTAGGATCCTTTCCCTATCGCAATGAAGTACATCAAATTCAAACTTTTGGGTCGAGGATTTTACATCCAAGACTGCATTGCTTTAGGATCAATTCCCTATCGCGATGAAGTACATCAAAATTCAAATCTTTTGGGTTTGAGGATTTTACATCCGAGACTGCATTGCTTTAGGATTCTTTCCCTATTGCAATGAAATACATCAAAATTCAAATTTCTGGAGTTGAGGATTTTACATCCGAGACTGCATTGCTTTAGGATCTTTTCCCTATCGCAATGAAATACATCAAAATTCAAATCTTTTGGGGTTGAGGATTTTACATCCGAGACTGCATTGCTTTAGGATTCTTTCCCTATTGCAATGAAATACATCAAAATTCAAATTTCAGGAGTTGAGGATTTTACATCCGAGACTGCATTGCTTTAGGATCTTTTCCCTATCGCAATGAAATACATCAAAATTCAAATTTTTTTGGAGTTGAGGATTTTACATCCAAGACTGCATTGCTTTAGGATCCTTTCCCTATCGCAATGAAGTACATCAAATTCAAACTTTTGGGTCGAGGATTTTACATCCAAGACTGCATTGCTTTAGGATCCTTTCCCTATCGCAATGAAGTACATCAAATTCAAACTTTTGGGTCGAGGATTTTACATCCAAGACTGCATTGCTTTAGGATCCTTTCCCTATTGCAATGAAGTACATCAAATTCAAACTTTTGGGTCGAGGATTTCACATCCAAGACTGCATTGCTTTAGGATCCTTTCCCTATCGCAATGAAGTACATCAAATTCAAACTTTTGGGTCGAGGATTTTACATCCAAGACTGCATTGCTTTAGGATCATTTCCTATCGCAATGAAATACATCAAAATTCAAATCTTTTGGGGTTGAGGATTTTACATCCGAAACTGCATTGCTTTAGGATTCTTTCCCTATTGCAATGAAATACATCAAAATTCAAATTTTTTTGGAGTTGAGGATTTTACATTCGAGACTGCATTGCTTTAGGATTCTTTCCCTATTGCAATGAAATACATCAAAATCAAACTCTTAAGGTTAAGGATTTTACATCCAATACCGCATTGCTCTGAGATCTCTCCTCATTGTAATGATTCAATCCAATCAATTCAATCTTCTTTTGGGGTTGAAGATGTTACATCTAAAACCTCAAAATTCCAATTTTCATTTCAAATCAAATCCCTTCAAATTAATTTTGACAAATTTCAATCTAAATTGAAACTCCAAATTGAAATCTAAACTCACACATCGAAACTTAAATTGAAACAAAATAAAATCTAAATTGAAATTCCCCCAGGTCATGTGATTTGGGATTCACCTCCTTTTCCTTTCCCCAGCGAGAGTTCAGGAATCTCCGATTTCAGAGATATACTTGACACTCCCCAGCGGAAACTCTTCTACTTCGTCCTAAGTTTGTTACTTGGACATCCGTGTTGGTTTCTTCGATCGCTTCGGTCAACACCAATACGCGCGGTGTGCTCCGTCGGCTCACCACACCTATTGGGAGTCCATTTGTTGACCTCATTTTTGATGAGGTCTTCTCTTCTTCTCTTTAGTACTTAGGATCTAGCCTTAGGCTTTTCCTTTGACTATCTTAGAGGACTGGAATTGGGACCCACCTTCTAGAAATTCAAACCACTTCTTAACTCCCTGCAAACTCTACAAACTTGATTGTAGACCCCTAATCACCTAGAGGGTTGAAATCAAATGTGGAAGTTTAAAGGATGAGTTCTATGGGACTCTTTGGCCTTAGGACCGCCTACAGGTGGCTCGGTGCAGTGAAGGGGCTGACTTACACACACACTACATTTATACACTACACTTTCACACACCTCCTAAAACTACACCCATACCTAACTCGACCTCCCGACTCATGTAGGTGATTCGAATGGATGGTCCTTAACCCCTAAGCCCTTGCGCAAGAGGGTTAGGAACAACATAGTGAATGCCTCGAATGGGTCCCTTCATGGCTCATGTGGGCTTGATATGGCTTCATGGCTCAACCAAAATGATTTCACTCCACTTACATCCACCCAATCTTCAATTTCCCAAATTTTCGATTTTGGACCCCAGGACCCTACACCCGCCTAGCCTACCCAAAACCCTTGAAACTACCCAAAATTTGCAAAATCACCTAAATTGCTCAAAATTCCCCAAAATCAATCCCAAACATTTCCACATCACTTAAATTGATCATCCATACCCAAAAATACCAAAAATTCCAAGAATACCTCCCAATACCCTCCAAATACCCAAAATACCCCTATTGACCCAAAAATCCAAAAATTCAGCAAATTCCCAGAAAATTCCAGAAAATCCCAAATATTCTCAATTTCATTTTGTTCAACTACACCATGGGCCAATTTTTTCAATTTACCCTACTTTTGTCAAAACCCCCAATTTGACCCATTTTAACCCTAAGTGAACCCAATGTCAAACCAAACCTACCCAATTGACCCAAATTCTGGTCCAATTCAGTTCTAAACTTCAATTCAACATTCCCAACACCAATCTAGACCAAATCCAAGTTCAATTTGATTGATATTTGGATCCAATTTCACTTTTGGCCTTAAAGCCCAATTTTGACCCATGACCCAAACCTAACCCAAACTCACCCAATTCAACTCCAATTAACCCCAAACCTTTTCTAAATCTTCCTTAACATTCCCACAAACAAAACACTAACATGATTTGCCCAAAACTTAGACCCAAACCCCACTCAAATTCAACCCAAAGCTAAAAGGCCCATTTTCGACCTAAACCCGAACCTAACCCAAATGAGCCCAAACCCCAAAATCAAAGCCCAACCAAAGCCAAAACCTCTTTGAAACACTCCCATAAACATTTCTCAACATTGATTTTACATCAATTTCAACCCTAGCCCAACATTAGCCCAACTTGGCCCACTTTGACCCATATAGGCCCACTTACCAAATAAACCCAAATTCAAACCAATTCAACTCCAAATCACACCAAATTGACTCCAAGCCCTTCATAGAACATCCCTAAACCAATTATGACATTTATTTGACAAAGTTCTTCACAAAATTTTTACCCAAATGCCCATCCTAAAATCAAAAAGCCCATTTCCCTTAAACTTTCCTAAGAGCCCACTTCCTTCAAATTCAAAAGCCCAAAATCTACCCTAAAGCCCACATGACATCTCCATTTGTCATCCACTTAATTAAATCCATTACCTAAGTCCTAAATTCATCATCAAATAATTCCAAATCAATTTTCATACAAATTTCCATCAAATTACCAAAAAATTCCTAAAATCCATTTTCATGAAATTGACCAAACCTTTTCCCAAGCCAAAGGTGAGCCATGCAAGCCATGGACAAGCCACATGAAGCCATGGAAGGCTTGACATGTGATCAAGCCATTAATGGCAAAAGGAGGGGCCCCTTTCCTAATCCTCCTTAACCCTTTTTTTACCTTAAGCATGTCACACACTAAACCATGCTTAGCCACCTCATCATGGATGGAGACCACACCATTCTCTCTTGGCTGACCCAAGTGATCTTTTTCAGCCCAAGACCAGGCCTTGGGTGGTGAACCTAGCCCAAAACCATGGGTTGACTCATTTGAACCCAAAATGGTCTTCCCCCATTCAATTTCAATCCAAGCTCTTTACACATGGCAATTGCCAATTGCTTGCACCAAGTCCCAGCCCCGACCCACCTGACCTTGAGGGTGACCCATGCTCTGGCCGCCGGCCACCGGGCCGCCGGAAAACACCATGGCCGAGAGCTCACATGTGAGCCCAACTTGGAATTCTCACTGCTGAGCTGCCCCATCCCCGGTGGCCATTGGAGCCGTTCTTCTCTTGCAAGAGCAGGCTGATCCCAAGCCCTAACTCTCCCCGGGAGGCCCTCCACCCTCTCCTATTTAAACACCACCCCTCTCGGCCATGAGAGGTGCTGAAAACAAACCTTAAGGAAACTCGCCAAAATTGTTCCGGACTCCTCCCCATACACGGAGCACTTGATCCCCAGGTGAGATCCCCCTGCCATTTCTTCTCTGTGAGCTCGATTTCGGAGTTGAAATTCCACCCAAAACCGGGACACTTCTCCACGGTGAGCCAATCCCCAAATTGATTGGTTCTACACCTTCACCGGACCGAGGGAAGGTGTCCACCGGCAAAAGCCCCATCTCCTGCTCCGGCCTCCAAGCTTTGTGATCGGGCTTGGTCGAAATCACATCTAGACAATTCACCGAGACCGGGAGACTTCATCGCGGAGCTTGCGGGATCCAATCGAAGGTGCAACAACTCTCGGATCGAAGCCACACTTCTGCGAGCAAAGGTATGAGCTAATTCTTCATCCCGAGCTTCTAGAGATTCTCCATTTCGAATGCTTTAATTTCAATGCATGATAACTCGTATAGATGTGTTCGTCTCTTGAAGACGAATCCATAGAGCATAAGAACATGAAAATCCATTGAGTATCGAGTGAGATCTTAGGGATTTAGAGTGGACGGCTCTCGGGTAAGGACGCTCGGGGACGATGAACGGATGCGCGTCCATTCAATACACGCGCGGACGGACGGCTCGGATGGCGTCGGACCAGGAGACGGTACAAGAACCGCGGGGCCCGAAGCGCTGAGTCAGATGGCGGCGTCGAATGGGAGCGCGACGCGTGTGCGTTCGGAGATGCCGAGGATGAGTTGGCGCCGCGTGGATAAATAAAAAATTAGGGGTATTTTCTATTTATTTAATTCCCTAAACTTCAAAAATTCATATCTTTGTGTAGAAAAATCGGAAAAATAAAATAAAAATACCCTCTTGCTCGGTGAACGAGAGGAGAATAATGTGGAAAAGAAATCATTTAATTTCATCAAGTATTTTATTTTTTATAATTTATTTACTCTCTGCATACTTTTAATTCTCCATGCATGTATACAATTCACCATGGCATGAGACCATAGGAGCTTTTGAAGCCTCCGAATTTTGGAACATTTCCGAATTTTCCAAAGTCGGAGGCCATCCTTATGAAAAGTTATTGATTTTTCAAATTCATGTTACTTGTTTTGAGTATTTTAATTCCAATAAATAGCATGTTGTGAAATAAATTCTAGGAAAATTTGGTGATGTTCCTTATGACCAGAAGGACCCTAGAAAAATAGGTTTTGAGTTAGTTCATTTAAAACAACCCTAATTGGCTTAAACACCCAAAATGGATCTCTAATTAATTAGAGCTAACCATACATCAAATTGACTTGAAATCAATTCTCTACTGACCTTTAGGATCAGAGGAACCCACCATAAAAATTTGAGGTCAATTGGACTTGGTTAGCCCTACTAATTGGGTTGATTAAGCCATTTAGCCATTTTAAACTTTAAAAATTCATAACTTTCAAAATATCTTTCAAAAATTCACCAAATTGGATTTGGAGCCTCTCTGATATCAGAGGAATTTAAGAAAATTAAAATTTCAATTTTCTAAAAAAGTTGATTTTTAATATTATTTTAATATTTTAATAATTAAAAAATAATAAAAATCACAAAAATAATAAAATTCACCAAAATGTCACATTTTGAATTTTAATCACTTAGGAACAAACCCCATATTTTTCTTAGGTATATTTTATGAGATATTAAATTTTAAAGCCCTAGGGTAATTTTAAAATTAAAAAAATGTATTTTCTAGCATTTTCACTAAAATAATTATAATAAATCATAGAAAAATCAGAAAATTGCAAAATTTGATTTTCTGATTTCCTTGATATCAGAGAGATTTTTGAAAAATATAAAATTCATTTTTCAACATTTATTTTATTTTTAAATTAATTAACATTCCAAAACTTAAAATAATTATAATAAAAATAATATAATTCAAAAAATCACCAAAATTGGTCCAAGTGGTCCTCTGGTCATTAGGAATGTCCCCTAATTTTCTTAAAGACAGAAACTTCCCCTTGGTCATGTTATTAAATTTTCCTTGGAAATCTCTATTTTCCACCAAAAATAATTATATAAATAAATTAAAAACAGAAAAATCACATTTTCTTCTCTCATGTCTTTATTGACATATGAGTGAAGTCACATAAAAATTTCAAGTTCATTTGAGTTCAATTTAGTGAGTTATGAAATTATTAAGCTTAAAGGGTAAAGTGGTAATTAAAATTTTAATCCTTAATTAAAACTTTAGGTTTAATAAAAAAATTAATAAGTAAAATATTTGATCTTAATCTGATTTGGATGATTGAAATCTAAATAATTAAAGGGTAGAAATCCATTAAACAATTTTAAAATGATTAAACTTTAATTAAATAATTGATTGAATTTGGAAGAATAATAAAATTGGAATTATTAAAATAGGGATATTTTTAGGAAGAGATTCATTCTTTAATTTACAAATCCCTAAATTAATTATCTCATTAATATTCAATTCTTAATTAAAATGATAACTCAAATTCAAAACATTAAAAGACTTAATCATTAAACTAAAATTAAATTATTAAACTCTTTTAAAAATTTCAATTAAAATTAAAAAAATTAAATTAAATTAAAAATTAAATTAAATTAAGTAAATTAAATTGAA
>JAKZJZ010000241.1:0-61195 GCA_022702705.1 Papilionanthe hookeriana x Papilionanthe teres
TAGATGAAACTTCAATTTGATCATTTTATGGCTTATCAAGATGCTTAAGTTGAAATGTATGCGAAGAACAAGTGGATTGACGAAAAGACAGCTACGGATTTCCCGAGAGCGTTAGTGTTCTTTCCAAGTGGAATACACAATTTCCCTTGTGAAGATTAGAATATTCTGGTAATGAGATAGTTATTATCTGGTTTGTTGAGTCGTTGTATCGATTTAGTAAATCGATTGTGTTTGTTTGTGTATTTATTTTCATGTTCAATGTGTGTTGTTTTTGCTTAGAAATTGTTGTGTTTGAGTGTGTATTAGGAACTTGAATCAAGTATAATACTTATCTGGATTGTATTGAGCCAATATTGAACATTTTAAATGGAATTTAGTGAGTTTGATTTAAACTTAATGTTTGATTGGTGGATTAAATATTTAATTTTTAAAATTTTTGAAAAATGTTGTGGAAGTTAGAAACTGAAGCCCTACTCTAATGTCAGTAATTGGAAGTTGAATTTATGAATTTTGGTGGAAATTAAATTTAAAAATAATTTTTTGTGAAAGGTGAGTCTGGCGCTTAGGTGCCAGAATTCGACGCCTAAGCACCAGTTCGGTCTGTACCCGAAAATTTCCTTAAATACCCCCAAAAGCCATTATCGACGCCTAAGCTTCATCTTCTTCCCCATTTTCGTGAAAATACATCTTTTAGATCCATTTTGAGGTCAAAACATCAAGGATTTGAGCGTGAAACCACTCGATTTCTTCGTCTTAAGGTCAGATCTACACTTTAAACCATTTATTTTTGATTTTCACCATAGATTTCCCTAGGTTTTGCTAAGAACCAAAATTTTGAAAACAATTTTGATTTTTAGTGATTTCTTTGGATTTTTAAACTTATTTTAAGTTTTATAAACTTTAAAAGAGTTTAAATTTTTTATTCCTAAATTTGTTATTGTTTTCTTTCATGTTTAGATGGCCCTGAAATATAAACGCGGGAATGCACAAGATAACTTTGATAGCAGGAAATTTTCTACTTGTCGGCATTATTTTTAGGTTGTATTGTATTTTAAAAGGGGTCGCCTAACGTAAGTTGTCGGCGAATTTAAATTTTAAATTTAATTTAAATATATATAATTTAGAAAGTAGTATTTGATTTTGAAAATAATTTTTAAATTTGAAAGTTTTAAGATATGAGATTAAACCGATCTCACATCCCCAAATAGTTTATATAAACGAGCACCGCACCACAACCGTATATCTATCCCTAAGGATAGATACACCGCTTGATGGTGGGGCTCGATCAAATAAACTAGAAGTTTTGTGACATCCGTTTGGTTTGCGAACCAATTTTATAAGCCGACAAATTCCCTGCTTAATATGAAAGTATCAAACAGGGTTTATATTACACAGGTTCTTTAAAATTCCCTATAAGGGCAAGCCCCTATAGTTAATTACATCTTAAGTGACGGGAATCACCTAAGAAAACTCTCGATAATAACCAATAATTCTGCTCTCAAGAATTTCAAAGTTTAAGGTTTTCAAAGATTGAATTTTGGAATTTCAATAGGGAATGGATCAAATTTTGGAACATTTTGTTTTGTGAATCCAAAGGAAGAGAGGTAGGAGAAATCAACGATTCGAAGTGAACTTCGATAATTTCCCGACTATCCTATCGTTTGGCTTGAATTTAGGAAAGTCCTAATGTTTATTTGATATTTCGATCTTGCTGATTTCAATTAATTAGGGCTTATATTTGTATGATAAAATCAAACAAATAGCATAGAAGATGTGAGGGTTTATTGTCGTATCGGACGACTACCTCGGAATCCTAAGACCGGTTAGGGCTTAATTTGCAATGCAAATGCCTAACGAAGAGTTGAGGATTTATGTTGCACTAAGCAAGCTACCTCGAAGTCCTATGGCTTGGTTGTTTTAATTCTAGGAAAGTTTTGCTGAAGTAGACTCGGGTTTCTGCGATGACGATGGTCGTGCTTGCCCACCATGCTCCGAGCTCCTTGTTGTCGCAGAGGTTTAGTTTTAGAAATCATAAATCGGGAGTTGAGAAAAGTGTTTTGGTTTAGAGAAAATCTTAATTTCCGGGTGTTTTTTATGTTTTATTTAAAATAAATCTTAAAGTTGATTATAACGACACCGGTTAAGATCCCGCGGTTCCATCCTTCCGGCATCATTATTTTTATCGGATTCACTTAGTCCGGATGAATTTGCTAAACTCAGCTGAATGAGTTCCACACTTTCATTTAGACCAGTGGGAAATCCCGTTAGCAACACGTAGGTTACATCATCCGAGGTATTCCCGATCATCCAACGGACGTTTTAATTTAGTTGTAATTGTAGTTTTGTGTTACGTTTGTGATTAAATTTTGAGTTGTTTTATATTTTGAAATGTTGTGGCGGTGAATTTTATCTTGCAATGACTTTTAACTTAATTTTGGTTTCGGTTTTAGGGCTATCCTAAAGGTGTGGGTTTTCATGCAACAGTTGTTTTATCATGCAAGAAAAAATAAACGCGGTTGCAATAAAGTAAATTGCAATAATGTAAATTGTTGGAAAATAAATTGCGGAAAGTAAATTGCAATAATACAAATGCGTACTCGGAGGGTCTTCCCGTCATCCCAAATCGCACTTAAAACACAATTAGCATATTTAAGCAAGTTCCTAGGTAAAGCTAAGGGAAAGGTTATGGTTTTCTACCAAATTCCTAATCCTATAGCTAGTCATTTCCTATGACGTCTAGGTTCTTTGTGTTTTGGTTTAAGGACGATTTTCTTCATCCAAGAATAGTTAACCCCAATTGTTCTTATAAATGTCCTATCATATTGAGGAAGTGCTTAAGAGGAATCTTAAACATCTTTTCAATATTTCTAGGATTGTTTTAAGTCCAAATGAATTTAATTATACAAATGAATTAATCGTCCAAGAATTTCAAGTTTTATTGTTATCTTGCTTCGATGAACTGGGACATTTGAATATCACATAAGTGAAGTAACATTTCATTTAATGTTCTGTTTAGGAGTTATGATAACTAAAACTTTCAAGGGTAAATTGGTATTGAAATGATTTGATTTAAGTTAAAGGGTTTAAATTTGGAATAGTGTTCAAGTTGTTTTATATTTAATTTAATTTAATTTAATTGAGTTTGATTTAATTTAACATAGTTAATTTAATTTGATTTGGTATTTAATTAATTTGATTTGATTTAATCTAATTTAATTACTTAATTTAATTTAATTTAATTGTTTAATTTAATTTAATTTAATTTTAATTATTTAATTTAATTTAATTTAATTGTTTAATTTAATTTAATTTAATTTTAATTTAATTTAATTTAATTTAATTTAATTGTTTAATTTAATTTAATTTAATTTTAATTTAATTTAATTTAATTTAATTTGTCTTAATTTAATTTAATTATTAAATTTAATTTAATTTTAATTTAATTTATCTTTAATTTACTTTATTTTTAATTTTAATTGAAATTTTTGAAAGAGTTTAATAATTTGACTTTAGTTTAATGATTAAGTCTTTTAATAATTTGAATTTGAATTATCATTTTAATTAAGAGTTGAATATTAATGAGATGATTAATTTAGGGATTTTTAAATTAAAGAATAAATCTCTTCCTAATAAATATCCCTTATTTTAATGATTCCAATTTTATTATTCTTCCAAATTTAATCAATTATTTAATTAAGGTTTTAATTATTTTAAAATTGCTTAATGGGTTTCTACCCTTTAATCATTTAAATTTCAATCATCCAAATCAGATTAGGATCAAATATTTTACTTGTTAAATTTTTATTAAACCTAAAGTTTTAATTAAGGATTAAAGATTTTAATTACCATTTTACCCTTTAAGCTTAATAATTTCATAACTCACTAAATTGAACTTAAATGAACTTGAAATTTTTATGTGACTTCACTCATATGTCAATAAAGACATGAGAGGAGAAAATGTGATTTTTCTGTATTTAATTTATTTATATAATTATTTTTGGTGGAAAATAGAGATTTTCAAGGAAAATTTGATAACATGACCAAAAGAAAGTTTCTGTCCTTAAGAAAATTAGGGGACATTCCTAATGACCAGAGAAGCACTTGGACCAATTTTGGTGATTTTTTGAATTATATTATTTTTATTATAATTATTTTGAGTTTTGGAGTGTTAATTAATTTAAAAATAAAATAAATGTTGAAAAATGGATTTTATATTTTTCAAAAATCTCTCTGATATCAAGGAAACCAGAGAAGCAAATTTTACAATTTTCTGATTTTTCTATGATTTATTGTAATTATTTTAGTGAAAATGCTAGAAAATACATTTTTTAATTTTTAAAATTACCTTAGGGCTTTAAAATTCAATATCTCACTAAATAGACCTAGGAAAAATGTGGGATTTGCTCCTAAGTGATTAAAATTCAAAATGTGACATTTTGGTGAATTTTATTATTTTTGTGATTTTTATTATTTTTTAATTATTAAAAATATTAAAATATTATTAAAAATCAACTTTTTTAGAAAATTGAAATTTTAATTTTCTTAGGTTCCCCTGATATCAGAGAGGCTCCAAAACCAATTTGGTGAATTTTTAAAAAGTATTTTAAAAGTTATGAATTTTTAAAGTTTAAAATGGCTAAGTGGCTTAATTAACCCAATTAGTGGGGTTAACCAAGTCCAATTGACTTCAAATTTTTATGGTGGGTTCCTCTGATCCTAAAGGTCAGTGGAGAATTGATTTCAAGTCAATTTGATGTCTGGTTAACTCTAATTAATTAAAGACCTATTTTGGGTGTTTAAGCCGATTAGGGTTAATCGAGTGAATTAACTCAAGTCCTATTTTTCCTAGAGTTCTCTGGTCATAAGGAACATCACCAAATATTTCTAGAATTTATTTCACAACATGCTAATTTTTGGAATTAAAATACTCAAAACGATAACATGCATTTGAAAAATAAATAACTTTTCACAGAGATGGCCTCCGACCTTGGAAAATTCGGGAATGTTCCCAAGTTCGGAGGCTTCAACAGCTCTATGGTCTCATGCCATGGTGAATTGTATACATGCATGGAGAATTAAATGTATGCAGAGAGTAAATAAATTATAAAAAATAAAATACTTAATGAAATTAAATGATTTCTTTTCCACATTATTCTCCTCCGTTCACTGAGCGAGAGGGTATTTTTATTTTATTTTTGTGATTTTTCTACACAAAGATATGGATTTTTGAAGTTTAGGGAATTAAATAAATAAGAAAATACCCTAATTTTCTATTTATCCACGCGGCGCCGGCGCATCCTCGGCGGCTCCGAAAGGCCACGCGGCGCGCTCCCATTCGACGCCGCCACTCGAGTCGGCAGCCGGGCCCCGCGGTTCTCGCACGCGTTTCTGGTCGACGCCATCCGAGCCGTTCGTCCGCGCGTGTATTGAATGGACGGCATCCGTTCATCGTCCCCAAGTGTCCTCGCTCGATAGCCGTCCACACTAAATCCCTAATATCTCACTCGATACTCAGTGGATTTTTATGTTCTTATGCTTCATGGATTCGTCTTGAAGAGACGAACACATCTATACGGCTAACATGCATTGGAACTAAGGCATTTGAAATAGAGAATCTTCAAAAGCTCGGGATGAAGAGTTAGCTCATACCTTGGCTCGGAGAAGTGTGGCTTCGATCCGAGAGTTGTTGCACCTTCGATTGGGTCTACGCAAGCTCCGGATGAAGTCTCACGGTCCGGTGAATTGTCCGGATATGATTTCGACCAAGCCCGATCACAAAGCTTGGAGGCTGGAGCAACCTGGGTGGCCTGGAGATGGGGCTTTTGGTGGTGGACACCTTCCCTTGGTCCGAGTGAAGGTGTAGAGCCAATCAATTTGGGAATTGGCTCACCTGTTGAGAAGTGTCCTGGTTTTGGCTAAAGTTTGAGCTCAAAATCGGGCTCACTAGAAGGAATTGGGGCCGGAATTCGGTGGGGATCGGGTGCTCTATGTGTAGAGAGTGATGCGGAGTGATTTTGGCAGAGTTTCCTTAAGGTTTTGTTTCGGCACCTCTCATGGCCGAGAGGGGTGGAGTTTAAATAGGAGAGGGTGGAAGGCCTCTCGAGAGGAGTTAGGGCTTGGGATCGAGCTCGCTCCGGTGAGGAGAAGATCGGCCATGGTGACCACTAGGCATGGGGCGGCTCGGCAAGTGAGAATTTCAATGTTGGCTCACATGTGAGCTCTCGGCCATGGTGTTTTCCGGCGGCCAGTGGCGACGGCCGAGCAATGGTCACCATCTTGGTCAGGTGGGTCGAGGTCGGGGTTTAGTGTAGGCGATTGAGGTTTGACATGTGTAAAGGAGTTTGATTTAAATGGAATGGGAGAAGGCTCACTTTGGCTTGGTTTGGGTCAACCCACCATTTTGGGCTTGGTGCACCCTTCCAAGCTCCGATTTTGAGCTGAGGGAATCATTTAGGTCGGCTTAGAAGGAGTGGTGAAGTCTCCATCCATGATGAGGTGGCTAAACATGGTTTAGTGTGTGACATGATTAAGGTAAAAAGGGTTAAAGGAGGTTTAAGAAAGAACCCCCTCTTCTTGCCATAAATGGACTAATGACAAGTCAAAGCCCTCATGGCTTCATGTGGCTTGAGAATGGCTTGTTCATGGCTTCATTTGGCTTGGGAAAAGGTTGATTTGTTTCATGAAAAGGGTTTTAAGAAATTTTTGGTAATTTGATGGGAATTTGGATGAAGCTTCATTTGGGATAATTCAATGATGATTTTAGGACTTAGGTAATGGATTTAATTAAATGGATGACAAATGGAGATGTCATGTGGGCTTTAGGGTAGATTTGGGCTTTTGAATTTTGAAGGAAATGGGCTTTTAAGAAGGTTTAAGGGAAGTGGGCTTTTAAGTTTAAGGATGTGTTCATGGATGGGAATTTTTGTAGAATTTTGGGCCAAATAGTTGTTGGTTTTGGTTTAAGGATGTTTCATGAATAATTTGAAATAGATTTAAGGTGGTTTGGGTTTGAATTGGGTTGAATTTGGGTTTATTTGGTAAATGGGCCAATGTAGGTCAAATTAGGCTAACTTGGGCCAATGTTGGGCTAGGGTTGAAATTGATGTAAAATAAATGTTAAGAAATGTTTATGGGAGTGTTTCAAAGAGGTTTTGGCTTTGGTTGGGTTTTAATTTTGAGGTTTGGGCCTATTTGGGTTAGATTTGGGTTTAGGTCAAAATTGGGCTTTTTGATTTTGGGTTGAATTTGAGTGGGGTTTGGGTCAAAATCTTGGGCAAATCATGTTAGTGTTTTGTTTATGAGGATGTTAAGGAAGGTTTAGAAAAGATTTGGGGTTAATTGGAGTTGAATTGGGTTAGTTTGGGCTAAGTTTGGGTCATGGGTCCAAATTTGGGCTTTAAGGCCCAAAGTGAAATTGGATCCAAATGTCAATCAAATTGGACTTGGATTTGGTCTAAATTGGTATTGGGAATGTTGAATTGAAGTTTAGAATTGAATTGGACCAGAATTTGGGTCAATTGGATAGGTTTGGTTTAACATTGGGTTCACTTTGGGTTAAAATGGGTTAATTTGGGGGTTTTGACAAAAGTAGGGTAAATTGATAAAATTGGCCCATGGTGTAGTTGGATAAAATGAAATTGGGAATATTTGGGATTTTCTGGAATTTTCTGGGAATTTTCTGAATTTTTGGATTTTTAGGCCAAGAAGGGTATTTTGGGTATTTGGAGGGTATTGGGGGGTATTTTTGGAATTTTTGGTACTTTTGGATATAGATGATCAATTTGAGTGATTTGGAGATGTTTGGGATTGATTTTGGAAAATTTTGGGTAATTTGGAAATTTTGCAAAAATTTGGGTAATTTCAAGGGTTTTGGGTAGGTTTAGTAGGTGTAGGGTCCCGGGGTCAAAAATTGAAAATTTGAGAAATTGAAGATTGGGTGAATTTGGGTGGAAAGAAATCATTTTGGTTGAGCCATGAAACCATTTCAAGCCCATATGAGCATGAAACCATTCAGCCATATGGTATGAGGAACTCATTTGAGGCATTCAACTATGTTGTTCTAACCCTCTTAGCCTGAGGGCTTAGGGGTTAAGGACCATCCATGTGAATCACCTACATGAGTTAGGAGGTTAAGTTGGGTATGGGTGTGGTTTTAGGAAGTGTGTGGAAATGTAGTGTGTAAGTGTAGTGTAAGTCGGCCCTTCATGAGACCGAGCCGCAGGGCGGTCTAAGGCCCGAAGAGTCCTATGGGAACTCATCCTTTAAACTTCCATATTTGATTTCAACCCTACTAGGTGATTAGGGGTCTATAGTCGAGTTTGTGGAGTTTGCGGGGAGTTTAGAAGTGGTTTGAATTTCTAAAGGCGGGTCCCGATTCTAGTCCTCTAAGATAGTCGAAGGAAAAGCCTAAGGCTAGATCCTAAGCACTAAAAGAAGAAAGGAAGACCTCATAAAAAATGAGGTCAACAAATGGACCCCCAATAGGTGTGGTGAGCTGACGGAGCACACCGCTGTTGACCTCATTTTTGATGAGGTCTTCCTTTTCTTCTTTTTAGTGCTTAGGATCTAGCCTTAGGCTTTTCCTTTGACTATCTTAGAGGACTAGAATTGGGACCCGCCTTTTAGAAATTCAAACCACTTCTAAACTCCTGCAAACTCCACAAACTTGACTATAGACCCCTAATCACCTAGAGGGTTGAAATCAAATATGGAAGTTTAAAGGATGAGTTCCTATAGGACTCTTTGGCCTTAGAGCGCCCGCAGGTGGCTCGGTGCAGTGAAGGGGCTGACATACACTACACTTACACACTACATTTCCACACACTTCCTAAAACCACACCCATACCCAACTTGACCTCCCGACTCATGTAGGTGATTCACATGGATGGTCCTTAACCCCTAAGCCCTTGGCTAGAAGGGTTAGGAACAACATAGTGAATGCCTCAAATGAGTCCTTTCATGGCTCATATGGGCTTGAAATGGCTTCATGGCTCAACCAAAATGATTTCACCCCACCCAAATTCACCCAATCTTCAATTTCCCAAATTTTCAATTTTTGACCCGGGACCCTACACCTACTAAACACGCCCAAAACCTCGAATTACCCAAATTTTTGCAAAATCTCCAAATTACCTAAAATTTTCCAAAATCAATCCCAAACACCTCCACATCACTCAAATTGATCATCCATACCCAAAAATACCAAAAATTCCAAGAAAACCCCCAATACCCTCCAAATACCCAAAATACCCTTCTTGGCCTAAAAATCCAAAAATTCAGAAAATTCCCAGAAAATTCCAGAAAATCCCAAATATTCCCAATTTCATTTTGTCCAACTACACCATGGGCCAATTTTGTCAATTTACCCTACTTTTGTCAAAACCCCCAAATTGACCCATTTTAACCCAAAGTGGACCCAATGTCAAACCAAACATACCCAATTGACCCCAATTTTGGTCCAATTCAATTCTAAACTTCAATTCAACATTCCCAATACCAATTTAGACCAAATCCAAGTCCAATTTGATTGACATTTGGATCCAATTTCACTTTGGGCCTTAAAGCCCAAATTTGGACCCATGACCCAAACTCAGCCCAAACTAACCCAATTCAACTCCAATTAACCCCAAATCTTTTCTAAACCTTCCTTAACATCCTCATAAACAAAACACTAACATGATTTGCCCAAGATTTTGACCCAAACCCCACTCAAATTCAACCCAAAATCAAAAAGCCCAGATTTTGACCTAAACCCAAATCTAACCCAAATAGGCCCAAACCTCAAAATTAAAACCCAACCAAAGCCAAAACCTCTTTGAAACACTCCCATAAACATTTCTTAATATTTATTTTACATCAATTTCAACCCTAGCCCAACATTGGCCCAAGTTAGCCCAATTTGACCTACATTGGCCCATTCACGAAAAGAATTCAAATCCAACCCGATTCAAGTCCAAACTACCCCAAATTTGCTTCAAGTCACTCATGACACATCCATGAGCTAAACCCAATAATTATTTGGCCCAACCTCTTTACAAAATTTCATCCCAAAATCCATTTTAAAATTCAAGAGCCCACTTTCCTAATCCATCTTAAAAGCCCATCTAAAACCCTTTCAAAAAAAAAAGCCCAAAATTCTTCCAAGGCCCATATGACATTTCCCCTCATCATACTTTCAATTAAAATCATCCCTAAGTCCTAAATTCATCATCAAATAATTCCAAATCAAGCCTCATGCCAAATCACCCCTAAATACCAAAATTTTCCTTAAATCCATTTCCATGAAATTGACTTTACTTTTCCCAAGCCAAATGGAGCCATGGAGCCATGCATAAGCCATATGCAAGCCATGAGAGCCTCTTTACATGTCACCATGCCATTTTGGGCAAAAGGAGGAGGCTCTTTCCTTAACTCCTAAAGGTGGTTAACCACTTACATGATTCCACTAAACCATGCTTAAGCCTAATTGTACTTGGATTGTGACTTGACCCCACTAATCAAGCTGATCCAAATCACTTTCTCCTCAGCCTAAACCAGGCCTTGGGTGGTGCACCTAGCCCAAATGGGTGGGTTGACCCATTTAGGTCCAAATCTAGCCATGCCCCATTCCACTTTGGATCAAAGCCTTTACACATGTCCATGGCCGATTGATTGCACAAACCTCCAGCCCTGACCCACCTGACCCTGAGGGTGACCCATGCCTGCCGGCCGGCCACCTGGGCCGCCGGAAAACACCATGGCCGAGAGCTCACATGTGAGCCAACATTGAAATTCTCACTTGTCGAGCTGCCCCATCCCTAGTGGTCACCATGGCTGATCTTCTCCTCACCAGAGCAGATCGATCCCAAGCCCTAACTCTCCCTGGGAGGCCCCCCAGCCAGCTCTATTTAAACTCCACCCCTCTCGGCCATGAGAGGAAAAAAGCACAAACCTTGCCGAAACTCTGCCAAAATTGTTCCAAACCCTTCACCATCCTTAGAGCAGTTGATCCCCAGTGTCAATTTGCCCTAATCCCCACCAACAGAGCCCAATTTCTCAACTGAAATTCCACCCAAAACCGGGACACTTTGCCACGGTGAGCCAATCCTCAAATTGAGCGGTCCTACACCTTCAACTGGACCAAGAGGAGAAGTTTCCCACCGAAAGCCCCATCTCCAGGGCCACCCAGGTTGCTCCGGCCTCCAAGCTTTGTGATCGAGCGTGGTCACTTTCATAGCTAGGCAATTCACCGGACCAGGAGACTTCATCCGGAGCTTCGTCGGGACCCAATCGAAGGTGCAACAACTCTCGGATTGAAGCCACACTTCTCCGAGCTAAGGTATGAGTTAACTATCCATCCCGAGCTTCGGAGATTCTCCATTTCAAATGCCTTAGTTTCAATGCATGTTAGCCGTATAGATGTGTTCGTCTCTTCAAGACGAATCCATAGAGTATAAGAACATGAAAATCCATTGAGAATCGAGTGAGATCTTAGGGATTTAGTGTGGACGGCTCTCGGGTGAGAACACTTGGGGATGATGAACGGATGCCGTCCATTCGATACACGCGCGCACGGACGGCCGAGATTGCGTCGGACCGGGAGACGGTACGAGAACCGCGGGGCCCGGGCTGCCGACTCGGGTGGCGGCGTCGAATGGGAGCGCGACGCGTGTGCGTTCGGAGGCTGCCGAGGTTTCGCCGGCGCCGCGTGGATAAATAGAAAATTAGGGTATTTTCTTATTTATTTAATTCCCTAAACTTCAAAAATCCATATCTTTGTGTAGAAAAATCACAAAAATAAAATAAAAATACCCCCTTGCTCGATGAACGGAGGAGAATAATGTGGAAAAGAAATCATTTAATTTAATTAAGTATTTTATTTTTTATGATTTATTTACTCTCTGCATACATTTAATTCTCCATGCATGTATACAATTCACCATGGCATGAGACCATAGGGCTTTTGAAGCCTCTGAACTTGGGAACATTCCCTGAATTTTCCAAGGTCGGAGGCCATCTCTGTGAAAAGTTATTTATTTTTCAAATGCATGTTGCTGTTTTGAGTATTTTAATTCCAAAAATTAGCATGTTGTGAAATAAATTCTAGAAATATTTGGTGATGTTCCTTATGACCAGAGAACTCTAGGAAAAATAGGACTTGAGTTAATTCACTCGAGATTAACCCTAATTGGCTTAAACACCCAAAATAGGTCTTTAATTAATTAGAGTTAACCAGGTATCAAATTGACTTGAAATCAATTCTCCACTGACCTTTAGGATCAGAGGAATCCACCATAAAAATTTGAGAGTCAATTGGACTTGGTTAGCCCCACTAATTGGGTTGATTAAGCCACTTAGCCATTTTAAACTTTAAAAATTCATAACTTTTAAAATACTTTTTAAAAATTCACCAAATTGGTTTTGGAGCCTCTCTGATATCAGGGAACCTAAGAAAATTAAAATTTCAATTTTCTAAAAAAGTTGATTTTTAATAATATTTTAATATTTTTAATAATTAAAAAATAATAAAAATCACAAAAATAATAAAATTCACCAAAATGTCACATTTTGAATTTTAATCACTTAGGAACAAATCCCACATTTTTCCTAAGTCTATTTAGTGAGATATTAAATTTTAAAGCCCTAGGGTAATTTTAAAATTAAAAAAAATGTATTTTCTAGCATTTTCACTAAAATAATTATTATAAATCATAGAAAAATCAGAAAATTGCAAAATTTAATTCTCTGGTTTCCTTGATATCAGAGAGATTTTTGAAAAATATAAAATCCATTTTTCAACATTTATTTTATTTTTAAATTAATTAACACTCCAAAACTCAAAATAATTATAATAAAAATAATATAATTCAAAAAATCACCAAAATTGGTCCAAGTGCTTCTCTGGTCATTAGGAATGTCCCCTAATTTTCTTAAGGACAGAAACTTTCCCTTGGTCATGTTATCAAATTTTCCTTGAAAATCTCTATTTTCCACCAAAAATAATTATATAAATAAATTAAATACAGAAAAATCACATTTTCTCCTCTCATGTCTTTATTGACATATGAGTGAAGTCACATAAAAATTTCAGGTTCATTTGAATTCAATTTAATGAGTTATGAAATTATTAAGCTTAAAGGGTAAAATGGTAATTAATCTTTAATCCTTAATTAAAACTTTAGGTTTAATAAAAAATCAACAAGTAAAATATTTGATCCTAATCTGATTTGGATGATTGAAATTTAAATAATTAAAGGGTAGAAACCCATTAAATAATTTTAAAATGATTAAACTTTAATTAAATAATAGATTAAATTTGGAAGAATAATAAAATTGGAATTATTAAAATAAGGGATCTTTATTAGGAAGAGATTTATTCTTTAATTTAAAAATCCCTAAATTAATTATATCAACTAATACTCAATTTTTAATTAAAATGATAACTCAAATTTAAAATATTAAAAGACTTAATTAAATTATTAAAATCTTTTGAAATTTCAATTAAAATTAAAAATAAAGTAAATTAAAGATAAATTAAATTAAGATTAAATTTAATAATTAAATTAAATTAAATTAAATAATTAAATTAAATTAAATTAAACAATTAAATTAAATTAATTAAAATTAAATTAAATTAAATTAAATGATTAAATTAAATTAAATTAAACAATTAAATTAAATTAATTAAAATTAAATTAAATTAAATTAAACAATTAAATTAAATTAAATTAAATAATTAAATTAAATTAAATTAAACAATTAAATTAAATTAAATTAAATTAAAATTAAATTAAATTAAATTAAATTAAATTAAATTAAATAATTAAAATTAAATTAAATTAAATTAAATAATTAAATTAAAGTTAAATCAAATCAAATTAATTAAACACCAAATCAAATTAAATTGAACTATGTTAAACTAAATTAAAACTCAATTAAATTAAGTTAAATTAAATATAACATCACCTAAGACATAAAAGAAATTAAATATAAAACAACTTGAACATTATTCCAAATTTAAACTCTTTAACTTAAACCAAATCATTTGAACACTAACTTACCCTTGAAAGCTTTAGTTATTATAGCTCTAAATAAAACATTAAATGAAGTGTCACTTCACTCATAGGATATTCAAATGTCCTGAGTTCATCGAGCAAGTTAACAAAACTTGAAATTCTTGGACGATTAATTCATTTGTATAATTAAATTCATTTGAACTTAAAACAATCCCGGAAATATTGAAAAGATGTTTAAGATTCTTCTTAAGCACTTCCTCGATATGATAGGATATTTATAAGAACAATTGGACTTAATTGTTCTTTGATGAAGAAAATCGTCCTTAAACAAAACACAAAGAACCTAGACGTCATAGGAAATGACTAGCTATAGGATTAGGAATTTGGTAGAAAACCATAACCTTTCCCTTAGCTTTACCTAGGAACTTGCTTAAATATGCTAATTGTGTTTTAAGTGCGGCTTGGGATGACGGGAAGACCCTCCGGGTACGCTTTTATTTTATTGCGATTTACTTTCTTGCAATTTACTTTCTTGCAATTTACTTTATTGCAAATGCATTTTACTTTTCTTGCATGATAAAACAACGAGTTGCATGAAAACCCACACCTTTAGGATAGCCCCTAAAGCTGAAACCAAAATTAAGTTAAAAGTCATTGCAAGATAAAATTCACCGCCACAACATTTCAAAATATAAAACAACTCAAAATTTAATCACAAACGGAACACAAAACTACAATTACAACTAAATTAAAACGTCCTGTTGGATGATCGGGAATACCTCGGATGATGTAACCTACGTGTTGCTAACGGGATTTCCCACGGTCTAAATGAAAGTGTGGAACTCATTCGGTTGAGTTTAGCAAATTCATACGGACTAAGTGAATCCGATAAAAATAACGATGCGGAAGGATGGAACCGTGGGATCTTAACCGGTGTCGTTATAATCAACTTTAAGATTTGTTTTAATTAAAACACAAAAAACACTTGGAAATTAAGATTTTCTCTAAACCAAAACACTTCTCTCATCCCACGATTTATGATTTCTAAAACTAAACCTCTGCAACAACAAGGAGCTCGGAGCATGGTGGGCGACACGACCATCGTCATCGGCAAAACTCGAGTCTACTTCAGCAAAACTTTCCTAGAATTAAAACAACCAAGCCATAGGACTTCGAGGTAGCTTGCCTAGTGCGACATAAATCCTCGACTCTTCGTTAGGCATTTGCATTGCAAATTAAGCCCTAACAGGTCTTAGGATTCCGAGGTAGTCGTCCGATACGACAATAAACCCTCACATTTTCTAAGCTATTTGTTTGATTTTATCATACAAATATAAGCCCTAATTAATTGAAATTGGCAAGATTGAAATATCAAATAAACATTAGGACTTTCCTAAATTCAAGACAAACAATAGGATAGTCGGGAAATTATCGAAGTTCACTTCGAATCGGTGATTTCTCCTACCTCTCTTCCTTTGGATTCACAAAACAAAAAGTTCCAAAATTTGATCCATTCCCTATTGAAATTCCAAAATTCAATCTTTGAAAACCTTAAACTTTGAAATTCTTGAGAGCGAGATTATTGGTTATTATCGAGAGTTTTCTTAGGTGATTCCCGTCACTTAAGATGTAATTAACTATAGGGGCTTGCCCTTATAGGGAATTTTAAAGAACCCAGGTAATATAAACCCTGTTTAATGTTTTCATATTAAGCAGGGGAAACTTGTCGGCTTATAAAATTGGTTCGCAGACCAAACGGATGTCACTAATCTTCTAGTTTATTTGATCGAGCCCCACCATCAAGCAGTGTGTCTATCCTTAGGGATAGATACACGGTTTGTGGTGCGGTGCTCGTTTATATAAACTATTTGGGATGTGAGGTCGGTTTAATTTCATATCTTAAAACCTTCAAATTTAAAATTATTTTCAAAATCAAATACTACTTTTCAAATTATTTATTTTAATTAAATTAAAAATTCGCCGACAGATTTCTGTTAGGCGACCCCTCTTCAAAATAAAACACGACCTAAAAAAATAAGCCGCACAGGATTTCTGGCGACTCCGCTGGGGAATATTCCTCTCTCCATTATAATCAAATAATTCTGCTTTCAAAAATCGGTAGTGTATCCATGTCCCTAACGGATCAAACTACCCTTCTTTCCGTTGGAATACTATGTTCATTTCTATCTTGAACAAGTATAGCTCAACATTCTCTCGGATTTAGGAGCCACTTGTTTAGACACCCCTAAACGGAGAGGTTCCGAGATCCTTTTACCTCATTTACGAGGTGGGGTGGACCCCCAATAGGTGTTAGTTTAGGAGTGATCCTTCGAGTCGGGAAGTCTTGCTTAAGACTTTCTTTTCCTTTCTGAATCAGATTCCTTACCTTCTCTACACCTTTGAACATTCCGTTCTAAATAAACGAACCCTCTAATAAGTGATTCTTTTAACAAATGATAAATACATGAACAAAGAATGAGTTCGGATTCTTTTCAATTCCTTTCTTTTCGTCCCGAAGAAAAGAAGCATAACTTGGGACCGACAACCGGAATCTACCTTGCGAAATGGAAGCCCCGAAGCCGATTTTCTCCTTCACCAACGGACTGGACTTCGTCGTCTATAAGGATGAGCTGCCCGACAATGGGGTCATCCGATTTGGACGAGGATTTGAAAACACGAACGTCGAGGTCACCGACGTCTCCCTCTTTGCACCGACGAACAAGGTATCCGAAGGCCGAGGAACCATCGCTCGAGTTCGACCTTAGGTCGACCCAAGAGTTTCCTCCCCGCAAAGGATCCCGACTAGGAGGAGTACTGCCGTCCGCGGGAGGAGTCGTTCTCACTACCCCCACCGGTCTAGTTGTTTCGCACCTACCCCGACTTCGCCAAATCAAAGGGGAAAGAAATCCGGAACTATGGTAAACACGTTACCGTGGAGGGTACGGATCTTCTGTAAGACCTTCGTCTTCGAAATCGGGTCCGGTTCGAAGATTCCGTCGCCGACAAAGACCCAAAGAAGAAATAGAAATAGAAGGATCGCCGGGAAGCCGGAGCTGCTCGAGATTGCCTTCTCGGAGGAAATTCCGAGCTACCGGAATATACACCGCTACCGGAATATACACCATCGCCCGACTACATACCACTTTTGGGAGGAAGCGGGTTCCATCCCCTCTCCGCCGCGAGAGGATGAGGAGAATGTTCGAAAGATTGCTGCCACATTACCACGGCCCGCATACTACAACGATAGCCGCAAGAAAAGAACCGGAACTACGCCGTTTGCTCGACTGCAAACTTTGGTAGAAAAGCTAGCAAAGAAGGAAAATGCGCCCGTGTCGGAAATTCTACGAAGGATAGGGCGGGTGCCGGTCAAATCCCGTCTTGGGCCCCGAGTAGAACCCGCCGTCATGATAGAAAAGCCTAGCAAGAGAATGAAGGCTAGCCCGCCTGTCGTAGTATCGGGGTTACGGATTAGGGAGGATACCACCTTCCGAAGCATTTGGTCGATAGACCATGCGGTCATAGACCTTCTGTCGCTAGAAGGATGGTGTGGCGTCCCACTACGGGGCGATTGAGACCGAAACGAGCGGCCCGAGAAAGAAAGTCTCGCCGGGAGGCCGGAATGCGAAGAAAGTGCTACTTGCGATGAAGGGGACTCGTGAAAAAAGGACCCGGCAACCATCGCATGACAACCACAAAGATACACGAAAGCTCCGCTAGAAGATGCCATGGAAAAGTTGAGAACCGACATCCGACGGTTGGCAAAAGAAAGAGAAGAAAAGTTCGGAGATGAGATCGACTCATCGGAATTCATGGACAACGAATATGCGAGAAATCAACATGGTTGAGACACGAGCTTCATCATCTTCTCGAGGTGCTCCTGCGATTGCGAAAGAGAGGAGCCGGAACTGATGAAGAGACAGCTTCAAGAAAAGGACGACACGATCGCTCAAATGGCGAAGAGGATGGAAGAGATGGCCATAGCTCTAGCCACTCTCCAAAGTCAAGTACAACCACATAGAGAGACACCCCCAGAAGTCATTCACCTCGTAGACGGAGGGAAGGAAATTACATCCGTCAATGGGGATGACCGAGTGAAAAAGGATACAACACAAAGTATGATCCACGAAAAGGATATCAAGAACTTGGTAGAACGGCGAGTGCGAGAAGCCTCAGCACAATCGAAGAACGGGACATCTATTCGGACGGGTAGACCTTACCGGAAGAATTCGACGACTGTCCGATACCCGAAGGGCTTCGTACCACCTCTCGTTTAAAACCTTCGACGGAACCGGGAACCCCGACGAGCATGTTGCACACTTTCGTGCCGGTTGTTGCAATGCCGGCGGGAGCGATGCGCTACTCTTCCGACGATTCGTTAGCGATCCGTCGGGAATCGCCTTCGGCGGGTATGCGAAGTACCCAACGGATCCGTAAAGACATTCTCGGAGCTAGAGAGCCTCTTCATTAAGCGATTTGCCGGAGCTCGGCACCACATCACTATAGGTGATTTAGTGGTAGAGAAACAAAGGCCGAATGAAACTCTAGTGGATTACATACTTCGATGGAGAAATTTAAGTATGAAGTGTGAACCACAATCGCAAGAACAACATGCGATCGGCATCTTGCTTAAAAGCATTCACGGCCCGATAGCACTTCTCCTCGAGGGATTCACTATTAAGACTTTTGAGAAGTTGTTAAGCAAGGCCGGAAGCTTGCAAGAAGAGGCGAAGCAATTAAGTTTCGCCGACAAGACGGACAAGCGGAAGCCGGTGAAGACTTTCGAAAAGAAATGCGGGGTCGTTGCGACGGTTGACAAAGGCAAACAACCGATGCAAATACCACCGGAACGGCCGCAGACAACCACAACAAAATTACCGAGCAACCCCGGTCCAGCTATCGGTCGTCTCCGCGAGTATGAACAACCGTCTCGTCCGCAACGTACATTGAAGGAGCTTCGAGCGAGAGAATATCCGTTCAAAAATGAAGCGATACCAAAGATGTTCCGTAGCTTAATGAAAACTCCGGATTTCCAGTGCCGAGCCCAAAAGACCGGAGGAAGTCAACAAGAAAGGTGATCCCAACTTTTGCCCCTACCATCGGATGCTTGGGCACAAGATAGAAGACTGCATTACCTTCAAAAGTTGGCTCAACGACAACCTTCGGAAAGGAAATATAACAATCCCGAAGGAGTACATGAAGGAACCCCGAAAGGAGGTTCCGTCGATGTTATCTCAGCCGATCCCGTCATTCCGATAGATCCCTATGCAGCCGACGATGGATGGACTACCGCTCGGACGAGATCTTCGAAGAAGATTTTAGACAACATCCGAACCGCTTCGGTGCGAGCTTCAATTCGAGTTCGAGACCCGTTAAGCCGGTACTATCACTTGCGATAGAAGAACCACCTCGACGAGAGACAATCGAAGAGAAGAAGAAAATTGACGAAGAAGAGGGGACCGAGACTCCTAAGGCTAGACTAGGGGCTGCTTATCCTAGGATAGTTGTTTCCGATTCGGGGAGAAATCCCTCGAACCTCCGATTTTGTATGATTATACTGCTCACTTCGGTGGGATCATATAATGATAAGGGTGATGGCGTTGGCTACGTTTTGAGCTGTTTCTAACGATTACGTAACTAGCGACAATCCGGGCGTCGATTTCGATACCAACAACAATTCTCAAATCATACAAGATCTCGACGATCAAAATGACGAAGAAGGCATCCATCAAGGAGGCTACGAGAGTTCAACAAGCAACGGATCTATCTCGTGAGTTTCGAGGAACTCCGATTACAATAGAGTTAGAGCCTTCGATTTGGAAGATAATCCGGAAGAGCCGGTCATTCCGATTCGGGAGGAGACACCGACAAACTCAATACTAGATTCGAAGAAATTACGAAGTCAACCTAAGAAGTGGAAAAGTTCTACCTCCGAGAATGGGTCCAAAAGATAAAGGAAAGCGGTGGTTGTTCAAGAAGAACCAACCCCGGCGAGAAGAAATACACATTCGAGAAGAAGCCGGGACGCGAGGAGAACAAAGTGGACTACAACGTGCTAGCCCATCTTAGGAAACTACCGGCCAAGGCGAGCATTTACGATGCTCTCATCTTATCAAAGGAGATGAGAGAAGCTCTGATCAAGGCCTTACTTGATCAGGAAATTTGCTTAGCTCAAATGGCCGGAGATTCCTTAGATGAGGTTTGCTCGTTAAAGGAACAGCGAGGTGTCACCTTCACGGACAATGACCTACTACTTGGGACGGCAGATCACAACCGACCGTTGTACATTTCGAGTTACAATTGGGAAGTTTACGCTCTCCGGAGTATTGGTGGATCCGGGAGCATCAATCAATATAATGAGTCTTCGAACACTAGCATACTTGGAAATTGATGCTCGTGAGCTCGAGGCCGACAAAATGTTATTAAGAGGATTCAACCGAGAAAGGAGAAAGAGCCCTCGGGTCAATAACGCTACCGATGAAGACCGGTGATTTAGCAAAGACAACCGCAAAATTTCATATAATCGATTCGAAACGTCGTTCAACGCTCTACTTGGGCCGACCATGGATACATGAAAACGAGGATGGTACCATCATCTCTACACCGAGTGCATCAAGTATTACGATGGAGGGGAACGAGTGCATCAAAGGAGACTTACAACCATTCTCCGTACATGAAATTGGAATCCATGAAGATGCGGCTTATTATGCACCGCCAAAGAAAACAATCTTCTCAAGAGATACCATAACAAATGAAGCAAAGAAAGTTCGGGACAACGAAGAACCTGAAGTTCTAGTCCAACAGTCACTCACCACTCCCTTCCGGCGAGATGGTGAAGGTTTCTCCACAACTCGCATCCGAGGTCGAGGCCGGGGACGAGGCCGTGGTTGAGACACTAGGACGATTGGACAGAAGAAACCAGCCATCAATGTTGATTGGGATGATAGTTACGAAGAAGAAAAAGAAATCAAGCAAGAAGCGACAACAATAAGTCGAAAGAAGCCGCAATACAAGATCTCCCTCGAAGATGAAAAGAACGAAGAATACAAATCGATGTACGAGAAGATTAACCACTACGTACATACTATGACCCTAACTCCGATCCATTCTAATAAGATCGAGGGTATGGAGGTCAAAGAGGTACGTAGTGACGGTGCGAAGCCGATCAAATTCTACCGTGGTGCTTCTTCCTCCAAAGCGAAAATAATGTACAATTCGAAGATGTCACTTCATCGGAATTAATGGAATTACCTTTTGAGTGGTACTCTCCTGTGTTCAAAATTTAATTCAACGTGGTTTCTTACCTCGACAATGGACAAAAGGCCAATCACAACATTTTGAAAAGTTATGGAATAACTCCGGCCGTCCTCCCAATTCAAAGTATGGACTCGGATTCGGCACAGTAGGGTCAGTTGACGATGCTGAATTTTGCTTGGTTGTCACTTGCAAGTCCAATGAAAACTGCATGGAAACTACAGACGAACTCGAAGATTTACAAATTGGAGACGCTCCACCAGAATTCGAAGAAGAAATTAAATCCACAATAGATGAGTTAACGGAAGTTAACTTAGGTACTAGCGAAGAGCCTAGACCTACCTTTGTTAGCTCCTTACTCAACAAAGAAGACTCCGGAGAAATAATCAAATTGTTAATGGAATTTAAAGACTTGTTTTGCTTGGAGCTACGATGAAATGCCGAGGATTAGCCCCGGGGTTGCGGTCCATAAGCTAGGAGTGGATCCTGCTGCATTCCGGTCGGACAAGGTCCCGGAAGAATGCGTGCGGAAATCGAACAACAAGTCATAGCCGAAGTTAAAAAGCTAATAGACGCTAAATTTGTCCGTGAAGAACAATACCCGACACGGCTAGCCAACGTAGTGCCGGTCGGAAGAAGAATGGTCGGATCGGAATTTGTGTGGACTTCGAGAGATTTAAACAAGGCATGTCCAAAAGATGAATTCCCTCTACCGATTCCGGAGCTGATGATCGATATTGCTTCGACACATGAAATATTCTCATTCATGGATGGATCTTCGGGATACAACCGGATAAAAATGGCTCCAGAAGATGAAAAGCTTACAACATTCAGAACGCCGATCGGAGTATTTTGCTACACGGTGATGCCATTCGGACTGAAGAACGCAGGAGCAACTTACCAAAGAGCAATGACAAGAATTTTTGATGATCTCATCCACAATCAAGTCGAATGCTACGTGGACGATGTCGTCATCAAAAGCAAAGTAAAGGAAAACCACTGTATGATTTGAGAATTGTTTTCGAACGATTAAGACAATTTAACCTTAAGATGAATCCCTTAAAATGCGCCTTCGGCGTCACCTCCGGAAATTCTTAGGATTCGTTGTCCGACATCGTGGAATTGAAATCGACCGGAGAAGATTAAAGCCATCTTAGAAATGCCGCCTCCCAAAACCTTAAAACAACTACGATCTTTTCAAGGGAAGTCGGCATATCTTCGACGCTTTATCTCAAACCTGTCGGGTAGGTGTCGACCTTTCTCGGCACTAGTTAAAAAGGACGCCAAATTTATTTGGGAAGAGAAATGCCAGAAGGCCTTCGAAGACATTAAACAATATTTAATGACACCTCCTGTCTTAGCGACCCGAGTCTCGGGTAGACCGTCGATACTTTACACCGCGGCTCTAGACGACTCTCTCGGAGCCACTGTTAGCCGGGTCGATGATGAGGGTAAAGAAAATGCTCTTTACTACTTAAGCCGTCGTTTACTCCCGACGGAAGTAAGGTATCCCGCAATTGAAAAGCATTGTTTGGCCACGATCTTCGCCGCTCAAAAGCTCGAGCACTACATGCTTTCTCATAAGGTCAACTTGATTTCGAAGTTTAATCCATTGCAATACTTGATGACTCGTCCAACACTTTCCGGCGGACTTGCCGGATGGTCAATGATATTATTGCAATTCGATATAACTTTCGTGCCTCGCGTGCCGTAAAGGGACAAGTCTTAGCGGACTTCCTCGCGAGCACACCCTTTGCCGGCCGAATCTCCTCTCAATGATGATCCGCCGGATGAACAAATAATGAGCCTAGAAGACCCCGATGATCGACGTTGGGAATTGTATTTCGACGGAGCATCTTCGACACACAAAGACGAAGAATCGCAAGTGATAGTGCCCGGTAAGGCGGGAATCGGGCTAATCTTTATAACACCGGAGCGGGGATGTTAAGATACTCCTACCACTTGACGGAGCCGTGTACAAACAACGAAGCGGAATACGAAGCCCTCATAACGGGATTGGAATTAACCATTCGAATGGGGATAACGGACATCAACATCTACGGGGATTCACGGTTAATCATTCAACGGATCGTCGGACAATACGAATTTTAAAGCCAAGACTCGAACAATACTTCCGGTATGCCATACAGTTGTTGGAACGGATTCCAAATGTGACAATCTACAAAATTCCTAGAAAAGAGAATGCTTTAGCGAGATGCTTTAGCCCGTCTCGCAAAAGAATTTGCCGTTTGCAAGATGAATCGATGGAAGTGTCGGTTCACGGACGTCGGGTCCTATCACGGCTTGACATAGAAATGATACACAAATCGGAAAAGAAAAAGAATCGGTTGCGGCAGTGACGGAAAACACGGAAGATTGGCGACGGCCATTGATGAACTACACCGCAAACAGGGAAAGCTACCGGACGATAGGTCGCTAGCCCATCGGATCAAGAAAAGAACTCGTCTTACGCATTAATAAACAACACATTATACGGAAGGTCTTTTGATCGAATGTGGCTAAGGTGCCTAAGCGGGTACGAGGCCGTGAAATTGTTAAAGAGGTGCATTCGGGACTGCGTGGCGCTCACCGGTCGGGTCCAAAGATGAAAATGAAAATTAAAAGACTAGGGTACTACGGCCCTCGATGATGACCGATCGCATGAAAATCGCCAAGAGCCGTCACCAATGCCGAGTGCACGGGTGGTTCTACATCAACCTCCAAATGTGCTACACCCGACAATTGCGTCGTGGCCATTTGAATGTTGGGGCACGGATATAGTGGGTCCGATAGAACCACCATCTTCAAAAGGACATCGTTTCATTCTTGCGGCTACGGATTACTTTTCCAAGTGGGCGAAGCGGTTCCACTTAGAGAAGTGAAAGCACACCACGTGCTACGGTTTTCAAGAACCAAGTTGTCTACCGTTTCGGAGTGCCGCGCGGGATCATCTCGGATAATGGGTCGAGCATTCGGAAGCACACAAATCAACAATTTTGTCGGGAGACACGGAATCGGCTGGCGATACTCGACAATTTACTACCCAAGAGCAAACGGCCTCGGCGAGGCTTTTAATAAAACTCTCGTTCAAATCTTAAAGAAAACCTTGGACGATAATAAGAGAAATTGGCACGAGAAATTGTTAGAAGCCTTATGGGCCTACCGGACGACCTTCGGAACCCCTACTCGAAGCTACACCTTACGCTGCGGTGTATGGGTCCGAGCGATGTTACCTTTAGAGGTTCGGCTTCCTTCACTCGAAGTGCGATTGCAAACAAGATCACGACGGAAGAAAACGCCGGACTACGACTCGAAGAATTAGAAAGCTTGGAAGGGAAAAGACTTGCGGCACAACGGATTTAGAACTATACCAAGCTAAGATGGTTCAAGCCCATGACAAGGCGGTCCGCCCAAGAACCTTCAAAGTTGGTGACTTAGTTCTCGTTCTCAAGAGACCTATTCTTGCACACCGCAAGATAGGAGGAAAATTTGAACCCACTTGGGAAGGACCGTTTGTGGTTGAAGCGAGTATACTCGGGAGGTTCCTACCGGCTAGTGAATTGCCAGGGAGAACGACATATGCTTCCAATCAACGGACGATACTTGAAAAAATATTACGCTACCTGATGTTTCGAAGGAATGAATTCTTCATCCCTAAGAAACACGGGTGAAGTAATTACTTGTGATTGGGTCCGAACCCAAAAAATAATAAAATGTGCTAAGATAAATAAAATCATGATATTTAAGTTTTCCTTGTTTTCTTTTTCAAATCAAAATCTCTTCCCTCATCTTATCCTACTTCATTCCTGTTAAATTTCAAAATATAAGAATAATAAAAAATGTATCTTTAATAAACATTTTCTTAATGTTCTTGTTCTTAGTACTGACCCCCGATCCTTTTCCTTGTCTTTTCGCGGGGAAATGTCGAACGGGCGGTTGGTCTTGAACTTTAAGAATGGCGTAAGCCTTGCACTCGATGAAAAGAGGGTGAAAGATGGAGCGATAATCGAGATTGACTCGGATTTCGCACCGGCGGAGCCTACGATGCGAGGAAAGTAGTCGGGTCCCGGTTAACCGAGAAGAACTGCCGGACGAACGGTGATGAAAGTGGGTGGCCCAAGCCACCAATCCAACAACAAGAAGAGAAAAGCAAACACCGAAGAAGACAAGAAAATGAAGTCCGTAGTCACTACGGCGGAGGGCGGGCTTGTCGGCGCCGCGCCCGCGAGATTCAAGAAGTTCGGAGGGCTACTCTCACGGCCACGCAACGAAGAAATAAGAATCGCCGCATCCGTAAAATGTTAACAAAACTAGCTGCGGACCGGCGCGACGAGACAGTTGCTAATGCCGGCACTCACATTTCAAGGACACCGGTTCACCGGGAACCCGAAGAAAGGAGGCCGGCTCCTAGAATAACGGAAAGAACCGGGGAAATCTCCGGAAGATCGGAAGAAAGAAGGCTACCACGCCATCGGATAGAACCACCGAGCGAGTGCATGACCTTGTTGCAGAAGCAACCCGGGGGATGTCCCGACGGGCATCATCCACGAGGAGCCGAGGTATGCGGGGGAACGTGAAGGGATTGAACCATATATCCCACAATATGTCATAAGGCCTCGCCATCCGCGGATCATTCCGGAATACGAGTTGGAGAGGATGCGGAATGTTGAAAAGAAAACTTTCGAATACTTCGAGAGAATTAAAGGAAGAAGAATCAACATACTAGAAGGCCTCGAGCTACACACCGAGCGTATTCTCGGAGTATGAACAACGACAAATCGTGGATCGTATCCGGGATACGAAAAGAATGGGCCGAGCGAGGCCGCACGAGGAAAATACATACTCGAACCCCGGAGATGGATGCCGGGGAAAGGAAGAATCACGATACAATGCGGATGCCTGCTACAACTTTGCTTGAAGACGGAAGGGAAACCCACCGGGGATACTTCGTCATGGGCAAGTAGATCCGATGCCATTAGTTATCAAGAGAATGGTGAAAAGATTGATAACATGGAGGGTGCGCCGCCAGATTGCATACCCGATAGCTGCATTATCAACATCTACAAACGGGGTGATCTGCATACCCCCACATATTGATCACCACGACTTCGTCGGACCTTTCCGCACGGTCTCTTTCTTGAATGAGTGCAACATCATGTTCGGATACGACCTCCGGATAGCGAGGCCCGGGCGAGTTCCGAGGGCCGATAAAGATACCTTTACCGGTGGGTTCCGTCATGATGCTGCAAGGTAACGGAGCGAGATATCGCAAAGCATTGCATACCGGGGGTGCCGGTGGAGCGAATCTCGGTTACTTTCGGGAGGATGGACGACAGCAAAATACCTTACCATTTCCAACCAGATCCAGAGCTAGAGAACCTCCGGCCTTACGAGCTGTGAGTTACATGGGAAATATCACACCTCCAACGTACATCCAGCTGGCATCCTTGCCAAGGATGGCTTGGAAGGTGATGTTATTGACCATGTACCTCACTATTCAGACATGGATTTTTGACAGATGATTCTTTTGATGGATCAACAAAGATCATACACAATCCGTTTGAGTCTACATGGATTGTATGAAATATATTCCGGATCGAGTTGTACGACGTATTTTCAACATGATTGGAATGAAAGTGACCATGTCACGTTTTTGGCCTTCACCTCTTTTGTGCAAATTGATTGGGAAACGCCATTAAAGTTAAATGAACTTCGAACAAAGAGCAGAAAAGAAAAAAAAGAATAAAAGAAAATTTTTTTTAAAAAAAAACTGAAAAATGACAAACACCAAGTTCACATGAACATTAAATAAACAACAAAATAAAATTTGAACCATTAAAAGATAAACGAAATCAACACAAATCTCAAATTCAATCTTTCCAAATTCCGAATCAAATTTCAATCTTTTCAAACTTCAAAATCAAATTCTATCCTTCCGAACTTCCAAATCAAATCTCGATCAAATTCCATCACTTACAAATTTCGAATCAAATTCTCAATCAAAATCTAAATCCAATCTCGATCAAGTTTCAAACTTGATCTTTCAAATTTCAAATCAAATCTTAAATCAAGTTTCAGTCGAGTTCAAACTCATCCAACACAAATCTCAAATTCAATCTTTCCAGATTTCAAGACTCAAAATCAAATTCAAATTCAAAACTTTTGAGTCGAGGATTTTACATCCAAGACTGCACTGCTTTAGGATTCTCTTCCTATTGCACTGAAATACATCAAAATTCAAACTTTTGAGTCGAGGATTTTACATCCAAGATCTTCACTTGCTAGGATTCTCTTCCTATCGCCCTGAAATACATCAAAATTCAAACTCTTGGGTCGAGGATTTTACATCCAAGTACCGTTCGCTTTAGGATTCTCTTCCTATCGCACTCTGAAATACATCAAAATTCAAATCTTTTGAGTCGAGGATTTTACATCCAAGACTGCATCGCTTTAGGATTCTCTTCCTATTGCAGCTGAAATACATCAAAATTCAAACTTTTGAGTCGAGGATTTTACATCCAAGACTGCACCTTTTAGGATTCTCTTCCTATTGCACCTGAAATACATCAAAATTCAAAACTTTTGGGTCGAGGATTTTACATCCAAGACTGCACTTGCTTTAGGATTCTCTTCCTATTGCACTTGAAATACATCAAAATTCAAACTTTTGGGTCGAGGATTTTACATCCAAGACCACATCGCTTTAGGATTCTCTTCCTATTGCACCTTGAAATACATCAAAATTCAAACTTTTGAGTCGAGGATTTTACATCCAAGACCTGCTGCTTTAGGATTCTCTTCCTATTGCACTTTGAAATACATCAAAATTCAAACTTTTGAGTCGAGGATTTTACATCCAAGACCTGCCTTGCTTTAGGATTCTCTTCTATGCCTTCGAAATACATCAAAATTCAAACTTTTGGGTCGAGGATTTTACATCCAAGACCGCACTTGCTTTAGGATTCTTTCCTATTGCCTTTGAAATACATCAAATTCAAACCTTTTGGGTCGAGGATTTTACATCCAAGACTCGCATTGCTTTAGGATCATTTCCCTATCGCAATGAAATACATCAAAATCAAACTCTTGAGGTTAAGGATTTTACATCCAACACCACTTTGCTCTGAGATATCTTCTCATTGCAACGATTCAATCTAATCAATTCAATTTTCTTTCGAGGTTGGAGATGTTACATCTAAAACCTCTGAAATCCTAATTTTCATTTCAAATCAAATCCCTCAAATTAATTTTGACAAAACTTCAATCTAAATTGAAACTCCAAACTAAAATTTAAACTCACACATCAAAACATAAATTGAAGCAAAATAAAATCTAAATCGAAATTCCCCGGATCATGTGATTTGGGATTCACCTCCTTTTCCTTTCCCCAGGCGAGAGTTCGAGAATCTCCGGTTCCGAGAGATATACTCGACACTCCCCGGCGAAACTCTTCTACTTCGTCCTAAGTTCGTCACTTGGACATCCGTGTTGGTTTTGTTGATCGCTTCGGTCAACACCAATACGCGCGGTGTACTCCGTCGGCTCACCACACCTATTGAGGGTCCATTTGTTGACCTCATTTTTGATGAGGTCTTCCTTTTCTTCTTTTTAGTGCTTAGGATCTAGCCTTAGGCTTTTCCTTTGACTATCTTAGAGGACTAGAATTGGGACCCGCCTTTTAGAAATTCAAACCACTTCTAAACTCCCTGCAAACTCCACAAACTTGACTATAGACCCCTAATCACCTGAGAGGTTGAAATCGAAATATGGAAGTTTAAAGGATGAGTTCTATAGGACTCTTTGGCCTTAGGACCATGCACAGGTGGCACTGGTGCAGTGAAGGGGCTGACATACACTACACTTACACACTACATTTCCACACACTTCCTAAAACCACACCCATACCCAACTTGACCTCCTGACTCATGTAGGTGATTCACATGGATGGTCCTTAACCCCTAAGCCCTTGGCTAAGAGGGTTAGGAACAACATAGTGAATGCCTCTAATGAGTCCTTTCATGGCTCATATGGGCTTGAAATGGCTTCATGGCTCAACCAAAATGATTTCACCCCACCCAAATTCACCCAATCTTCAATTTCCCAAATTTTCAATTTTTGACCCCGGGACCCTACACCTACTAAACTCTACCAAAACCCTTGAATTACCCAAATTTTTGCAAAATCTCCAAATTACCTAAAATTTTCCAAAGTCAATCCCAAACACCTCCACATCACTCAAATTGATCATCCATACCCAAAAATACCAAAAATTCCAAGAAAACCCCCCAATACCCTCCAAATACCCAAAATACCCTTCTTGGCCTAAAAATCCAAAAATTCAGAAAATTCCCAGAAAATTCCAGAAAATCCCAAATATTCCCAATTTCATTTTGTCCAACTACACCATGGGCCAATTTTGTCAATTTACCCTACTTTTGTCAAAACCCCCAAATTGACCCATTTTAACCCAAAGTGGACCCAATGTCAAACCAAACATACCCAATTGACCCCAATTTTGGTCCAATTCAATTCTAAACTTCAATTCAACATTCCCAATACCAATTTAGACCAAATCCAAGTCCAATTTGATTGACATTTGGATCCAATTTCACTTTGGGCCTTAAAGCCCAAATTTGGACCCATGACCCAAACTCAGCCCAAACTAACCCAATTCAACTCCAATTAACCCCAAATCTTTTCTAAACCTTCCTTAACATCCTCATAAACAAAAAACTAACATGATTTGCCCAAGATTTTGACCCAAACCCCACTCAAATTCAACCCAAAATCAAAAAGCCCAATTTTGACCTAAACCCAAATCTAACCCAAATAGGCCCAAACCTCAAAATTAAAACCCAACCAAAGCCAAAACCTCTTTGAAACACTCCCATAAACATTTCTTAATATTTATTTTACATCAATTTCAACCCTAGCCCAACATTGGCCCAAGTTAGCCCAATTTGACCTACATTGGCCCATTCACCAAAAGAATTCAAATCCAACCCAATTCAAGTCCAAACTACCCCAAATTTGCTTCAAGTCACTCATGACACATCCATGAGCTAAACCCAATAATTATTTGGCCCAACCTCTTTACAAAATTTCATCCCAAAATCCATTTTAAAATTCAAGAGCCCACTTTCCTAATCCATCTTAAAAGCCCATCTAAAACCCTTTCAAAAAAAAAAGCCCAAAATTCTTCCAAGGCCCATATGACATTTCCCCTCATCATACTTTCAATTAAAATCATCCCTAAGTCCTAAATTCATCATCAAATAATTCCAAATCAAGCCTCATGCCAAATCACCCCTAAATACCAAAATTTTCCTTAAATCCATTTCCATGAAATTGACTTTACTTTTCCCAAGCCAAATGGAGCCATGGAGCCATGCATAAGCCATATGCAAGCCATGAGAGCCTCTTTACATGTCACCATGCCATTTTGGGCAAAAGGAGGAGGCTCTTTCCTTAACTCCTAAAGGTGGTTAACCACTTACATGATTCCACTAAACCATGCTTAAGCCTAATTGTACTTGGATTGTGACTTGACCCCACTAATCAAGCTGATCCAAATCACTTTCTCCTCAGCCTAAACCAGGCCTTGGGTGGTGCACCTAGCCCAAATGGGTGGGTTGACCCATTTAGGTCCAAATCTAGCCATGCCCCATTCCACTTTGGATCAAAGCCTTTACACATGTCCATGGCCAATTGATTGCACAAACCTCCAGCCACGACCCACCTGACCTCGAGGGTGACCCATGCACGGCCGGCCGGCCACCAGGCCGCCGGAAAACACCATGGCCGAGAGCTCACATGTGAGCCAACATTGAAATTCTCACTTGTTCGAGCTGCCCCATCCACTAGTGGTCACCATGGCTGATCTTCTCCTCACCGAAGCAGCTCGATCCCAAGCCCTAACTCTCCCCAGGAGGCCCCCAGCCAGCTCTATTTAAACTCCACCCCTCTCGGCCATGAGAGGAAAAAAGCACAAACCTTGCCGAAACTCTGCCAAAATTGTTCCAAACCCTTCACCATCCTTAGAGCAGTTGATCCCCAGTGTCAATTTGCCCTAATCCCCACCAACAGACCCGATTTCTCGACCGAAATTCCACCCAAAACCGAGGACACTTTGCCACGGTGAGCCAATCCTCAGAATTGACTGGTCCTACACCTTCATCTGGACCAAGAGGAGAAGTTTCCCACGAAAGCCCCATCTCCGGAGCCACCCGGTTGCTCCGGCCTCCAAGCTTTGTGATCGGGTGTGGTCACTTTCATAGGCTAGGCGATTCACCGAGACCGGGAGACTTCATGCTGGAGCTTGCGGGACCCAATCGAAGGTGCAACAACTCTCGGATTGAAGCCACACTTCTACGAGCTAAGGTATGAGTTAACTATCCATCCCGGAGCTTCGGAGATTCTCCATTTCAAATGCCTTAGTTTCAATGCATGTTAGCCGTATAGATGTGTTCGTCTCTTCAAGACGAATCCATAGAGTATAAGAACATGAAAATCCATTGAGAATCGAGTGAGATCTTAGGGATTTAGTGTGGACGGCTCTCGGGTGAGAACACTTGGGGACGATGAACGGATGCCGTCCATTCGATACACGCGCGACGGACGGCCGGGATTGCGTCGGACCGAGGAGACGGTACGAGAACCGCGGGGCCCGGGCTGCCGACTCGGGTGGCGGCGTCGAATGGGAGCGCGACGCGTGTGCGTTCGGAGTTGCCGAGGTTTCGGCGGCGCCGCGTGGATAAATAGAAAATTAGGGTATTTTCTTATTTATTTAATTCCCTAAACTTCAAAAATCCATATCTTTGTGTAGAAAAATCACAAAAATAAAATAAAAATACCCCTTGCTCGATTGAACGAGAGGAGAATAATGTGGAAAAGAAATCATTTAATTTAATTAAGTATTTTATTTTTTATGATTTATTTACTCTCTGCATACATTTAATTCTCCATGCATGTATACAATTCACCATGGCATGAGACCATAGGGCTTTTGAAGCCTACGAACTTGGGAACATTCCCTGAATTTTCCAAGGTCGAGAGGCCATCTCTGTGAAAAGTTATTTATTTTTCAAATGCATGTTGCTGTTTTGAGTATTTTAATTCCAAAAATTAGCATGTTGTGAAATAAATTCTAGAAATATTTGGTGATGTTCCTTATGACCGAGAGAACTCTAGGAAAAATAGGACTTGAGTTAATTCACTCGGATTAACCCTAATTGGCTTAAACACCCAAAATAGGTCTTTAATTAATTAGAGTTAACCAGGTATCAAATTGACTTGAAATCAATTCTCCACTGACCTTTAGGATCAGAGGAATCCACCATAAAAATTTGAGGTCAATTGGACTTGGTTAGCCCCACTAATTGGGTTGATTAAGCCGCTTAGCCATTTTAAACTTTAAAAATTCATAACTTTTAAAATACTTTTTAAAAATTCACCAAATTGGTTTTGGAGCCTCTCTGATATCAGGGGAACCTAAGAAAATTAAAATTTCAATTTTCTAAAAAAGTTGATTTTTAATAATATTTTAATATTTTTAATAATTAAAAAATAATAAAAATCACAAAAATAATAAAATTCACCAAAATGTCACATTTTGAATTTTAATCACTTAGGAACAAATCCCACATTTTTCCTAAGTCTATTTAGTGAGATATTAAATTTTAAAGCCCTAGGGTAATTTTAAAATTAAAAAAAATGTATTTTCTAGCATTTTCACTAAAATAATTATTATAAATCATAGAAAAATCAGAAAATTGCAAAATTTGATTCTCTGGTTTCCTTGATATCAGAGAGATTTTTGAAAAATATAAAATCCATTTTTCAACATTTATTTTATTTTTAAATTAATTAACACTCCAAAACTCAAAATAATTATAATAAAAATAATATAATTCAAAAAATCACCAAAATTGGTCCAAGTGCTTCTCTGGTCATTAGGAATGTCCCCTAATTTTCTTAAGGACAGAAACTTTCCTTTGGTCATGTTCTCAAATTTTCCTTGAAAATCTCTATTTTCCACCAAAAATAATTATATAAATAAATTAAATACAGAAAAATCACATTTTCTCCTCTCATGTCTTTATTGACATATGAGTGAAGTCACATAAAAATTTCAGAGTTCATTTGAATTCAATTTAATGAGTTATGAAATTATTAAGCTTAAAGGGTAAAATGGTAATTAATCTTTAATCCTTAATTAAAACTTTAGGTTTAATAAAAAATCAACAAGTAAAATATTTGATCCTAATCTGATTTGGATGATTGAAATTTAAATAATTAAAGGGTAGAAACCCATTAAATAATTTTAAAATGATTAAACTTTAATTAAATAATAGATTAAATTTGGAAGAATAATAAAATTGGAATTATTAAAATAAGGGATCTTTATTAGGAAGAGATTTATTCTTTAATTTAAAAATCCCTAAATTAATTATATCAACTAATACTCAATTTTTAATTAAAATGATAACTCAAATTTAAAATATTAAAAGACTTAATTAAATTATTAAAATCTTTTGAAATTTCAATTAAAATTAAAAATAAAGTAAATTAAAGATAAATTAAATTAAGATTAAATTTAATAATTAAATTAAATTAAATTAAATAATTAAATTAAATTAAATTAAACAATTAAATTAAATTAATTAAAATTAAATTAAATTAAATTAAATGATTAAATTAAATTAAATTAAACAATTAAATTAAATTAATTAAAATTAAATTAAATTAAATTAAACAATTAAATTAAATTAAATTAAATAATTAAATTAAATTAAATTAAACAATTAAATTAAATTAAATTAAATTAAAATTAAATTAAATTAAATTAAATTAAATTAAATTAAATTAAATAATTAAAATTAAATTAAATTAAATTAAATAATTAAATTAAAGTTAAATCAAATCAAATTAATTAAACACCAAATCAAATTAAATTGAACTATGTTAAACTAAATTAAAACTCAATTAAATTAAGTTAAATTAAATATAACATCACCTAAGACATAAAAGAAATTAAATATAAAACAACTTGAACAACTATTCCAAATTTAAACTCTTTAACTTAAACCAAATCATTTGAATACTAACTTACCCTTGAAAGCTTTAGTTATTATAGCTCCTAAATAAAACATTAAATGGAGTGTCACTTCACTCATAGGATATTCAAATGTCCTAGTTCCTGAGCGAGTTAACAAAACTTGAAATTCTTGGACGATTAATTCATTTGTATAATTAAATTCATTTGAACTTAAAACAATCCTGGAAATATTGAAAAGATGTTTAAGATTCTTCTTAAGCACTTCCTCAATATGATAGGATATTTATAAGAACAATTGGACTTAATTGTTCTTTGATGAAGAAAATCGTCCTTAAACCAAAACACAAAGAACCTAGACGTCATAGAAAATGACTAGCTATAGGATTAGGAATTTGGTAGAAAACCATAACCTTTCCCTTAGCTTTACCTAGGAACTTGCTTAAATATGCTAATTGTGTTTTAAGTGCAGCTTGGGATGACGGGAAGACCCTCCAGGTACGCTTTTATTTTATTGCAATTTACTTTCTTGCAATTTACTTTCTTGCAATTTACTTTATTGCAAATGCATTTTACTTTTCTTGCATGATAAAACAACTGTTGCATGAAAACCCACACCTTTAGGATAGCCCCTAAAACTGAAACCAAAATTAAGTTAAAAGTCATTGCAAGATAAAATTCACCGCCACAACATTTCAAAATATAAAACAACTCAAAATTTAATCACAAACAGAACACAAAACTACAATTACAACTAAATTAAAACGTCCGTTGGATGATCGGGAATACCTCGGATGATGTAACCTACGTGTTGCTAACGGGATTTCCCACGGTCTAAATGAAAGTGTGGAACTCATTCGGTTGAGTTTAGCAAATTCATACTGGACTAAGTGAATCCGATAAAAATAACGATGCGGAAGGATGGAACCGTGGGATCTTAACCGGTGTCGTTATAATCAACTTTAAGATTTGTTTTAATTAAAACACAAAAAACACTTGGAAATTAAGATTTTCTCTAAACCAAAACACTTCTCTCATCCCCTGATTTATGATTTCTAAAACTAAACCTCTGCAACAACAAGGAGCTCGGAGCATGGTGGGCGGCACGACCATCGTCATCGGCAAAACTCGAGTCTACTTCGACAAAACTTTCCTAGAATTAAAACAACCAAGCCATAGGACTTCGAGGTAGCTTGCCTAGTGCAACATAAATCCTCAACTCTTCGTTAGGCATTTGCATTGCAAATTAAGCCCTAACCGATCTTAGGATTCCGAGGTAGTCGTCCGATACGACAATAAACCCTCACATTTTCTAGGCTATTTGTTTGATTTTATCATACAAATATAAGCCCTAATTAATTGAAATTGGCAAGATTGAAATATCAAATAAACATTAGGACTTTCCTAAATTCAAGACAAACAATAGGATAGTCGGGAAATTATCGAAGTTCACTTCGAATCGGTGATTTCTCCTACCTCTCTTCCTTTGGATTCACAAAACAAAAAGTTCCAAAATTTGATCCATTCCCTATTGAAATTCCAAAATTCAATCTTTGAAAACCTTAAACTTTGAAATTCTTGAGAGCGGAATTATTGGTTATTATCGAGAGTTTTCTTAGGTGATTCCCGTCACTTAAGATGTAATTAACTATAGGGGCTTGCCCTTATAGGGAATTTTAAAGAACCCGAGTAATATAAACCCTGTTTAATGTTTTCATATTAAGCGGGGAAACTTGTCGGCTTATAAAATTGGTTCGCGGACCAAACGGATGTCACTAATCTTCTAGTTTATTTGATCGAAGCCCCACCATCGAGCGGTGTGTCTATCCTTAGGGATAGATACACGGTTTGTGGTGCGGTGCTCGTTTATATAAACTATTTGGGATGTGAGGTCGGTTTAATTTCATATCTTAAAACCTTCAAATTTAAAATTATTTTCAAAATCAAATACTACTTTTCAAATTATTTATTTTAATTAAATTAAAAATTCGCCGACAGATTTCTGTTAGGCGACCCCTCTTCAAAATAAAACACGACCTAAAAAAATAAGCCGCACAACCGCGCGTATTGGTGTTGACCGAAGCGATCAACAAAACCGACACAGATGTCCAAGTGACGAACTTAGGACGAAGTAGAAGAGTTTCTGCTTGGGAGTGTCGAGTATATCTCGAAACCGGAGATTCTTGAACTCTCGCTGGGGAAAGGGAAAGGAGGTGAATCCCAAATCACATGATGCGGGGAATTTCGACTTAGATTTTATTTTGTTTCAATTTAAGCTTTGATGTGTGAGTTTAAATTTTAGTTTGGAGTTTCAATTTAGATTGAAGTTTGTCAAAATTAATTTGAAGGATTTGATTTGAAATGAAAATTGGAGTTCTGAGGTTTTAGATGTAACATCTCCAACCTCGAAAGAAAATTGAATTGATTAGATTGAATCGTTGCAATGAGAAGAGATCTCAGAGCAAAGCGGTGTTGGATGTAAAATCCTTAACCTCAAGAGTTTGATTTTGATGTATTTCATTGCGATAGGGAAATGATCCTAAAGCAATGCAGTTTTGGATGTAAAATCCTCGACCCAAAAGGTTGAATTTTGATGTATTTCGGTGCGATAGGAAGAGAATCCTAAAGCGATGCAGTCTTGGATGTAACATCCTCGACCCAAAAGTTGAATTTTGATGTATTTCAGTGCAATAGGAAGAGAATCCTAAAGCAGTGCAGTCTTGGATGTAACATCCTCGACCCAAAAGTTGAATTTTGATGTATTTCAGTGCAATAGGAAGAGAATCCTAAAGCAGTGCAGTCTTGGATGTAACATCCTCGACCCAAAAGTTGTGAATTTTGATGTATTTCAGTGCAATAGGAAGAGAATCCTAAAGCAGTGCAGTCTTGGATGTAAAATCCTCGACCCAAAAGTTTGATTTGATGTATTTCAGTGCAATAGGAAAAGAATCCTAAAGCAGTGCAGTCTTGGATGTAAAATCCTCGACCCAAAAGTTTTGAATTTTGATGTATTTCAGTGCAATAGGAAGAGAATCCTAAAGCAGTGCAGTCTTGGATGTAAAATCCTCGACCCAAAAGTTTGATTTGATGTATTTCAGTGCAATAGGAAAAGAATCCTAAAGCAGTGCGATCTTGGATGTAAAATCCTCGACCCAAAAGTTTGAATTTTGATGTATTTCAGTGCAATAGGAAGAGAATCCTAAAGCGAGTGCGGTCTTGGATGTAAAATCCTCGACCCAAAAGTTTGATTTGATGTATTTCGAGTGCAATAGGAAAAGAATCCTAAAGCGATGCGAGTCTTGGACGTAAAATCCTCGACCCAAAAGTTTGATTTGATGTACTTCAGTGCAATAGGAAAAGAATCCTAAAGCAGTGCAGTCTTGGATGTAAAATCCTCGACCCAAAAGTTTTTGAATTTGGATTTGATTGAGACTTGAAGCCTGGAAAGATTGAATTTGGAAATTTGGAAATTTGGAAGGATGAGTTTGAACTCGATTGAAACTTGATTTAAGATTTGATTTGAAATTTGAAAGATCAAGTTTGAAACTTGATCGAGATTGGATTTGGATTTTGATTGAGAATTTGATTTGAGATTTGGGAAGATCAAATTTGAAATTTGATCGAGAGTGGATTTGGAATTTGATTGAGAATTTGATTTTGAAGTTTGGAAGGATGGAATTTGATTTTGAAGTTTGAAAAGATTGAAATTTGATTCGGAATTTGGAAAGATTGAATTTGAGATTTGTGTTGATTTCGTTTATCTTTTAATGGTTCAAATTTTATTTTGTTGTTTATTTAATGTTCATGTGAACTTGGTGTTTGTCATTTTTTCAGATTTTTTTTAGAAAGTTTTCTTTTATTCTCTTTTTTTCTTTTCTGTTCTTTGTTCGAAGTTCATTTAACTTTAATGGCATTTCCCAATCAATTTGCACAAAAGAGGTGAAGGCCAAAAACGTGACATGGTCACTTTCATTCCAATCATGTTGAAAATACGTCGTACAACTCGATCTGGAATATATTTCATACAATCCATGTAGACTCAAAACGGACTGTGTATGATCTTTGTTGATCCATCAAAAGAATCATCGTCAAAAATCCATATCACGAATAGTGAGGTACATGGTCGATAACATCACCTTCCAAGCCATCCTTGGCAAGGATGCCGTCTGGATGTACATTGGAGGTGTGATATTTCCCATGTAACTCACGGCTCGTAAGGCCGGAGGTTCTCTAGCTACGGATACGGTTGGAAATGGTAAGGTATTTCGTTGTCGTCCATCCTCCTGAAAGTAGCCGAGATTCGCTCCATCGGCACTCTGGTATGCAATGCTTTGCGATATACTGCTCCGTTACCTTGCGGTATCATGACGGAACCCACCGGTAAAGGTATCTTTACTAGCCCTCGGAACTCACCCGGGCCTGCTATCCGGAGGTCGGATCCGAACATGATGTTGCACTCATTCAAGAAAGAGACCGTGCAGAAGGTCCGACGAAGTCGTGGTGATCAATATGTGGGGGTATGCGGTCACCTCGTTTGTAGATGTTGATAATGCAGCTATTGGGTATGCAATCTGCTGGCAGTACCCTCCATGTTATCAATCTTTTTACCATTCTCTTGATAACTAATGGCATCGGATCTACTTGCCCATGACGAAGTATTCCCGGTGGGTTTCCTTTTCTGTCTTCAGCAAAGTTGTAGCAGCATCCGCATTGTATTGTGATTCTTCCTTTCCACGGCATCCATCTCCGGGGTTCCGAGTATGTGTTTTCCCTCGGGCGGCCTGCTCGGCCCATTCTTTTCGGATCCCGGATACGATCCACGATTTGCTTGTTGTTCATACTGCGAGAATACGTCGGTGTGTAGCTCGAGGCCTTCTAGTATGTTGATTCTTCTTCCTTTAATTCTCTCGAAGTATTCGAAAGTTTTCTTTTCAACATTCGCATCCTCTCCAGCTCGTATTCCGGAATGATCTGCGGATGGCGAGGCCTTGTGACATATTGTGGGATATATGGTTCAATCCCTTCACGTTCCCACACGCATACTTCGGCTCCTCGGGGATGATGCCTGTCGGGACATCCCCGGGGTTGCTCTGCAACAAGGTCATGCACTGCTGGTGGTTCTATCCGGTGGCGTGGTAGCCTTCTTCCTTCGATCTTCGGAGATTTCCCCGGTTCTTTCGTTATTCTAGGAGCTGGCCTCCTTTCTTCGAGTTCTGGTGAACCGGTGTCCTTGAAATGTGAGTGCTGGCATTAGCAATTGTCTCGTCGCGCTGGTCGCGGCTAGTTTTGTTAACATTTTACGGATGCGGCGATTCTTATTTCTTCGTTGCGTGGGCTGTGAGAGTAGCCCTCCGAACTTCTTGAATCTCCGCGGCGCGGCGGCGACAAGCTCGCCCTCCGCCGTAGTGACTACGGACTTCATTTTCTTGTCTTCTTCGGTGTTTGCTTTTCTTTTCTTGTTGTTGGATTGGTGGCTTGGGCCACCCACTTTCATCCTTGTCACGCCCGGGTAGTTCTTCTCGGTTAGCCGGGACCCGGTCACTTTCCTCGTATCGTAGGCTCGCTGGTGCGAAATCCGAGTCAATCTCGATTATCGCTCCATCTTTCACCCTCTTTTCATCGAGTGCAAGGCTTACGCCATTCTTAAAGTTCAAGACCAACCGCCGGTTCGACATTTCCTGCGAAAAGACAAGGAAAAGGATCGGGGTCAGTACTAAGAACAAGAACATTAAGAAAATGTTTATTAAAGATACATTTTTTTATTATTCTTATATTTTGAAATTTAACGGGAATGAAGTAGGATAAGATGAGGGAAGAGATTTTGATTTGAAAAAGAAAACAAGGAAAACTTAATTATCATGATTTTATTTATCTTAGCACATTTTATTATTTTTGGGTTCGGACCCAACCACAAGTAATTACTTCACCCGTGTTTCTTAGGGATGAAGAATTCATTCCTTCGAAACATCAGGTAGCGTAATATTTTTCAAGTATCGTCCGTTGATTGGAAGCATATGTCGTTCTCCACGGCAATTCACTAGCTGGTAGGAACCCCACGAGTATACTTGCTTCGACCACGAACGGTCCTTCCCGAGTGGGTTCAAATTTTCCTCCTATCTTGCGGTGTGCAAGAATAGGTCTCTTGAGAACGAGAACTAAGTCACCAACTTTGAAGGTTCTTGGGCGGACCAGTTTGTCATGGGCTTGAACCATCTTAGCTTGGTATAGTTCTAAATTCTGTTGTGCTGCAAGTCTTTTCCCTTCCAAGCTTTCTAATTCTTCGAGTCGTAATCGGCGTTTTCTTCGTCGTGATCTTATTTGCAATTGCAATTACGAGTGAAGGAAGGCTGAACCTCTAAAGGTAACACTCGCCTCGGACCCATACACCGGAGCGTAAGGTGTAGCTTGAGTAGGGGTTACGAAGGTTGTCCGGTAGGCCCATAAGGCTTCTAACAATTTCTCGTGCCAATTTCTCTTATTATCGTCCGGGGTTTTCTTTAAGATTTGAACGAGAGTTTTATTAAAAGCCTCGGCAAGACCGTTTGCTCTTGGGTAGTAAATTGTCGAGTATCGCCGGTCGATTCCGTGTCTCACGACAAAATTGTTGATTTGTGTGCTTCGAATGCCGACCCATTATACGAGATGATCTGCGCGGCACTCCGAAACGGTAGACAACTTGGTTCTTGAAAAGCTGCAGCACGTGGTGTGCTTTCACTTCTCTAAGTGGAGCCGCTTCGCCCACTTGGAAAAGTAATCTGTAGCCGCAAGAATGAAACGATGTCCTTTTGAAGATGGTGGTTCTATCGGACTCACTATATCCGTGCCCCAACATTCGAATGGCCACGACGCAATTGTCGGGTGTAGCACATTTGGAGGTTGGTGTAGAACCACTCCGTGCACTTGGCATTGATGACAGCTCTTGGCGATTTTCATGCAGTCGGTCATCATCGAGGGCCAGTAGTACCCTAGTCTTTTAATTTTCATCTTCATTTTTGGACCCGATCGGTGAGCGCCACGGAGTCTCGAATGCACCTCTTTAACAATTTCACGGGCCTCGGACCCGCTTAGGCACCTTAGCCACATTTGATCGAAAGACCTTCGTATAATGTGTTGTTTATTAATGCGTAGGACGGAGTTCTTTTCTTGATCCGATGGGCTAGCGACCTATCGTCTGGTAGCTTTCTGTTTGCGGGTAGTTCATCAATAGGCTGTCGCCAATCTTCCGTGTTTTCTCATTACTGCTGCAATTGATTCTTTTTCTTTTTCGATTTGTGTATCATGTCTATGTCAAGTCGTGATAGGACTCCGACGTCCGTGAACCGACACTTCCATCGATTCATCTTGCAAACGAGCAAATTCTTTTGCGAGACGGGCTAAAGCATCTCGCTAAAGCATTCTCTTTTCTAGGAATTTTGTAGATTGTCACATTTGGAATACATTCCAACAATTTGTATGGCATCTCGGAAGTATTGTTCGAGTCTTGGTTTAAAAATCCTGTATTGTCCGACGATCTGTTGAATGATTAACCGTGAATCCCCGTAGATGTTGATGTCCGTTATCCCCATTTGAATAGTTAATTCCGGTCCCGTTATGAGGGCCTCGTATTCCGCTTCGTTGTTTGTACACGGTTCGTCAAGTGGTAGGAGTATCTTAACATCCCCCGCTCCGGTGTTATAAAGATTAGCCCGATTCTGCCTTACAGGCACTATCACTTGCGATTCTTCGTCTTTGTGTCTTGAAGATGCTCCGTCGAAATACAATTCCCAACGTCGATCATCGGGGTCTTCTAGGCTCATTATTTGTTCATCCGGCGGATCGTCATTGAGAGGAGATTCGGCCGGCAAAGGGTGTCTTTGCGAGGAAGTCTGCTAAGACTTGTCCCTTTACGGCACGCGGAGGCACGAAAGTTATATCGAATTGCAATAATATCATTGACCATCCAGCAAGTCCGCCGGAAAGTGTTGGACGAGTCATCAAGTATTGCAATGGATTAAACTTCGAAATCAAGTTGACCTTATGAGAAAGCATGTAGTGCCCGAGCTTTTGAGCGGCGAAGATCGGGGCCAAACAATGCTTTTCAATTGCGGGATACCTTACTTCCGTCGGGAGTAAACGACGGCTTAAGTAGTAAAGAGCATTTTCTTTACCCTCATCATTGACACAGGCTAACGGGGCTCCGAGAGAGTCGTCTAAAGCCGCGGTGTAAAGTATCGTCGGTCTACCCGAGGCCGGGGCTGCTAAGACGGGAGGTGTCATTAAATATTGTTTAATGTCTTCGAAGGCTTTACGGCATTTCTCTTCCCAAATAAATTTGACGTCCTTTTTAACTAGTGCCGAGAAAGGCTGACACCTACCGACGGGTTTGAGATAAAGCGTCGAAGATATGCCGACTTCCTTGAAAAGATCGTAGTTGTTTTAAGGTTTTGGGAGGCGGCATTTCTAAGATAGCTTTAATCTTCTCCGGATCGATTTCAATTCCACGATGTCGGACAACGAATCCTAAGAATTTCCCGGAGGTGACGCCGAAGGCGCATTTTAAGGGATTCATCTTAAGGTTAAATTGTCTTAATCGTTCGAAAACAATTCTCAAATCATACGAGGTGGTTTTCCTTTACTTTGCTTTTGATGACGACATCGTCCACGTAGCACTCGACTTGATTGTGGATGAGATCATCAAAAATTCTTGTCATTGCTCTTTGGTAAGTTGCTCCTGCGTTCTTCGATCCGAATGGCATCACCGTGTAGCAAAATACTCCGATCGGCGTTACGAATGCTTGTAAGCTTTTCATCTTCGGAGCCATTTTTATCCGGTTGTATCCGAAGATCCATCCATGAATGAGAATATTTCATGTGTCGAAGCAATATCGATCATCGGTTCCGGAATCGGTAGAGGGAATTCATCTTTTGGACATGCCTTGTTTAAATCTCCGAAGTCCACACAAATTCGATCCGACCATTCTTCTTTCGGTCGGCACTACGTTGGCTAGCCGAGTCGGGTATTGTTCTTCACGGACAAATTTAGCGTCTATTAGCTTTTTAACTTCGGCTATGACTTGTTGTTCGATTTCCAGACGCATTCTTACGGGACCTTGTCGGCGGAACGAAGTAGGATCCACTCCTAACTTATGGATCGCAACCTGCGGGGCTAATCACGGCATTTCATCGTAGCTCCAAGCAAAACGAGTCTTTAAATTCCATTAATAACTTGATTATTTCTTCGGAGTCTTCTTTATTGAGTAAGGAGCTAACAAAGGTAGGTCTAGGCTCTTCGCTAGTACCCAAGTTAACTTCCGTTAACTCATCTATTGTAGATTTGATTTCTTCTTCGAATTCGGTGGAGCGTCTCCAATTTGTAAATCTTCGAGTTCGTCCGTAGTTTCCATGCAGCTTTCATTGGATTTGCAAGTGACAACTAAGCAAAATTCAGATATCGTCAACTGACCCTACCGTGCCGAATCCGAGTCCATACTTTGAATTGGGAGGACGTACGGAGTTATTCCATAACTTTTCAAAATGTTGTGATTGGCCTTTTGTCCATTGTCGAGGTAAGAAACCACGTTGAATTAAATTTTGAACACAGGGAGAGTACCACTCAAAAGGTAATTCCATTAATTCGATGAAGTGACATCTTCGAATTGTACATTATTTTCGGTTTTGGAGGAAGAAGCACCACGGTAGAATTTGATCGGCTTTGCACCGTCACTACGTACCTCTTTGACCTCCATACCCTCGATCTTATTAGAATGGATCGGAGTTAGGGTCATAGTATGTACGTAGTGGTTAATCTTCTCGTACATTGATTTGTATTCTTCGTTCTTTTCATCTTCGAGGGAGATCTTGTATTGCGGCTTCTTTCGACTTATTGTTGCCGCTTCTTGCTTGATTTCTTTTTCTTCTTCAGAACTATCATCCCAATCAACATTGATGGTTGGTTTCTTCTGTCCAATTGTACTAGTGTCTCTACCACGGCCTCGTCCCCGGCCTCGACCTCGGATGCGAGTTGTGGAGAAACCTTCACCATCTCGCCGGAAGGGAGTGGTGAGTGTCTGTTGGACTAGAACTTCGAGTTCTTCGTTGTCACGAACTTTCTTTGCTTCATTTGTTATGGTATCTATGGAGAAGATTGTTTTCTTTGGCGGTGCATAATAAGCCGCATCTTCATGGATTCCAATTTCATGTACGGAGAATGGTTGCAAGTCACCTTTGATGCACTGTTCCCCTCCATCGTAGTACTTGATGCACTGGTGTAGAGATGATGGTACCATCCTGTTTTCATGTATCCATGGTCGGCCCAGTAGAGCGTTGAACGATGTTTCTGAATCGATTATATGAAATTTTGCGGTTGTCTTTGCTAAATCACCGGTCTTCATCGGTAGCGTTATTGACCCGAGGGCTCTTTCTCCTTTACGGTTGAATCCTCTTAATAACATTTTGTCGGCCTCGAGCTCGCGAGCATCAATTTCCAAGTATGCTTAGTGTTCGAAGACTCATTATATTGATTGATGCTCCTGGATCCACCAATACTGCGGAGAGCGTAAACTTCCCGATTGTAACTCGAAATGTACAACGGTCGGTTGTGATGCTAGCATCCCAAGTAGTAGGTCATTGTCCGTGAAGGTAACACCTCGTTGTTCCTTTAACGAGCAAACCTCATCCAAGGAATCTCCCGGCCATTTGAGCTAAGCAAATTTTCGGATCAAGTAAGGCCTTGATCGAGCTTCTCTCATCTCCTTTGATAAGATGAGAGCATCGTAGATGCTCGGTTAGCCGGTAGTTTCCTAAGATGGGCTAGCACGTTGTAGTCCACTTTGTTCTCTCGTGTCTCGGCTTCTTCTCGAATGGGTATGTCTTCTGCTGGGGTTGGTTCTTCTTGAACAACCACCGCTTTCCTTTGTCTTTTGGACCCATTCTTGGAGGTAGAACTTTTCCACTTCTTAGGTTGACTTCGTAATTTCTTCGAATCTAGTATTGAGTTTGTCGGTGTCTCCTCCGAATCGGAATGACCGGCTCTTCCGGATTATCTTCCAAATCGAAGGCTCTAACTACTATTATAGCCGGAGCTCCTCGAAACTCGCGGATAGATCCGTTGCTTGTTGAACTCTCGTAGCCTCCTTGATGGATGCCTTCTTCGTCATTGTGATCGTCGAGATCTTGTATGATTTGAGAATTGTTGTTGGTATCGAAATCGACGCCCGGATTGTCGCTAGTTACGTAATCGTTAGAAACAGTCAAAACGTAGCCAACGCCATCACCCTTATCATTATATGATCCCACCGAAGTGAGCAGATAATCATACAAAATCGGAGGTTCGAGGGATTTCTCCCCGAATCGGAAACAACTATCCTAGGATAAGCGGCCCTAGTACTAGCCTTAGGAGTCTCGGTCCCTCTTCTTCGTCAATTTTCTTCTTCTCTTCGATTTTCTCCTGTCGAGGTGGCTCTTCTATCGCAAGTGATAATGACCGGCTTAACAGGTCTCGAACTCCGAATCGAAGCTCGCACCGAAGCGGTTCGGATGTTGTCTAAAATCTTCTTCGAAGATCTCGTCCGAGCGGTAGTCCATCCATCGTCGGTTGCATAGGGATCTATCGGAATGACGGGATCGGTTGAGATAACATTGACGGAACCTCCTTTACGGGGTTCCTTCATGTACTCCTTCGGGATTGTTATATTTCCTTTCCGAAGGTTGTCGTTGAGCCAACTTTTGAAGGTAATGCGGTCTTCTATCTTGTGCCCGAGCATCCGATGGTAGGGGCAAAAGTTGGGATCACCTTTCTCGTTGACTTCCTCCGGTCTTTTGGGCTACGGCGGTTGGAAATCCGGAGTTTTCATTAAGCTACGGAACATCTTTGGTCTTGCTTCATTTTTGAACGGATATTCTCTCGCTCGAAGCTCCCTCGATGTACGTTGCGGACGAGATGGTTGTTCATCTTGCGGAGACGACCGATAGTCTGGACCGGGGTTGCTTGGTAATTTTGTTGTGGTTGCTTGCGGCCGTTACGGTGGTATTTGCATCGGTTGTTTGCCTTTGTCAACTGCTTGCAACGACCCCGGATTTCTTTTCGAAAGTCTTCACCGGCTTGCGCTTGTCCGTCTTGTCGGCAAAACTTAATTGCTTCGCCTCTTCTTGCAAGCTTCCGGCCTTGCTTAACAACTTCTCAAAAGTCTTAATAGTGAATCCCTTGAGGAGAAGTGCTTTATCGGGCCGTGAATGCTTTTAAGCAAGATGCCGATCGCATGTTGTTCTTGCGAGTTGTGGTTCACACTTCATACTTAAATTTCTCCATCGAAGTATGTAATCCACTAGAGTTTCATTCGGCCTTTGTTTCTCTACCACTAAATCACCTATAGTGATGTGGTGCTGAGCTCCGGCAAATCGCTTAATGAAGAGGCTCTCTAGCTGCGAGAATGTCTTTACGGATCCGTTGGGTAATTCCGCATACCGGTCGAAGGCGATTCCCGACGGACCGCTAACGAGCTCGTCGGAAGAGTAGCGCATCGCTCCCGCCGGCATTGCAACAAGCGGCACGAAAGTGTGCAACATGCCGTCGGGGGTTCCCGGTTCCGTCGAAGGTCTTAAACGGAGGTGGTACGAAGCCCTTTGGGTATTGGACGGCGTCGAATTCTTCCGGGTAAGGTCTACCCGTCCGAATAGATGTCCCGTTCTTCGATTGTGCTAGGGCTTCTCGCACTCGTCGTTCTACCAAGTTCTTGATATCCTTTTCGGGGATCATACTTTGTGTTGTATCCTTTTTCAGTCGGTCATCCCCATTGACGGATGTAATTTCCTTCCCTCCGTCTACGAGGTGAATGACTTCAGGGGTGTCTCTCTATGTGGTTGTACTTGACTTTGGAGAGTGGCTAGAGCTATGGCCATCTCTTCCATCCTCTTCGCCATTTGAGCGATCGTGTCGTCCTTTTCCTGAAGCCGTCTCTTCATCGGTTCCGGCTCCTCTCTTCTGCGCGCTGCAGGAGCACCTTGAGAAGCTGATGAAGCTCGTGTCTCAACCATGTTGATTTCTGCATATTCGTTATCCATGAATTCCGATGAGTCGATCTCATCTCCGAACTTTTCTTCTCTTTCTTTTGCCAACCGTCGGATGTCGGTTCTCAACTTTTCCATGGCATCTTCTAGCGGAGCTTTCTGTGTATCTTTGTGGTTGTCATGCGATGGTTGCCGGGTCCTTTTTCACGAGTCCCCTTCATCGCAGGTAGCACTTTCTTCGATTCCGGCCTCCTGGCGAGACTTTCTTTCTCGAGGCTGCTGTTTCGGTCTCAAGCTGCCCCGTAGTGGGACGCCACACCATCCTTCTAGCGAGCAGAAGGTCTAGGACCGGATGGTCCGTCGGCCAAATGCTGGAAGGTGGTATCCTCCCTAATCTGTAATCACGATACTACGACAGGTGGGCTAGCCTTCATTCTCTTGCTTGGCTTTTCTATCATGACGACGGGCTCTACTCGGGGCCCAAGACGGGATTTGACCGGCACCCGCCCTATCCTTCGTAGAATTTCCGACACGGGGCAGTTTTCCTTCTTCGCTAGCTTTTCTACCAAAGTTTGCAGTCGAGCAAACGGCGTAGTTCTGATTCTTTTCTTGCGGCTATCGTTGTAGTATGCGGGCTGTGGTAATGTGGCAGCAATCTTTCGGACATTCTCCTCATCCTCGCGGCGGAGAGGGGATGGAACCCGCTTCCTCCCAAAAGTGGTATGTAGTCGGGCGGTGGTGTATATTACGTAGTAGCGGTGTATATTCCGGCAACTGCGGAATTTCCTCCGGGAAGGCAATCTCGGCGGCTACGGCTTCCACTGGCGATCCTTCTATTTCTATTTCTTCTTTGGGTCTTGTCGGCGAAGGAATCTTCGAGCTGGACCCGATTTCGAAGACGAGAAGGTCTTACGGGAAGATCCGTACCCTCCACGGTAACGGGTTTATCATAGTTCTGGATTCCTTTCCCCTTTGATTTGGCAGAAGTCGGGGTAGGTGCGAAACAACTAGACCGATGGGGGTAGTGAGAACAGTCCTCTCGCGGACAGCGGTACTCCTCCTAGTCGGGACCCTTTGCGGGGAGGAAACTCTTGGGTCGACCTAAGGTTGAACTCGAGCGGTGGTTCCTCGACTCGGATACCTTGTTTGTCGGTGCAAAGAGGAGACGTCGGTGACCTTGACGTTCGTGTTTTCAAATCCACGTCCAATCGGATGACCCCATTGTCGGGCGGCTCATCCTTATAGACGGCGAAGTCCGAGTCCGTTGGTGAAGGAGAAAATCGGTTTCGGGGCTTCCATTTCGCAAGGTAGATTACGGTTGTCGGTCCCAGAGTTATGCTTCTTTTCTTTAGGACGAAAAGGAATTGAAAAGAGTCCGAACGCATTCTTTGTTCATGTATTTATAAGAAGGAATTATTTGTTAAAAGAATCACTTATTAGAGGGTTTGTTTATTTAGAACGGAATGTTCGAAAGGTGTAGAGAAGGTAAGGAATCCGGTTCGAGTTGGAAAGGAAAAGAGAGTCTTAAACAAGACTTCCGACTCGAAGGATCACACCTAAACTAACACCTATCGGGGTCCACCCCACCTCGAAATGAGGTAAAAGGATCTCGGAACCTCTCTGTTTAGGGGTGTCTAAACGAGTGGCTCCTAAATCCGAGAGAATGTTGGCTATACTTGTTCAAGATAGAAATGAACATAGTATTCCAACGGAAAGAAGGGTAGTTTGATCCATTAGGGACATGGATACACTACCGATTTTTGAAAGCGAAATTATTTGATTATAATGGAGAGAGGAATGATCCCAGTGAGTCGCCGAAATATGTCGGCATTATTTTTAGGTTGTATTGTATTTTAAAAGGGGGTCGCCTAACAGAAGTTGTCGGCGAATTTAAATTTTAAATTTAATTTAAATATATATAATTTAGAAAGTAGTATTTGATTTTGAAAATAATTTTTAAATTTGAAAGTTTTAAGATATGAGATTAAACCGATCTCACATCCCCAAATAGTTTATATAAACGAGCACCGCACCACAAACCGTATATCTATCCCTAAGGATAGATACACTGCTTGATGGTGGGGCTCGATCAAATAAACTAGAAGTTTTGTGACATCCGTTTGGTTTGCGAACCAATTTTATAAGCCGACAAATTCCCGCTTAATATGAAAGTATCAAACGGGGTTTATATTACACGGGTTCTTTAAAATTCCTATAAGGGCAAGCCCCTATAGTTAATTATATCTTAAGTGACGGGAATCACCTAAGAAAACTCTCGATAATAACCAATAATTATGCTCTCAAGAATTTCAAAGTTTAAGGTTTTCAAAGATTGAATTTTGGAATTTCGATAGGGAATGGATCAAATTTTGGAACATTTTGTTTTGTGAATCCAAAGGAAGAGAGGTAGGAGAAATCAACGATTCGAAGTGAACTTCGATAATTTCCCGACTATCCTATCGTTTGGCTTGAATTTAGGAAAGTCCTAATGTTTATTTGATATTTCAATCTTGCCAATTTCAATTAATTAGGGCTTATATTTGTATGATAAAATCAAACAAATAGCTCTAGAAGATGTGAGGGTTTATTGTCGTATCGGACGACTACCTCGGAATCCTAAGACCGGTTAGGGCTTAATTTGCAATGCAAATGCCTAACGAAGAGTTGAGGATTTATGTTGCACTAGTGCAAGCTACCTCGAAGTCCTATGACTTGGTTGTTTTAATTCTAGGAAAGTTTTGCTTGAAGTAGACTCGGGTTTTGTCGATGACGATGGTCGTGCTTGCCCACCATGCTCCGAGCTCCTTGTTGTTGCAGAGGTTTAGTTTTAGAAATCATAAATCGGGAGTTGAGAAAAGTGTTTTGGTTTAGAGAAAATCTTAATTTCCAGGTGTTTTTTATGTTTTATTTAAAACAAATCTTAAAGTTGATTATAACGACACCGGTTAAGATCCCACGGTTCCATCCTTCCGGCATCATTATTTTTATCGGATTCACTTAGTCCGGATGAATTTGCTAAACTCAATCGAATGAGTTCCACACTTTCATTTAGACCATGGGAAATCCCGTTAGCAACACGTAGGTTACATCATCCGAGGTATTCCCGATCATCCAACGAGGACGTTTTAATTTAGTTGTAATTGTAGTTTTGTGTTACGTTTGTGATTAAATTTTGAGTTGTTTTATATTTTGAAATGTTGTGGCGGTGAATTTTATCTTGCAATGACTTTTAACTTAATTTTGGTTTCAGTTTTAGAGGCTATCCTAAAGGTGTGGGTTTTCATGCAACGATTGTTTTATCATGCAAGAAAAAATAAACGCAGTTGCAATAAAGTAAATTGCAATAATGTAAATTGTTGGAAAATAAATTGCAGGAAAGTAAATTGCAATAATACAAATGCGTACTCCGGAGGGTCTTCCCGTCATCCCAAACTGCACTTAAAACACAATTAGCATATTTAAGCAAGTTCCTAGGTAAAGCTAAGGGAAAGGTTATGGTTTTCTACCAAATTCCTAATCCTATAGCTAGTCATTTCCTATGACGTCTAGGTTCTTTGTGTTTTGGTTTAAGGACGATTTTCTTCATCAAAGAATAGTTAACCCCAATTGTTCTTATAAATGTCCTATCATATTGAGGAAGTGCTTAAGAGGAATCTTAAACATCTTTTCAATATTTCTAGGATTGTTTTAAGTCCAAATGAATTTAATTATACAAATGAATTAATCGTCCAAGAATTTCAAGTTTTATTGTTATCTTGCTCGGTGAACTAGGACATTTGAATATCCTATAAGTGAAGTAACATTTCATTTAATGTTCGTTTAGGAGTTATGATAACTAAAACTTTCGAGGGTAAATTGGTATTCAAATGATTTGATTTAAGTTAAAGGGTTTAAATTTGGAATAGTGTTCAAGTTGTTTTATATTTAATTTAATTTAATTTAATTGAGTTTGATTTAATTTAACATAGTTCAATTTAATTTGATTTGGTATTTAATTAATTTGATTTGATTTAATCTAATTTAATTACTTAATTTAATTTAATTTAATTGTTTAATTTAATTTAATTTAATTTTAATTATTTAATTTAATTTAATTTAATTGTTTAATTTAATTTAATTTAATTTTAATTTAATTTAATTTAATTTAATTTAATTGTTTAATTTAATTTAATTTAATTTTAATTTAATTTAATTTAATTTAATTTGTCTTAATTTAATTTAATTATTAAATTTAATTTAATTTTAATTTAATTTATCTTTAATTTACTTTATTTTTAATTTTAATTGAAATTTTTGAAAGAGTTTAATAATTTGACTTTAGTTTAATGATTAAGTCTTTTAATAATTTGAATTTGAATTATCATTTTAATTAAGAGTTGAATATTAATGAGATGATTAATTTAGGGATTTTTAAATTAAAGAATAAATCTCTTCCTAATAAATATCCCTTATTTTAATGATTCCAATTTTATTATTCTTCCAAATTTAATCAATTATTTAATTAAGGTTTTAATTATTTTAAAATTGCTTAATGGGTTTCTACCCTTTAATCATTTAAATTTCAATCATCCAAATCAGATTAGGATCAAATATTTTACTTGTTAAATTTTTATTAAACCTAAAGTTTTAATTAAGGATTAAAGATTTTAATTACCATTTTACCCTTTAAGCTTAATAATTTCATAACTCACTAAATTGAACTTAAATGAACTTGAAATTTTTATGTGACTTCACTCATATGTCAATAAAGACATGAGAGGAGAAAATGTGATTTTTCTGTATTTAATTTATTTATATAATTATTTTTGGTGGAAAATAGAGATTTTCAAGGAAAATTTGATAACATGACCAAAAGAAAGTTTCTGTCCTTAAGAAAATTAGGGGACATTCCTAATGACCAGAGAAGCACTTGGACCAATTTTGGTGATTTTTTGAATTATATTATTTTTATTATAATTATTTTGAGTTTTGGAGTGTTAATTAATTTAAAAATAAAATAAATGTTGAAAAATGGATTTTATATTTTTCAAAAATCTCTCTGATATCAAGGAAACCAGAGAAGCAAATTTTGCAATTTTCTGATTTTTCTATGATTTATTGTAATTATTTTAGTGAAAATGCTAGAAAATACATTTTTTAATTTTTAAAATTACCTTAGGGCTTTAAAATTCAATATCTCACTAAATAGACCTAGGAAAAATGTGGGATTTGCTCCTAAGTGATTAAAATTCAAAATGTGACATTTTGGTGAATTTTATTATTTTTGTGATTTTTATTATTTTTTAATTATTAAAAATATTAAAATATTATTAAAAATCAACTTTTTAGAAATTTGAAATTTTAATTTTCTTAGGTTCCCCTGATATCAGAGAGGCTCCAAAACCAATTTGGTGAATTTTTAAAAAGTATTTTAAAAGTTATGAATTTTTAAAGTTTAAAATGGCTAAGTGGCTTAATTAACCCAATTAGTGGGGTTAACCAAGTCCAATTGACTTCAAATTTTTATGGTGGGTTCCTCTGATCCTAAAGGTCAGTGGAGAATTGATTTCAAGTCAATTTGATGCCTGGTTAACTCTAATTAATTAAAGACCTATTTTGGGTGTTTAAGCCAATTAGGGTTAATCTGAGTGAATTAACTCAAGTCCTATTTTTCCTAGAGTTCTCTGGTCATAAGGAACATCACCAAATATTTCTAGAATTTATTTCACAACATGCTAATTTTTGGAATTAAAATACTCAAAACAGCAACATGCATTTGAAAAATAAATAACTTTTCACAGAGATGGCCTCTGACCTTGGAAAATTCAGGGAATGTTCCCAAGTTCAGAGGCTTCAAAAGCCCTATGGTCTCATGCCATGGTGAATTGTATACATGCATGGAGAATTAAATGTATGCAGAGAGTAAATAAATTATAAAAAATAAAATACTTAATGAAATTAAATGATTTCTTTTCCACATTATTCTCCTCTGTTCACTGAGCAAGAGGGTATTTTTATTTTATTTTTGTGATTTTTCTACACAAAGATATGGATTTTTGAAGTTTAGGGAATTAAATAAATAAGAAAATACCCTAATTTTCTATTTATCCACGCGGCGCCAGCGCATCCTCGGCGACTCCGAAGGCCACGCGGCGCGCTCCCATTCGACGCCGCCACTTGAGTCAGCAGCCCGGGCCCCGCGGTTCTCGCACCGTTTCCTGGTCCGACGCCATCTGAGTCGTTCGTCCGTGCGTGTATTGAATGGACGGCATCCGTTCATCGTCCCCAAGTGTCCTCACCCGATAGCCGTCCACACTAAATCCCTAATATCTCACTCGATACTCAATGGATTTTTATGTTCTTATGCTCTATGGATTCGTCTTGAAGAGACGAACACATCTATACGGCTAACATGCATTGGAACTAAGGCATTTGAAATAGAGAATCTTCAAAAGCTCGGGATGAAGAGTTAGCTCATACCTTGGCTCAGAGAAGTGTGGCTTCGATTCGAGAGTTGTTGCACCTTCGATTGGGTCCCAGCGAGCTCCGGATGAAGTCTCACGGTACGGTGAATTGTCCGGATATGATTTCGACCAAGCCCGATCACAAAGCTTGGAGGCTGGAGCAAGCCGGGTGGCCTCGGAGATGGGGCTTTTGGTGGTGAACACCTTCCCTTGGTCCGGTGAAGGTGTAGAGCCAATCAATTTGGGAATTGGCTCACTTGTTGAGAAGTGTCCCGGTTTTTGGGCTAAAGTTTGAGCTCAAAATTGGGCTCAGCTAGAAGGAATTGAGGCTGGAATTCAGTGGGGATCAGGTGCTCTATGTGTAGAGAGTGATGCGGAGTGATTTTGGCAGAGTTTCCTTAAGGTTTTCGTTTCAGCACCTCTCATGGCCGAGAGGGGTGGAGTTTAAATAGGAGAGGGTGGAAGGCCTCTCAGAGGGAGTTAGGGCTTGGGATCAGCTGCTCCGGTGAGGAGAAGATCGGCCATGGTGACCACTAGGCATGGGGCGGCTCGGCCAAGTGAGAATTTCAATGTTGGCTCACATGTGAGCTCTCGGCCATGGTGTTTTCCGGCGGCCTGGTGGCCGGCCGGCCCGGCAATGGTCACCATCTTGGTCAGGTGGGTCAGGGCTGGGGTTTAGTGTAGGCAATTGAGGTTTGACATGTGTAAAGGAGTTTGATTTAAATGGAATGGGAGAAGGCTCACTTTGGCTTGGTTTGGGTCAACCCACCATTTTGGGCTTGGTGCACCCTTCCAAGCTCTGATTTTGAGCTGAGGGAATCATTTAGGTCAGCTTAGAAGGAGTGGTGAAGTCTCCATCCATGATGAGGTGGCTAAACATGGTTTAGTGTGTGACATGATTAAGGTAAAAAGGGTTAAAGGAGGTTTAAGAAAGAACCCCCTCTTCTTGCCATAAATGGACTAATGACAAGTCAAAGCCCTCATGGCTTCATGTGGCTTGAGAATGGCTTGTTCATGGCTTCATTTGGCTTGGGAAAAGGTTGATTTGTTTCATGAAAAGGGTTTTAAGAAATTTTTTGGTAATTTGATGGGAATTTGGATGAAGCTTCATTTGGGATAATTCAATGATGATTTTAGGACTTAGGTAATGGATTTAATTAAATGGATGACAAATGGAGATGTCATGTGGGCTTTAGGGTAGATTTGGGCTTTTGAATTTTGAAGGAAATGGGCTTTTAAGAAGGTTTAAGGGAAGTGGGCTTTTAAGTTTAAGGATGTGTTCATGGATGGGAATTTTTGTAGAAGTTTGGGCCAAATAGTTGTTGGTTTTGGTTTAAGGATGTTTCATGAATAATTTGAAATAGATTTAAGGTGGTTTGGGTTTGAATTGGGTTGAATTTGGGTTTATTTGGTAAATGGGCCAATGTAGGTCAAATTAGGCTAACTTGGGCCAATGTTGGGCTAGGGTTGAAATTGATGTAAAATAAATGTTAAGAAATGTTTATGGGAGTGTTTCAAAGAGGTTTTGGCTTTGGTTGGGTTTTAATTTTGAGGTTTGGGCCTATTTGGGTTAGATTTGGGTTTAGGTCAAAATTGGGCTTTTTGATTTTGGGTTGAATTTGAGTGGGGTTTGGGTCAAAATCTTGGGCAAATCATGTTAGTGTTTTGTTTATGAGGATGTTAAGGAAGGTTTAGAAAAGATTTGGGGTTAATTGGAGTTGAATTGGGTTAGTTTGGGCTAAGTTTGGGTCATGGGTCCAAATTTGGGCTTTAAGGCCCAAAGTGAAATTGGATCCAAATGTCAATCAAATTGGACTTGGATTTGGTCTAAATTGGTATTGGGAATGTTGAATTGAAGTTTAGAATTGAATTGGACCAGAATTTGGGTCAATTGGATAGGTTTGGTTTAACATTGGGTTCACTTTGGGTTAAAATGGGTTAATTTGGGGGTTTTGACAAAAGTAGGGTAAATTGATAAAATTGGCCCATGGTGTAGTTGGATAAAATGAAATTGGGAATATTTGGGATTTTCTGGAATTTTCTGGGAATTTTCTGAATTTTTGGATTTTTAGGCCAAGAAGGGTATTTTGGGTATTTGGAGGGTATTGGGGGGTATTTTTGGAATTTTTGGTACTTTTGGATATAGATGATCAATTTGAGTGATTTGGAGATGTTTGGGATTGATTTTGGAAAATTTTGGGTAATTTGGAAATTTTGCAAAAATTTGGGTAATTTCAAGGGTTTTGGGTAGGTTTAGTAGGTGTAGGGCCCCGGGGGTCAAAAAATTGAAAATTTGAGAAATTGAAGATTGGGTGAATTTGGGTGGAAAGAAATCATTTTGGTTGAGCCATGAAACCATTTCAAGCCCATATGAGCCATGAAACCATTTCAAGCCCATATGAGCATGAGAGAACTCATTTGAGGCATTCACTATGTTGTTCCTAACCCTCTTAGCCAAGGGCTTAGGGGTTAAGGACCATCCATGTGAATCACCTACATGAGTTAGGAGGTTAAGTTGGGTATGGGTGTGATTTTAGGAAGTGTGTGGAAATGTAGTGTGTAAGTGTAGTGTAAGTCAGCCCCTTCACCAGACCAGGCCACCCAGGGCAGTCCTAAGGCCAAAGAGTCCTATAGGAACTCATCCTTTAAACTTCCATATTTGATTTCAACCCTCTAGGTGATTAGGGGTCTATAGTCAAGTTTGTGGAGTTTGCAGGGAGTTTAGAAGTGGTTTGAATTTCTAAAAGGCGGGTCCCAATTCTAGTCCTCTAAGATAGTCAAAGGAAAAGCCTAAGGCTAGATCCTAAGCACTAAAAAGAAGAAAGGAAGACCTCATCAAAAATGAGGTCAACACTACTGTGGCTGCACATTTTCGATTCCATGAATTTGCGACGTCTAGGAAGTTCATTTCAGAACGAAGTTTCTATCATCCGGGAGAAATCATTGAAAACACTATCGTTGCGCACAATTGGCAACGATTGTGTTATTTCACTGTTGTTGCTGTTATCCCTATAGTTCGAGAGTTTTATGCAAATTTTCTGGATGCCGAAGATTATGAAGTTTTTGTCAGAGGTATCGGAGTAGGATTTACTCCGAAAGAATCAATGTATTTTATGGCCTGCCACCGACTATTGAGTGCCACTATTCTGGATTATCACCATCTGAGGGAGATTTGGATATGATCATTGCTTATTTGACAGACGGTACTGGATCTTGGAAGATCAGGAATGGAAAAAGGTTAAACTTCAAATCCTCCAAATTAAATGGTATTTCTAAAGCATGACACTATTTTATTTCTGCAAGATTGTTACCTTCCAATCACCTCGAGTGAAGTGACTGAGAGATCGAGCGATCTTAAACTACCGCATTCGGGAAAGGAAGCCTATCGATGTCGGTAGTATTATTTATGATTCCGTGGATTCTACCGCGAGGTCCAAGCACTTCTATTGGACTGGGATTCCCATCTCTGATTTATTCATTATGTATTAGCAATGGAGTCACTGCAGATATTTCAGAGGAAAGGTTGAAGACTACTAAGCCGATTGGTCAGAGAGCATTATCATTTATGATCGACTTCGAGGAAAGAAATAGACTGCTCTTTCTTCTTCTGTACCTACTCCAGGTAGACCTTCTACTTCTCGACCCTCTACTTCTGCTGAGCCACCATCGAGTTTCTGGGAATCAATGTATGATCAGTTTATAGAGCGCACAGCAGGAGTAATTTCAAACTCACTGCAGGATTGATACTATTGATAGGAAACTTGATTGTTTATCTGATTATACCCAGAGGAAGAGTAGCTATGAGGCTGAGTATAATGAGGCACTAGTCAGATTTCTGAAGGGTGAACATGATGTTAGTTTCCCTACTTTTCCTAGTTTCACACCATTTGTTGATCCTAAGGATGTAGAATTTTCCTTTGGTGACGATGATGATGATGAGGCTACAGCCAGTGACTAGTAGTTTATAGATCTTTATATTGTGCTACTTTTTTGGTTTGTTTTGTTTGGTTTGTTTATTTAGTTTTATGTTTGATGTATGTTGATTTGTTTAAGTATCTCGTGTGGATTGATTAGTGTTAAGATTTCGTTGTTAGAATATTCTTAAGTATATTGTGTTGAGACCGAGATTAGAGTTAATTTATAATATGTTTGTTTTAGTCTACTGTTTAGTAATTAGTAATTTTGCTCGCTTTTATTTTGTTTCAAATTTAGTATAATCATAAAAATTAGCCTGCTTACTTTTTATACCTGCTTCAATTTTATCTTAATAATTCATAAAAGCATGAGTAAAAGTTAATTTTTCTTTTTAAGATCGTTTTTACATACTTATAAAAATTTCTTTTTTTTTATTATGATTTTCTTTCTCTCATACTTTCAAATTGTCATAGTATACCAAAACTTAAGTTTGGGAGAAGGGAAAATACATTCAAATTTAAATTTTATTTGTCCTTAAAGAGCTAATATTTTCTTAAAAATAAAAACTTTTTAACATAACTTGAGGAATGAAGAATTTATTTGAGATCACTTTTATTTTTGAAATTATAAACAATTTAGTGAAATTAACCAAAATTTTAATAACTTTGATTGATTTTAAGAATAGAATTGTTTAACTTAAAGAAGAATAACATTAAGAAATTTTTCTATTCATGATAGAAGTAATAGAATTTTAGAAATATTAAGTAATAAAAAATTATCACTTGAAAATGAAAAGATTGAAAATCTTTTTGAATTCTATTTCATGTTATAATAATTAAGTGGAAATGTATAAGGTTTGAAAATATAAGTTAAGGATAGTGAAGTTCAAAATCATTAACAGGCTATCTAGATATAGTAATCCTCTATATATATATATATATAATAAAAAAAATAAAAAAAAGAAAAAAAGAAAAAAAAAGAAAAGAAGAACAAAAGAAAAAGAAAAAAAGAAGAGAGGAGAAGCTTGAGGAAATGCCTAATCAAAAATTGACTTCACTTGAATTACCTTATAAGAAGAAAACTAGTTACATATTTACTTAATTTTTATGCATGAATATTTATTTAGGAAAGATTTTTCAAGAAGATCTTTTCTTGTAAATAATCTATGAGATCTTAATATAATAGACTTCTATTATTTTCAAAATGGATGAAAAGTTGAAATCTTATTATTTGGTAGTTAAATATTCTTTAAATTTTTAAAATTAAATCTAGTTAGTGAAATTAGGTTAATAATTTACTGAAAACTTTATAAAATAAAAAATTATAAGGAATCTTAAATATTTATCTTTTATTCCAAAGGTTATACATTTTATATAGTAGAAAGAGTTACTTGAGGACAAGTAACATTTAGGTTTGGGGGATTTTGATCCATAAAAAAATACCTATTTTTTACGCCTTAATTCTTATCAATTTTTAAGGATATTATACTTTAATGAAAGGTATTTTTGTGTTTTTAGATGTAGGTGATGTAAAAAGGTCCAAAAAAGGAAAAAGGAGAAAAAAAGAGCAAAAATGGAGCAAAATACAAAAGTTATAAAAAAATATGGTCTGGCGCCTAGGCGCCAGACTCGATACAAAACTGTCAAGTTTTTGACAATGTTCAAACGATTATTTTGACGGAGTTTGAAATAGAGAGAAATTTAGGGCCACTTTTATTTTAGTTTAGTGAGTTTATTTTCAAGTTGTTGCATCTGGAGTTCATTACACTGTGGAGTCAGTAGGAATCAGAAGATCTGTAGAAGGAATATTTGAGATAAGTATTTTATTTTTGATTCAAAGTTTATTTATTATATTTTGATGTTTATATTCAATGTGTTATGAGTAGTTAGTTTACTTTCTTCCTTCATTTATGAAGAGATAAATAAGATAATATAAGATTCGATGGAGAATTGAAATTCAAAATATTTTCAAAACATCGTGATGATATTAATACCGATTTACTTTACTTTTAAATTGGCCATTTAAATTCTTAAAACCCGTCGAAGAGTTTTGAGACCTAGAAGGAGAAGAACTCTTAACTTGTAAATGTCACATGAATCCTTGGGTAGTCGAAGGCCATATGCGGACTATTCAAGGTGAAGTGCAAATAAATAGGAAGATAAGATTTAAAGGGCGTAAAATTGATAAGTTTTTAGAGTGACAGACTAAATTCTTATAATTTGATTTATAGATAAGGAAAGGGTCACTAGTAGGGCCGACCATAGCCACCATTGGACATCTAGTAGTGTGAATCTAGATTAACCCATTGTACTAACAATACATCAGGACCTGATCTATTAATTAGCCAATGTTCTTTGCGCTCGGATCAAAGGGTAAAGAATAGGAATGCTTCTATTCGGCACAATACCATAAATCAAATTCTCCAACGAATATTAAATTATCTTAAAAATCTTAGATTAATCGAAGGGAAGAAAGTTGTTTGTTTTATATAGTTTTCACAAAATCATTTTCTTATTATTGTTTTCTTTATCTGCATCTAGTAAATTACAAGTAATTTATAGTTAGATTAAAATACAAAAAGATTTTTGAAATACAATATTTAAAATTTTATTACCATATTTTTTCCCTGTGGGATCGATACTGGGGTATTTCTTTCAAAGCCCTATATTACTTGAAACGATACATATACTTGCGTAGTACCCAAAAAATATATAAAATATTTTCTTTTTAAATTATATTTTGCTATATAAACATATATTTAAAAAGTATTAAACATTAACGACCAAGATTAAGTAGCAATCAAGTTTTATTTAATGTTATTGTCGTAATTAAAATTTGGTACACATCTATATAGCAAGTTATTCCGAGTCAAGTGTTTCGTGCCTTTCGCGTAAATTAAATTTTCCAAAGCAAGAAGAATAAATCCTTGTTTTTGGAAATACAAAAATCGGGTCAATGTTTTCCCATATTTTGTCCAAGTGAGTAATTTTTTGCCATCAGCCATGAAACCTCCTAGCTAATCACATTAAAACCTTCCTCTAGCTCCCCTGACCCAGCTAGCCACCAGCCTTGCCATGTCAGGTTGGCCTAGTCACTAAAAAACCAAAAACCAATAGAGTCATCCCCATAACTCAAACCCAATTGCACCCATCCAATGTAGCTCACCCCCATTGGTCATTCAGCCCTCCACTTATGCATATCCTTGCACGCACTAGTCAGCCTAATTGGCCACTCTTTCCCCCTCTATTTAAACACCACCACCTCACAACCAAATAAAGACAAGAGACAATTCCTTAGGAAGAGTCTGCCAAAATCCTTCCAGAGCTTCTCCAGACCTTCTTAAGCTCAAGCTCATCATTCTTCAGCCATCTCCCCCACTGCTAGAGGCCAATTTCTTCACCAAAAAATCACCAAAAATAGGACATTTTTTCGGTCACCCCAGAAACTTCCACAAACCTTCAAATTGATTAATACTTGACCTTCCCCAAACCAAATGAAGAAGAGCCCCACTGAAATCCACATCTCCAGAGCCCTCTGTACCAAACTTCTACATT